>CM052538.1:68884839-69123003 GCA_028533065.1 Trachops cirrhosus
TTGTCAGTGACCAGAGGGGAGAGGGGAGGGAATTTCAGGGGAGAAGGGAAGGGTTTACAGGAACAAATATAGAGGACACATGGACAAAACTAGGGGTGTTGGAAAGGGGAGGGAGGAGGGGAGGAATGGGTGGGTGGGCTGGAAAGGGAATAAAGGATAGAAACTGTACTGAATAAACTAAAATAAAAATTAAAAAAAACTTTATTATAATCAATTTCAAGGTTTGACCAACTTTTCTTTTTTCTTTTTTGGCCATTTTACAAGTTGCTTAATGAGTGAACTTGCTAAACCTGCAGTTTTGTAAATGCATCGGAAGCAAACGACACCAGCTGCTCCCTCAGCCTGTGAGCCTCCATGCTCTTTACCATCTGAACCGCTGCTCAGGGGGCAGCGCAGGGTCCCTCCACTCATCTTGCATGGAGATGCAAGTTTTGTGCATGTGTGTAGACATGGGCACATGCCCCAATTTAAAGCATGATGGGTTTAATACTGATCAGACAAAAGCACAAATACAAGCCTGCAAAAAGAAAATAATCTTTAAAAAGTGAACTCTGTAGCTTAAAGGAACAGAGAAAATGATGAGGAAACAATACATATTTATGAAGGTTCCAGAATCTCAAGCAAGATACAAAAAAACAAGGGAAGTTTGTCTTTTGTTAAGAAACAATTCTAGTACAATTGCTTGTTTTGTCAAGTCATCTGAAAAAACAGGCACATACAATTGATTTTGGAGAAAGGTGATGACCCAGGGGCAGCAAAGCAGCTCTCAATTTCATGGTTGGCCTGGGAAAAGGAAAAACATTTTTTCCCTAATCCATATGGTTTTTATGCAATGTTAAGTTTACCAATATGGCTTAAGGGACCTCCTGACATAATGGGGAAGTGACGAAATTTACTTTGATTCAATTCAGTAATAATTTACTGCACATCTCTTTGTGGTCCTCCCCCACAAGGAGGGATGCATGAAAACAGACGGGAGCACCTCTGCACCACTGAGGTTATGCCCTTCTGGGGAATATAGTGAAATTACCAAATGGATTTCTGCCTTGTTGCCAATACTCTGGTCCACAGACTCAGGAAGACAGCCTGTTTTTTGCAAGTACAACGATGGGGTGGGTAGAGATTCAAGTGGCCCCACACAGGATGTCCTCACTGCAGGATGGATCCTCCCCACAGTTCCCTCTCTCAGCCTACATGCTCTGTTTTCTCCTCGCCTTCCCTAACTGTCTCAGTACATGGCGGCTCTCCTGCAGGAATGATGCACACAATTGTATTTATATATTTTTTCATTTTGCTGGTCCTCCTCTTCACCTGCACTAGTGTGTATGCCTAGTGAAGGGCTCTGCGTCCACTGGGCCCTTGACCCCTCAGTAAGTGTTTATTAACATCAAGATCTAAATTATAGATGAGAAATGCATGGATTTTCTTTCAATAGAGGAGAGATAATTATCTTAGATTTGTAAAGCTACAAATGAAATCATGATGTAACTCAAGAAACAGTGGTAGAAATCCTGTGTGTGCGTACACAGTATTTATATACATGTATATACACACATGATATATGCATGCATTACATAGCACTACATGTAGTTATATAAGACATACTTTCAGGATATCACATATCATATATAATATATTACACACCATACATAATTATTATATATAATATGTACACTATTATAATATATCATAGTGGTGTAATATATGTAATATGTGTGGTATAATATATAGCTATATAAAATATATAATATGTAATGATATGCAGCTTTATAAAAATAACATACAATACATACAATAATTATATACAGCAAAATATGTTACATATTTATATATTTGCAGAAAGCATGCGCACCCAGCTGCTTAAATCCATGGTGTCATAGTAGGGATTTGACAGCATGCTAACTGGGAAGGCAGTCCCAACATAAGCTCCTTCATTTCCCTTGGAGATTTGAGAATCTTAAAAAAAAATAAAACCAAATGAGCACATTACATCGTAGAACACAAATTTTCTAAAAGTTTAAAGCTAATTACAGGAGACTTTAAGTAGAGTTAGTGTTTATGGGAGATTTCTTGGGACATCTTTTAGACGCGTGGAGCCATGGATATTCCTTGAATGGCTGTGCTGATGCCAAATGAGCTAGTAAATGACCAGAGGAATGCCATGACTCACAATGGCCCCCAGTGAACTCTGGGGCCCTTAGAAATCCAGGCTCTAGAGGTTCAGTTAGAGCAAAAATGCGAGGCAGTGCGGGATTAAGTAATACGGAAATTCCTCTTAACCTTTTAATTTCGTTTTATTACATACTAACTAATCTTAGCAGCTAATGGACAGTTTTAGAGGATGCTAAAGTATCTTTGAACTTATTTAGGTACATGTTAAAAAATAAAGTATAGCTCAATAAAAGCACACAATCGTTAAATATACAGCTTGCTAAATCCTCACAAAGTAAGTGTACTTTTATAACCAGATAAAAAGCAGGGCACTACCTGGCCCCAGATCCCAATCTTTTGCCTTGTCCTCACTACTGGCCTCTCAGAGGATATCCCTGCCCTGACCTGTGCAATCCTCAGGTAGTTGTGTTTGCAGGTGACTTTTCAATAAACAGAATCATCAAATGTGCACACTAGTTTTGTGAGGTGCATGGAGGAAGCCACATGAGATGTATTTATTAAAAAGAGGTTGTCTCCAAAATAAGCAAAGAAATAATTGTTTGTATAACTCTCTACCATCAGCAGCATACTTCCTCACAGCTGCTGGGGAAAACAAAAACCAGTAACTCCTTTTCCTCCCAAGTCTGATTCCAGCAGATGCTGGGAGGTCCTTTGTTCCCCAGGAACAAGACAGGGTCTTCATTGCCTCATCGTCTCTGAGCTGGGACTAGAGGGAAAGTCATTTCCATCCTTCTGGGTTATCAGGGGAACTAACTTTGAAAGTTTTATTGTGTTGTGAGCTCCTCTTCAGTGAAAATAAGAAATAGGTTGGTCTTGACATCTCATTCCTACAAATTTATTATCTAGTATAGTTATTATCTTATGTAGTTTTTTTCCTTCTTAGTGCTTAAAGGAAATTGTTTTTGAAGTTTAAATTTACTCTGTTTCTTCTTTATAGTTCCTATTTGGTGAGTTTGTTCATAGCTAAATATAATGAGCTAACCCTTGAAAAAGACCCCAAATACCAACTTTAACCCCTTGGTAACTGTTTATCTTTTATGTTATGTTGTTCAATGCTATAAGCAACTCTACTTCAGTGCTTAAGGTTCTGTTGCTCTGGAAATGGCTCTACTTAAGATGAAGCTGTGTATCTCTAAAATGCTCATGTTGATAATAGTTACCTATAGATATACAGGATTCACACCGGGTTTTCTAGATTTTTGCCAAATCAGTGTTCCATTTTTTCCCTTTGGGTGTGATTCGCGTATTTGGAATCTCTACTGACTTTATCAGCCTGCTGGGCAGACTTAGTACAATCTCCTTTTACGTTGAAAGGATTAATATTGTTGCAGGGTCTATCTGTAATGGCACTTAAGTCTAAGAAAAATAAGTTTCAGGTTGGTCCAAAATGTCTGAGAAAGCCTTGGGATATTTCATACATGTGAGTAATGAAGCTGTTCATATTGTGTAATTTAATTCCTTTTTTATTGTTTGGATTCCTCAGCATAAATCTTCAGTCAGTGCATATTGATTACCTATGCATATTAATTACAAACTATGGCAAGTTAATAGCATCTCTCATGATTCTTAGGACATTCGTAAATCTTTTCTGAACTGTTGACTCAATATTTTCTGAGGTATTAGTTTTTCTTGAAGATTATACGTGTAAATGTGGTCTGACACAAATAAGGCTGCTTTTTTATTTTAAAATCTTTTATTATAAATCATAAGCATGTAATTCTGTAACATAATATCACACTCAAGCACACTATATGACATTTTAGGTAAAATGTTCAAGTTGCTGTCCACCTTGTGAGAGACATTCATGCACCCTACCAACAGCAGTCAAGCAAGCATTACTTCTGCTGGAATATATATATATATAAATTTTTTCTGCCAATGCAACAATCACATGTATGTGTATTTGTGGCTCTATGTTTGCTTTGCAGGTTTGAGAAAAGGAAATAATTGCTTGCTGAAACAAAATATTATGTGATTCAGGGAACCATTTGAGAAATCATCAAAAATCAGTTGGCTTCTTTATGCCTTTACTGGTTTACATAAAATTATATGAAAATGTACTATTCCACATCTTACAAGAACCTACTGAATTCAGAATTCTTAAAATGTCCTCATTATTAATCAGATATGTTTTATAAACATCACATTAGTTCTAGGGGATTGTTAATTGAGCATCCCTTATTTCTTGTTCCCCTATATGAATCAACCACTTGTGAATAATTTTAAAATTCTTTTGAACTTATATAAGTACTCACCCTGAAATACTTCTGCTTAAAGAACAGTTCCATGTGTTAACATTATCAAACTAAGGAAATGCTATATTCTTTCCTCCTAAAATCATTTTCTTTGAACTTTTTCCATAATTCAAGTCCTTCACAGTGTAGTGAAATTGTTTCCTCTCTCCTCTCTCTTTCTCTCTCTCTCACTCTCACTCTCTCTCTCCGAGACTACTAAAATCAGAAAGAATGGAGCAGACACTAGATAGAATTTCCTTCAGGTTTATGATTTCATTAAAATTAAAATACCCATATCACTCATCTTCAAAATTATATTGATGGACTTTTTCTACATGTGGCCCATTGTACCACGATCTGGTGAGAGATTTCCTTCTCTTGACCTCATTGAATTAGGGTCATCAAAGTAATGCTGACCTGTGAAGGTGCCAGAGGTTGACACCTATGGGAGATGAAGATGTGATGTAAAGAACCCACCATGCTGCTTTTTGAGCATCAGAAGTGATTACATCCATAATCAGATTGTTTATGTGTATGTTTTATTAGGCAACACAAGTAATGCTGATTATACCAGGGACAGGTTTTAGCTCTTTAAAATCTTAATGCATTTGCCCTGGATGGTGTGGCTTAGTGGATTGAGTGCTGGCCTGCAAACCAAAGGGTTGTGGGTTCAATTCCCATTCAGGGCACATACCTGGGTTTTGGGCCAGGTCCCCAGTAGGGGGCATGTGAAAGGCAACCACATGATGTTTCTTTACCTGTCTCCCTCTCTTCCACTCTCTCAAAAAATAAAATAAATAAAATCTTTAAAAAATATTAATGTATTCAACTTCATACATTATCTCTGCTTTGCATAGGATGAGCTAGGCACAGAATGGGTAAGTAGCTGCCCAAGGTCACATGAGTACTATTGTTGGGGAGGATTAGAATCCAGCAGGACTCTGGAATCCGTATGTTTAACCATTGTGCTAAGTTCCCTGATATATCTTTCCTTTTTTTCAAGTATATTTTATTGATTATGCTGTTACTGGTGTCCCATTTTTTCCTCCCTTTATTCCTGTTCACCCTTCATCCCCTCACCCACCAGTATCCCGCCCTTAGTGTTTATGTCCATAGGTCATACATATAAGTTCTTTGACTTCTCTATTACCTATACTATACTTAACCGACTCCTGTCAATTTTGTACCTGCTGTTTATACTCCTTATTCCCTTCCCCCCATTCTCCCTCTCTCCTTCTGATAATCCTCCATGTGATCTCCATTTCTGTGATTCTGTTCCTGTTCTAGTTGTTTGCTTAGTTTGTTTTTGTTTATATTTTTTTAGGTTCAGTTGTTAATAGTTGTGAGCTGGTTGTCATTTTGCTGTTCATATTTTTGATTATATTTTTCTTAGATAAGACCCTTTTACATTTCATATAATAAGGGCTTGGTAATGATGAACTCCTTTAACCTGACCTTATCTGGGAAGCACTTTATCTTCCCTTCCATTATAAATGATGGCTTGTCTGGATAGAGTAATCTTGGATGTAGGTCCTTGCCTTTCATGACTTGGAATACTTCTTTTCAGCCCCTTCTTTCCTACAAGAAGGTTTCTTTTGAGATATCAGCTGATAGTCTTATGGGAACTCCTTTGTAGGTAATGGTCTCCTTTTCTCTTGCTGCTTTTAAGATTCTCCTTATTTTTAATCTTGGCTAACATAATTATGATGGACCTTGTTGTGTGCTTCCTTGAGTCCAACTTCTTTGGTTCTCTCTGGGCTTCCTGAACTTCTTGGAAATCTATTTCCTTTACCAAATTTGGGAAGTTCTTCATTATTTTTTTAAATAAGCTTTCAACTTCTTTCTCTTCCTCTTCTCCTTCTGGCACCCTTATGATTCGGATGTTGTAACATTTAAACCAGAGGTCCTAAGCCTCTCCTCATTTTGTTTTGCATTCTTGTTTCTTCATTGTGTTATGGTTGAATATTTATTTCTTCCTTCTGGTCCAAATCATTGATTTGAGTCCTGGTTTCCTTCCCTTCACTGTTGGTTCCCTGTACATTTTTCTTGACCTCACTTCGCATAGCCTTCACTTTTTCCTTTATTTTGTGACCACACTCAACCATTTCTGTGAGCATCCTGATTACCAGTGTTTAGAACTCTGCATCTGACAGGTTGGCTATCTCTTTATTGCTTAGTTGTATTTTTTTCTGGAGCTTTGATCTGTTCTTTCCTTTGGGCCATATTTCTTTGTCTTGGCACACCTATTACATTGTAGGATGCAGAACCTTAGGTATTCACCAGGGTAGGGCAACCCACGTTACTGCGTTGTTGGGCTGCATGTGGAGGAGGGGTCTGAGAGGGAATGATGCTGCTTGCTCAGCTCTGAGCTGGCTTTCAGTTACTTCCTCCACTATCCACAAGCAAATTGGGCCCTTCTGGTGCTGATTCCTGGGTGGGTGGGTTTGTATACATTCTAGGACCCCATGGGTCTCTCCAACCAACTTTTCTATGAGGCTGGAAGTTTGTCTCACCACTGCAGACCCCACAGGTTTTTACAGACAGAGGTTTGGAGGCTTTTTTTCTCACACTGGAACCCTAGGTTCCACTGTCTCACTCCCCAGTTGTTCCTCCCAGTTTATCTGCATGCAAATGAGGACCACCCGCTCTACCAGCTGCTGCTTTGCTGTGCATCCTTTCCACTGCAGCTGCCCATATCTGCCCCTCCTACCACTCTGAATGAATGTTTCTTCTTTAACTCCTTGGTTGTCAGACTTCCATACATTTCAGTTTTCTGGCAGTCCTGGTTATTTTTTGTTTTTAAATTTGTTGTTGTCCTTTTAGTTTTGTGAGGAGAAAAAGTGTATCTATCTACACCTCCATCTTGGCTGGAAGTTCCTGGGGCTGATCTATCTTTTCTAACATGGGAAGTGATCATCTTAACTAGGTCAGTGTACTTCATAACATGTATACAGTACCTTATCCCCCCTCCAAACAAACCCCAACCCAGTCAATGCTGTGTGTTACAGGAGAAAATGTTACCTAAGCAGCAGAGCATATTTAAAAGGCAAGGAGAGGCAATATAAATGAAACACATTTTTTGGTTTGTAACTTGAGAAAGATTTCAAAAAAGTTCTCATTTTTTTTTCAGAATGCTTTCAATGCTTTCAGCATGTACTGAAAGTAAGAAAAATGAAACTGATGAAATTATGTTGATTGCATTAATATCATCTCCTCAATTCTGGTCTTCAATAATAGAGAAAAGCCATAACTGATATGGGCTAAGAGAAGAGGAAAGTCAGGAGTAGACCAGAATTCATTATTTGATAGACTTCATGTATATCCAGGATTATTTTTCTTTAAAAAATGCTCTTTTTTCTTCCTTTTGTGATAGAGTCAGAAAAATATATTGCAATAGCGACATATATCATTGAACTTTTTTTCTTATAAAAGATTCTACTGAAGTTATAGCTACCAAAAAGTTGTAATTCCCCTCATCTTGTATTCAGAGAAACTTTGCTTAGATATCACTGATATGCTGGTAAGTACAACTAGAACATTTTAGATAATTAAATATAACTTTGGAAATCATGAAATGATAAAACTCTGGAGTGGTACTAGTTTGATTTTCTGAGTTGAGGATTGGCATCTTGTTGGAGCTCAGTTTTCCAATCAGTTTTATTAAGGACACATGGGAAAAGGCATTTCGGACAGCGGATTACCTTCCTGACATCAGAAAGTGCATTTTCTTATGAAGATCTTTTTTCTTGTTGTGAATCTTAATATTTGTAAGCTCTGTTTTAAGTATATCTAGTCAGCCCATACACAGTATCACAAACTGGGTGTCTTATAAACACAGGAATTTATTCACCGTGATTCTAGAGGCTGGGAATCTGAGAAAAGGGTGCTGCTATGGTCAGGTTCTGGTGAGAACTCCCTTCCTGGTTGTCGATGGTTGCATCTTGTTATATCTTCACATTGTGGGGAGGGAGAGACATAGACGTACAGACAGAGAAAGAGATAGCAATGAAGATAGATAGAGAGAGAGAGAGAGGAAATACCTAACTCACAGCAGGATTCTCCTGAGAGTTTTTTCAACTTTTTCCCAGTGCATATTAAGAGTTCATAGAATATTGTGTGTGAAATAAAACACATTATAAAACATTATATATGGTATTGCCAATGTATTTAAAGTGTGGATGTACCTAAAGAGTTAACTAGAAAAATGTCCAGCCAAAATAGTAAGTCATTATCCTTGGTGTGGGGAATGGGTGATGATGTTTCTGATAATTTCTAATTTCTTCTTGATACTTTCTGTATTAATTGGATTTTTATAATGAATGCATTTCACTTTTATACAACTAATAACATCCTTTTAAAAATTGGACAACTTACACTCAATTTTTGGTTTTAGAATTTTTATTTAGAACCTTTCTTTCTGATCACAATTTTGGAAAAGTAATCAATAGGCTGTTCAAGTTATTCTTAGTTGGAAATAATAAAACCATATAATTTGGGTACTGAGAATTATCATCTTTTTGTTCTTTATTCCAGAGGGAGGTGTGTGGGTCTAATTAAGTCCAAAGCAGCATCATATTATGAAGATGAGCCAGAATTTATTAATGATTAGGACACAATATGAAATCCATCTTATTGACCTTAAATTACAGATGATTGAAATGAAATCCAATTTATTTGCTAAATCATGAGATTGATTGTCTTATGGCAATATTTTGTCTGTGTACCATAAGCCTAGAATTTCTGATCATTTATTTAAAAAAATTAGCACATAAATATACTGTCAAGTTTTTTTTTGTCGATAGCCCACTCATCTTGATATATTTCCACTATGTCATGAGCACAGGTGTGCTGTAAATTTAGATGACATCTTTGAAAAATTCTAATTACAACAGGAAATAACCAGCATTTACAAAAGTGGATCATCTGTGGATGTTTGGCCTTGTAATTATTGGCAAGAAGTGCAATGTTTAAGTTATGCCACTTATTATTTCAGTAGGTCTATTCTTGCCTGCATTTTGTAGGAAAACAATTACTTTGGAGAGAGGCAGATCTGGTTTAAAGTCAGCTTCATTACTTACAATCCCTATAACCTTGGGCAACCCATTCAATCTTTTTGGGCCTTTCTATAAAATGTTGATAATAACACCATTTGAAGATTGATGATAATGTATATATTTTGTCTGCAACAGTGTATGTGATCAATAAATAGTAGCTATTATTTCTGCAAAAAATATCAAATCAATGATGGGATATAGGATTAAAAATCAGGCAACAAGGACTGAGTGAATAGCTCATTTTGAGACAATAAAGAAAATGTCATTTAGGGCACAAACACCCGTCTTCTCCACCAATGATGTTCTGATCTTCTGGGTTCTTTACACTGAGAAACACTATAATTGTAGCTATCTAGGTTAAGACGTGACTTTATTTATGGAGACCTTCTTTCACTGTGGGTCTACTTAATGGTCTTTGAGAGTATTCTGCTATGATCAAAAGAAAAATGAAACACCAAGTAATAACCACATTGAACCCTTTTTTTCTTAAAAATCCCCAACAGACCTGCCAAAAAATAGCAAATCTCCCTTAAACCCTAAAGCTCTTCCTGTCATGTTGCCAAACAGTGTATACATCAACATTTACTTATATGTTGAGTTTAAATAATTTCTAGCTATTTTGGTTGTGTATATTTCTATCATCAGGTTGTGAAATTTACTTTGGAGCTGGAGTCCTATCTCCATTTTACTCCATGCATTCACAAAAGCCTGAGAAAAGAAAAACTAAGTGAACAAAGCCTGTTATTTTGTTTATCTGCTTTAATCTTCTCAAGATGGAATATCTGTAAAAGTCTCCTAAATGGACAAGAAGGAGGAGAAATTGTAGCAAGCTCAGTATTGCCACATTCAGAAGATGCTCAAAGGTCTATTTAGTTAATCAAGTCTACTGTGAACTCATTAGGGAAATGTTGAAAGACTGACCTTTTCCACCATTGAACAAATCAGAACCTTAAATTTTAGGATAGTGTCTCCAATAATGAAAACCATATTTTAATAATACTTATAAATTAGCACATTTTCAAAGCTCTCTCTGCCTCATGCAATCTGAGCATTTCCAAAGCTGTCATAGGTTACAGAAATGCTTAGAAAAAATAAATGAGCTTTATTTCATTTATTTCATTCATTTAAGTTGACAACTGTTGTATATGTGTGGATAGGAGGGTAGGTGGGGGTTTAACATGATCTCCTCATGGCCTGGCTGTGCTGATGAGGACTAACTTGGGACACAGAGAGTGATGTCCCCAAGGACTGCTGCCTTTCTCTGACCAGGAATCTGGAAACACCGCCATGCAGAACTGGAAGGCCTCCTCTCTCTCTTTCAACAAGCCTTCACTCCCACTGTGGGGCCTGGGTCCTCACTGTTTTAGACTGTAAATGAGCAGCCTGTGACCACCCTTACCCCATTCATGCCCGCTCTGGGTTGTCCAGCCCCTGGGAAGCCTCCTACCCTGACCAGTTGCCCCTGAGGTCACAGAACAATATTACTCCCCGATGTGACTCACTCACCTCTCATTACAACCATTTCTTACACAGACACAGCATTTATAGAAAAGGCTTTCCTCAGCTTTCATACAGTGTAGGTTGCAGGCCAATTTTGTAACAGTAATTCTCTCCCTCACCAGCAGTCACATCAATTCAGGACTTTATAAACTATTTCGGGGATCTGATTTATCAGGCCTGATAGTGCTGCATGCTGAAACACACAGCCCTGCCTCAGCCTGGTGCTCTCCCTGGCTCCTATTTATCATTATTTAATTCAAGGGTCTAAAATTCTCTGACATTATTAATAGTAAGATGAATCACTGGAAAACTACAGAATCTGTGACCAACGAGGCTGAAATAATCCATTTTGGTGGAAGTGTCTGTGCAGAATTGCATCCTCGATGGCTGGCTTCTCTCATCAACAGCTCCTTGTGCTCCTGGGTGGAGGTGCCGGAGCATGAAGTCCCGTAAGAGGGAGGGACTTCAATGGCAATTCTTTTCCAAACAGCTCACAGGGCCCAAGGGGGAAGGAGGTGTGGTGAGAGGGATGAGTGTCAGCCCCAGGGTTCCTCTGCTTGGCTGTCACTCTACTTTCAATGTATTCATTTAAGCTGTTTTGCACTTGATTAACTTTAACTTGTCTGGCTTTGAACTGGAGTAGGAGCTGGACCTGGAAATCGATTGATTAATTAGGAGAACTGTATTTCTTAGCCACTTTGGATCCACCTTTAATAGAGGTGTATTCCAACACCTGAATTGCGTTTTAAGCTTTCATTATTGGTATACTTCTGTTTTTTTTTAATTTAATTTCCACTTCTAAATATATATTATATTTAAAAATAAACCATTAGAAAAAAAGTAAGTATAACTTTGCTTATGTTTTACTTTAAGATCTGGGGAAACAGTGAATATTACAAGAGGATTATCTCTGTGACAAGGTTAATGGTCTTTAGCAAAACCATGGAGTGACTATAACGACAGAAGGATCCCTCAAATTATGATGTGCTTCTTTTTTTAAGCTTCGCAGGATAACCTTTGCAAAAGAAAATCTTGTGAAGTGATTTTTAAATATTATAATTTTATAGTTGACCCAAGCACTTCCAAGTAGGATTAAAATTAAATCTTCCCAATCTTAAATATTTGATGGGAAAGAAACTGCTTGACTTTTCTCAGCAAATGCTCTAAAACATACCAGAAGGGTTATTTCTAATAATTAACTTCAGCTAATTGTACAAATGTAGGCCCATGTCCTTAAATTCTATTTTCTGGCACAAAAAAAGAAAATCTGGGTAGTGTGCTTTACATAATAGAGTCCATTCATTTTTTTTTTCTTTCAGGAAACCCATTGTGGGCCAGGTGCTGTGCTAGGCAATGAGAATAGGGCTAAAACCATTATTGTTAGTGTTTATTGGTAAAGTCACATTTTGCAACAGGATGTTTACTCTCTCCTTGAAGAGTACATAATTTGATAATATAGTTGATAATATTTGATAAAAAACCAACCTTGTCTTTTCCTGACTAAGTAATCCTGAATTTTCACTGCCAACTTCAATATCTAATTTTTCAAGTTTGGACGTATTCCAGTGCCCACCCCTGTTGCTTCAATGTTCCTCTTAAAGTTTCCTAACATTAACCAAAATCAGTTTTGAAGATACATTTGGGAAGTGTTTAATGGCAATGTAGAAGAAGTTAAAATGAATCAGTTCATGTGTTTAGATGTAGAGTCTTCATCTGTCTACCAAAATGTGTACTTACTAGATATTTTATGATTTTCATATACCTCTTTAAGGAGTAACAATGGATTTATTGATAAAGGATTGAGCATACTGCCTTCCAGTTTCTGGTCCAAAACATATAAGGGGCTTAGAAGTCATCACTCCATCTTAACAACAAGAAAAAAAAAGCTAAGCAGAATTAAAATCAACAACTCCTATTAGATTCAGCAAAAAATTGAGGTCCCAGGACAAACCACTGCCCTCAACATTGGCGAGATAGACAGATGTATACAGAGATTCACAATGTACAAGAGTAGAAATTCAGAAGCAGACACCTCCACAGGAACCAGTATTTGGTTCCTTTTACCCAGTCCATCGTAACCAACCTTCAACAGAAAATTACAAGGCACACAAAGCACACATGCAAGCGTCAGAACCAGACTCAGATATGGCAGGAATGTTTTAAATCTGGAAGTGGGACTTTGGCCATGGGTGTCCTGAGTGTCACTGGGAGAGAGCAGAAAAACAGCACCCCACTAAGCTTAAAAGGACAAATAAAGCTTTCTTCTAGGGGGATTTGTGGCAAAGGTGGTGATGGATAATCCTTGTACAGAGCGGGGAGAAAAAAGTATGAATAATACTAAAGTCCGCCTAAGTATTTTTTTTGAAAGCACATTTGACAATACAAATTTCTCAGGATGTAAGGACAATCTTATAAGCTAAAGGCAGTAGTTGTATTGTAAAACTTCTGTTGAAAGACAGAGACTGAATCATGAATTATTAGGGAAATAATGGGAAAAACTGACCATTCTACCCTTCCCTGTCCCTCTCCACCACCTAGGACACATGGAAAGTGCCCATTCAGGAAGCAGACAGTTCACAGCAGGTCACAGAAGTGGAAACCCACCCTCTCTTATATGATGTGAATAGCTATGACTCTTCTGTGTCTGAGTTTGCAGGGCAAATCATTTTTTTTTTAAAGAAACATGATAGAAATTTATACTCACAATGGCAGAAGCACAGCTGATTGTGGTTACTTGTGTAAATTCTGTTCTATAACGTCACTGTGAACACTGAATTACTGGGTTCTGAACCTCTGTTCCTGGGGATACACAGGGTCAGGATCCCATGGGCCTCTGGTCACAGCATTTTGGTCAGCCAGTCAATACATAACCTTGTTTTATGTGTGTTTCTGTTCAAAGACACCTTAATATATATTGTTGAATCATTAACATTGAACTCATAGGCCAACAGTACTATGATTTATGCCTGAATAAAGCTTACCTAACATGTATTTTCTCCATAAGGCATATCACAGCCTTCTTGCTCTTAGAACACCAGACAGCGCTTCCCCACTATGCTTGGGGGTCATTTTCAATAGTGAATCACAGGAATGTGAAAACCGTGGCACTGAACAGATCATGGAATGGACACCTGTTTGTGGGGTGAGAACTGGAACAGGCAGGCAGAGTGTTGCCTGTTGCACAACAACTGGGAACACGGGCACTCAGTGTTTTGCTGCTCTGCCCATGGCTGGTTGTATAAACACTGCTGGTCAATTTGGGGGTTACAGATAAATTTTAATAAGTAGCTAAATGTGCAAATATGGAATCTGCAAATAATGAAAAGTTATAGACTAAATGTTTACATCCCCCCTTCAAATTCATATGTTGAAACCTTATCCCCTAATATGATGGTATTTGGAAATGAGACTTTTGGGAGACAATTAAGATTAATTGAGGTCATGAAGTTGGAGCCCTCAGAATGGGGTTAGTGCGCTTATAGGAGTCATAGCAAAGTTTGCTTCCCGTCTCTGCTCTCTGCCCTTTGTTAGCAAAAATTCACTAAAAGGTACTGGACATAAAGGGAGAAGCATTTTTTCAACAATGGTTTGTAAACAGGGGAGATGCAGCATCAGGTCAAAACTAAAATTGTGTTCAGCCAAGACAACTGCAAGGAGGCTGTCTTTTATAGAGAAAGTTTTCTGTTCAAGTTTTAATCAGGTCCATTTATGCTAATAAGCACTTCAAGTCTGATCAGTTGGATTGGTTGATGCAGATGTAAATGAAGGTACAATTTGTGCAGTTCTGATTGGGTGGGACAGGTTCCAGTCTATTGGTTTAGTGGTAGTTGTGGTGATGACAGGACTGTGGTTGACTCAGATGGCAGAAACAGGGAAGAAACTGAGAGTACAGTTTCTGGTTCCTCGGGGTATGCAGCGTGCATGAGAGGCCCCTGTGAGTAAATGGCTGCTAGATTCTTCTTTTTTCATTGTGTTCAGTTACAGTTGTCCCCATTTTCCCCCCATTGCTCTCCCCTGCCTCATCCAACCCCTGCTCCCAAAGACAATCCCCCACATTGTCCTTGTTCATGGGTCTTTTGTACACGTTGCCCTTCTTTCCCCCTCCCTTCTGGTCCCTGTCAGTCTGTTCTCTATTTCCATGTCTCTAGTTCTTTTATGCTTATTTCTTTGGTTTTTTGATTAGGTTCCACTTACATGTGAGATCATATGGCATTTGTCTTTCGCTGCCTGGTTTATTTCACTTAGCTTAATACTCACCAGTTCTATTCATGCTGTTGTGAAGAGTAGGAATTCCTTCTTTCTTCCTGTTGCATAGTATTCCATTGTGTAAATGTACCATAGTTTTTAGATCCACTCATTTACTGATGGGCACTTAGGCTGTTTCCAACACTTGGCTATTATAAATAACACCGCTATGAATATGGGGGTGCATAGGTTCTTTTGAATTGGTATTTCAGGATTCTTAGGTCTAATCCCAGCAGAGGAATTGCTGGATCAAAAGGCAGTTCCATTTTTAGCTTTTTTGAGGAAATTTCATACTGTTTTCCACAGTGGCTTCAGCAGTCTGCATTCCCACCAACAATGTACTAAGGTTCCCTTTTCTCTACAATCTCATCAGCACTTGTTGTTTGTTAACTTGTTTATGATGGCCATTCTGACTGGTGTGAAGTGGTATCTCATTGTGGTTTTAATTTGCATCTCTCTCATGACTAGTGATGCTGTGCATCCTTTCTGGGCCCTCTGTATGTCCTCCTTCGAGAAATATCTGTTCAGGTCCTTTGCCCATTTTTTAAATTGAATTGTTTGTCTTACTGGTGTGGTGTCATGTGAGTTATTTATATATTTTGAAGATGAAATCCTAAATGTCTGCTAGTTTCTAATTTTGAATTTAGGCCCAGTTAATCATCAGGAGTTTGAGTCTGTCTTAATAGATAAATTCCCAGCTTACAATGGTCGTATCCTATTTGACCAGATGCTGAGTTGCTTTTCAGAGACAGTAGACCAAAACTGCAAGTCATGCAGCCTAAGTATGCATAGAAGAGAGAACATTGGCCTAGAGCTGCCCCTGAAACCGAAGCCTCTCCCCACCCAAAGAAGCAAAGAACTGGGACATGACTGAAACTTGAACACTGGAACCCTTTCAGAATGAAAGGGTGTGTTGTCCAGGAAGATCTGGTGTTGATGCCCCTTTTTCATAAATGGCCAAGTTCTAAAGTCCTCCTTTTAACACTTGCCCCACCAGCACTGCCTCACATGTGTTCCCCTTCTGAACCCTTAATACCCTTAACCTAGTCCTGTAAGCAAGATGGATTTGAAGCACCACTCCATCTATCATCTTTTCTGTTGGAGTCTTCTCTGTCAATAAAGTTTTCCTTAATCTAAACTCTAACATTTTGAGTGTTGGCCTTTTGAAACATCAAGCACATGATATTTGGTGTGGTAAAAACTCCCACGTGGACACAACAAGAAGGCTTCCTTTGCAGCCTGGAAGAAGTCCTCCCTAGAACCCCATGCTGGCCCCTGATCTCAGAGGACTCCCAGACTCTGGAACTGTGAGGAATAAATTTCTTTTGTTTACAAGCTACCCAGTCTGTGGTGTTTTGTTATAGCAGCCTGAATGGGCTAAGACGGATGATCAGCGACCTTTGATTTCTGAATCCTGTGCAGATACTTACAATATAACTTATTATAAAATAAGACACCACTTTTTCTGAAATCTGCAAACTTCCAATTCTAAAATGTGCTGAGCTCCAAGGATTTCAGATGAGGGATTGTGGGCCTGTACTGTTCTTAGGACCGAAGTGCAGCGTAGATGATGGGCCTTTGTAACTGAAGTGAGGACCACCCTTGCCCAAGTTAATAGAGATAGACTATACTGCAACTCAGCTGATTTTTACAGAATGGGCAGAACTCAGGTAAAGCAGATGCAACTCTGAAACACCTCGTTGTTTATTCTTCTTTGGCTTTTCCAGTGATTATTCCATAGGATTGGAAAGCTCTAATCTCTGCATTACTGACTCATTATCATTGGTATCACCCCTCACTGCCACTTTCTTGTACAGGCCTTTACTGGACAATAGATCTAAATAGCCCACAGTTACTTTGTAGCACAGGAACTTTCAACATCTCATTGCTTGTTTATTTGTATAATTACTTGTTGTATGTCTCCTATCACTGAAAATTAAATTTGTTAGAAGTGAGAACTCGGATTGACGTGTTGTCTGTCAATCTGAATTGACAACACGTCAATCCGAGTTCTTAGCCCATTCATGCTCTATAACAAAACACCACAGACTGGGCGGCTTGTAAACAAAAGAACTTTATTCCTCACAGTTCCAGGGGTGTCACTGTATGTGCTGCTTTGAATAATGCCAGGGCCTAGTAAGCCCTCAATCAATACTCCCTCATTGAGATAATAGGCCCTTCTTTTGTGAGATGAGCTATATAAACATATATCAACCACATGCTTACAATCTCCAGAAAACACTTTCACAATTTCATTGTTTTTACATTCCATGACACTGTAGATGAGCAATTTTTAACCAGTATGCAACAGCACACTGGTGAACTGCAAGAATTTTTAAAACATGCCATGCCTGACTGTTTAGTCAGGGGCACTGACCTCTGTTCTTAGATTGTCAAATGAAAAAAATGACAACAGCCAACACCACAATTACTTTCCAGTGTGAATGCTCTGTCCTAAACCTTAAATATATGGATATATAATATAGCTGTATCTTACTGGTCACATAGCATAATAAGGTTCCATCTGATTGGTTAATTCTTGGTACCAGAAATCCTTATATAGAAGTACATGCACCTCATTTTTTAAAGGTCACTTTGGAGCAAAAGGATATGTAATTACTATTATTAGTTTCTGTAAATCAATCAAAATTGTACCCATTTTTGTCATATTGGCAAAACATATTTTTGGGTGTGCCACAGAATTTTAGTAAGTAGTTTATGTGTGCCATGAGATGAAAAAATTTGAAAATCACAGCTGTAGATTACTAAAACCCAAGGAATACCAACTCTGATGTTCCCTCAATCTTCAAAACTGCCAAACTGTCACATCAAAAATGACAGACATTTTCCTTATATATACTGTAATGCTCATGTACAGCCTTGCTCAGACCTCATCAAAACATTTACTTTGAATGTCCTAGGTTAATCTATATGAGTTGGAAGTTCTGCTCAGAAGCTCTCAAGAGGTATTTCCTTAGTAGAATTCAGAATGTAGATTGTGTGCAATAACTTTTTTTAGGAACCAGAGGTGTAGAGCAAAGCTAGTGTGAAAGCTCCTATACACTATAGAAAAGTGCCCTATGTCTGTTTAAAATTTAATGTTTATTATATTTTTTCACTACCATTTAGTCTCCTTATACCCCTCTCCCCCCAGCAATCACCATACTGTTGTCCATGTCCATGAGTTCTTTTTCTTTTTGCTCAGTCCCTCCACCTCTTCCCTCCTCCCCCTGTCGCTACCTATTATCCTGCTCTCCATCTATGAATCTGTCCCCATTTTCCTTGTTAGTTCAGTTTGTTCATTAGATTCCAAATATGAATAAAACCATATGGTATTTGTCTTTCTCTTACTGGTTTATTTAACTTAGCATAATGTTCTCTAGGTCCACCCATACTGTCACAAATGGTGTTATAACTTTTTAAAATCACAAGTATCAGACCTTCATGGAGAGCAATTTTGGCCTTGAAAACACTGGCACAATATTATCTATGTGCTGTATTTCTATTAAATGCTGAAGAGGGTCGCCAAGTGTAGGACTCTGGAGCCCAGCCCGTCTGAATGAATCTAGATGATTTGGGGTGTGACAAGGTTCTGCTGAAGCCAGTCCTTATTTAAGACAAATAAGTTGAATTTTCTTTCACTCTTTCTCCTTGGCATCATCAGGAATAAGTAAAGAAAAATGGAAAACAGTTTTGAAGCCCTCATCTGGATCTGATCCTTGACTAGAAGGCCCAGGACCAGCTTATCAGTCGAGTTAGAATCATTGACAATTTTACTTGTTTGCTGGTGGTTGTGCCTGTAGATTAGAATCTTGTTTAATTTTATATTTTTCTTCATTAAAGATATTTTTAAAAACATAAAAATTGCAGAGAAGAAGTACATAAACTTGGATGTACTCCTACCACAGAACCAAACTCTTAAATATCTTTTCAATTCTTAACCCAAGGCATCAATTTTGAGAAGGAGGTGGTCTACATGGTTATGCTCATAAGCATACTTCATACCCAATTTTGTCCCATTTTCACATAATATTACGGTATGAGCATTTTTTATGTTGTATTAAACCCTTCATGCTTGGCAATAACAGGCACTTGGTATATAGTGTGGTGTGAATTAATTAAGTGGCTTCATTACATATCATCAAGCTACTATGCATAATTTGCTCTAATATGAGCTGATATTTGATTGGTTAAAAGACTTGCTTTCATTTTCTTCAATTTTATCATCTGTATTGTTTAGTTCTCCTAAAGCATATTTCCGGAATGGAATCATGAATCTAAGAGAATTATAGAAATGTAGATGAGTCTTTATATACCTATCTATATCTCTAGTTCATGCAGCCAGCACGCAACACAGGTTGTGAACAGTTTAAGTCATGAGAAAGAGAAGAACTTTGAATGCATATCCCAAACTACTTGACTGTGGCTAAGAATAGACCTTAAAATTTCTCACCACAAAAAGAAATGATAACTTAGTGACAGAATGGAGATGGTAGGTAATACTGTGATGGCTACCATTTTGCAATTCACGAATGTATCAGATCAAAACATTGTACCCATTAAACTTACACAAGTTATCTCTATAAAGTCGAGGGAAATCCCACAAAATCTCAGCCTCCATCAGATACCCCTTGACACTGTCTAGACAGCCTGGACATTGTTAATAATACTTCCATCCCAGCCAGAATCTTTTCTACTTCTTGCCAATACTATCCCATCTCTGTCCTGTCAGGCTGGGAGTCAGCACAATAAAACTACCATTTGCTAAGATGTGGAGCTAAGATGCAGGGCTAACTCAGCACTCCACATGGTGGCCAGACACTGCCAGGCTGGCTCAACCTCACCTCAAGATCATGGTACACTGTTGGCATTATGCTATTGCCAGGCTGATCTTTCATGAAAGCCATGAATAAACCAGGCGTACTTAGTGGGCACATAGTGTAATCAAAGTCGTGAGATATGATTCCACCTAGAAGAACAGCTGAGAAATGACTTGGTCAATGGTCAGTCCACCAGTGGTTTGTGTGTGCCCAGCATTTACCAAGTGGAAGGCAGTATGTACTTGGCAGTTCTCCTTTTCTTTGCCACAGAAGCTCTCCAGCACAGCCAGTCCTGTCCTTCCCCAGTGTCTGGACACATTGCTCACACTCCAGCTCTCATATACAAGTACACACACACACACACACACACACACACGCATGCACAGAGTCCCTTCATCCTGCACTTCCCCTTTTCAAGGACTCGTCATCTGTTCCAGTCCATCTGGAAGAGCCTTGTTCCATGAGACTCGGTTTTCCTGCTACAGTGTATACTGTCTTTTCTTCCTTTGCATTCACAAACTTCTGCCATCTGTTTCTTTGATTTGAGTGAGTAATGATATGTTGTGAATTGTTATCTAAACTGCCCCACACCTAGCGCCACTCCATCTGGATTGTAATCTCCGGGAAATCAAAGACACTGCCTTGCATTCCTTTTGTATCTTCCCAGCCTGTGGCTTTTAGCCTAGGGCTATGAACAAAGATTAATCTTCCCCAAAAGACAAATGACTATGGTTGTGCATTTATTTCTTTACTTTTTCTGCTGACAAAGACACAGTCTTGGTGGGAAGGAATTTCCTTTCTCTTCTTCCCTTTGTAAAAATAACCCTCTGGTTGTCTTGCCCTTCTTCCCTCCTGGGTTATCTGACTGGTGGATCTGGAAGAGGCTCGGCAGAACCACCTGTGCCTTTCCCTCTGACCAGAAACCAGCTGCCTGTGGGAAGCACATACTGGGCTCTGCTCCTCTGTGCCATGATTCTTAGAGGTCAATCCCACCACCAGGCAACTGGTCAATGCAGCCAGTTTATTATGACTTTGTGGATAAATCTTCTTAATGTGGAGGGGAAATATAAACTTGACTACTGGGTGATGAAGCCACATTCTTTCACAGCTTTATCATTATAAAAATGATATTTTGCCCTTTGTCTGTCTCTGAACTCATTTTGAATTTGGGTGGAGAAGGGGGTGTAGTTAAGTGGGGCTTCCTGCCTCGGTGAGATAGCCCTAACTAGCTTATTACACACCTTTTGTTGCCAGCACCTCCGCTGCATGGCCACACCCACAGTCTTGGACCCTTGGGTGCCCAGGCTCCAAAGCCTGAAAGACATTCTACATCCACACAGAGCATCTCTGACTCAGGTCCTACAGGGGATGAATGGAAGCCAGACAGTAAAGGCATATACCCTTGAGGAGTTCTTGGAATGCCCAGATTGGAAAACTTCTTCCCATGCTACAGAGTGGGTTTCTCAAGCCATCCTTGCTCTCCTCACTATTGAAAGGGGTGCCATTGGGTGCCTCTGCATTGTTCTTCAGCTTACTCACCTGTATCCTGAGCATAACCTTCAGGGAAGGCCAATCAATTCTCAAGGCAGCTAACCTATCCTAGAAGCAAACGCTAATATACCAAAGAAAATAATTTGAAGACTAGATTGCCACAGTTGGCCACATTCCTGTCTTCTAGCACCCAGGGATATCTGAGCTTTAGGGGAAAAGGCAGAAGGCAAGAAAGAAAACTGACCCCTCTGTAAGTGGGAAACTCTGGGGCCAACCTCAGTGGACATTTATACATATGTCCACTGGGTGGGCAAAAGTAGGTTTACAGTTGTTCATATAAAAATGATACAATAATTAATAAACAATACAGGAATAAACTCTGTTCCATGTACTCACAACTGCATATGTATACTGTATATGTATATTTATATGTACTCACACATACATATATATGTAAAATATACATGTTTATACATATATCTCTCTAAATGAGTAAATGCTTTCTCATATTTCAGAGAAAGAAATCCTAGAAACATCTCCAAGAATAAGGCTGGTGGTTTTAAAGAAAGTCATGCCAGAAATTTGAAATGATGATTAGAAATTGGCTGCTGCAGTGCACATTCAGATTCCCACTGCACAGGGAAGCGCCCTGCACATTTCGCCTACATACAGCACACACTGGAAGACCGACCATCCCAAACGGGATGAGCACTTGGTTTCTCATTTGAAGAATAAGCTTTTCAGCATGTTTCTAAATGCATAATTTTCTGGCTGGTAAATAATCTGCTTTTTTATGTTCCTAAAATGATTTACATAATCCACCTTTTAAAAATATTCTAAATATGCATTTACATGATAGACTATGATTAGACTGTAATGTCAACTCATACAGTCCCATGACATGTGTATTCTTCTTCAAAACACTCACACACAGAAGGAAAACAAAGGAAATTTACATAATCTTTACTTCCATTTGTGCATTTTAACTTAATCAACATATTTATTCTGAAATATAATCAGTTGATGACACAAAAGACACAACCATTTATGGAACAAAAAAAGATAATATATTATTGATTTTAACTCTTCAGTAACATCCTCAACTTGGTAACATTAAGTTTCCTGTATAAGGAAACCACTCAAGCTCTTTTTTGTTAAAGGTCATATCCAGAAACTTTATATCACTGGAGTTTTTAAGAAATAAAATAAACTTTGAAATTTATAATAGTTTTAGGTTAAAAAAAAGAGTTGTAAAGAAAGTCCGTAGAGTTCCCACAGACCTCACACACAGTTTCCCCCATAATTCACTCCTCACTTTGGAACGGTACATTTGTTGCAATTAACAAACAGATATTGATACTCATTTTAAAGAACTGTTCATAGTTTATTTAGGTTTCCTTAGATTTGATGTAGTGTTCTTTTTCTGCGGCAGGATCCCATCCAGCCATATTACGTTCAGTGATGCTCCTCTTGGCTGATGGTTTCCCAGATTGTCTCTCTTCTGACAGCCTTGGCAGTTCTCGGGAGAACGGGTCCAATATTTTGCAAAATGCCTCTCATTTGGGATTGGTTCGATGCTTTCAACACAATTAAACCAGGGAGATGGGTTTGAAGGCAGATACAGAGCTACTCATGAGGTTTTTTATATCAATATTATTTATATTCATTATCATTATAAATCAAGTGATTCATAGTATCAAATGTTACAGACACACCTATAAGAAGTCCCAGTGGTTTAGCCATCAGGAGATGACTGGTGCCCTCAACAAGGACAGGATGTCAGAGTTGTGAGGACAAGTCATGCTGAAGTGGGGTGAGAGCAGTTTGAAAAAGAAGATTGCAAATATTTCAAGAAGTTTGAGAAGGCAGAGAGATTAAGAAGTAGTAGAGAAATAAAACAGGGTCCAGTGAGTGTTTTACTGCTATTGTTGCTTAAATTAAAGGACTAAGCATGTCTCTAGATGGAGACAAAGGAACCAAAGGAAGGACTGGAGAGCACGCATGCACAGGAGGGACTGGAGACTGTTCTTACAGATGTGCTTACAAACACCCTCCCGATTGATCCCCTTGTGCTCAGATGATCCAGAGTAGGAGCTGGGTTCTGGTATATCAACCAAAGGGCCTTCACTGAGTTAGTGCCAGCTCTTCCCAAGCCTCTCGCTTGTTGCAAATTATTACTTGGACCTGGATCAATTTGCTTGTGTGCTTTGTTACCACTAATGTTATTGTGCCCTATACTTAGGGCGAGCACACATCCCAGTGTACCTGGAATAGTCTCTGGAGACACCTGTTGTCCTGACTTATGGTTCCATTCCCAACAGCAGCCCAGATGTAAAGCTGCTGTCCCCCTGCCAACAAGTGACTCTACCAGCTCCATTCTCCTTGCCAGACGAGGGCAAGATCGTGGAGTGTGGACAGGATAAAAGTAGTGTGATCCTCAAATCACTAGAGCATCATTGTGCTGCTCCATGTTCAGGTAACCTTCTAGCCACTGGGAACATGAAGATGAATAAGACACTTGCATTCTTCAGCCCCGAGGAGCTCATGCTCTGGTGGTGTGGCACTGGTGTGGTGATTTCATGGAGCTGGGCATTGGTGAAGTGGGAATACAGAAGAGGCTTAAACAAGAAAAAGGGGAGGACCCAGTGGAGGAGGAGGCTCCTGAAATGGGAGTCTGATCACATGAACATCTCCTTGTAAACAGCAGAGAGCTATCTTGACTTTGCAATGCTGAGGATGTTTCTCATACTTCAGCTTCTGACAATGTTATGAGTTAGGTACTTCCCATCTCTTGATAGAATGAGCTGCAAGTGATGTCCACAGCATGTCACATTGAAGAGAATCCTGGGTGGTGCTGCTAAATAAATGAAAGGAATGTAAAAGTCAGTGTTAAACAGGTTGGAAAGGCAGAGGTGCTTCTAAGACACGCTGTGTATCAAAAGAGCACCAACAAGAAGATCAATATTTTACTTTGCTGCTTGGCTGGCCTCAGCATTTATTGTGGGGTAAGATCCCCTATCCCAAAAGGTAAAAACAAACAAACAAAAAAACATGACATGCTTGTCCAAAGCAACAGAACATGAAATCAGTAACAGTAGTCCCCCTTATCTGCAGTTTTGCTTTCCACTGTTCCTGTTACTCATGGTCAACCACAGTCTGAAAACACTAAATGGGAAACTCCAGAGATAAACAATTTGTAAGTTTTTGATTGTGTGCCATTCTGAGTAGCGCAGTAAAATCTCACACTATCCCTCTGCGTCCCTCCCAGGATGTGATTCATCCCTTAGTCCAGCATCTTTACACTGTTTGTACAGCACAGTAAGAAATTTTGAGAGAGAGACCATATTCGCATAACTTTTATTACAGCCAGTTGTTACAATTGTTCTATTTTATTACTTATTATTGTTTTTAGTCTCTTACTATGTCTAGTTTATAAGTTAAATTATAAACTAATTTATAAGTATGTATAGAAAAAAACATAGTGTATACAGGGTTGCATGTTCCCCACAATTTCAGGCGTCCATCAGGGGTCTTGGAACCTATCTCCCACAGATAAGGAGAGACAACTGTACATGATTTTCTTACCTAGATATGTTATTTATGATAGAAAATCAAGGAGATGTCTACACGCTGCTTGTCAGTCGATGTAGATTTCCTTGCTCTCTGAAGGGAGACACTGATTACAAGTGCCCTCGTGGGGTGAAGATGGCGCGGTCTAGATTGAACACTTTGCCTGCGCTGATTGCTCTCACGGGGGCTGCTCAACCTGAGTGGTGTTTTGCATATTCAATTTGAAGCACGTGGATCAGTTAACAGGAAGGGCTCACACCAGTGCTTAAGGATGTAGAGCTCCTTGATCTTTATTTCCTCTTTTTTTCCTGGCTGATGGCACAGGTCTCTAAATTGGAAGTAATCTTGCATAGCCCTTGGGCTCCCTCTGTGTGGTCCAGCCAGGTGAGGTAAGGATGAAGTGAGGCCACAGGTGCAGGGTTGTTAAATGTAATTGACATGCCATGTCAGGAACAGTAAGCCAGTGGGGAGCCAAGATGTGGAGGGTGGCTTTATAAACACACCTAGAGCCTTATCTCACAGCCCTCAGAGCCACGCTGATGGAGAGGGGGAAGGAACAGCAGCCCCACTAGAGGTGGGGACAGAAATATACTCATTTCCTCCAACAAATTAAGCAACTATTATGCATTTAGTCTCATGGAATGGGTATCAAAGAAGTCTGAGGCATACCCCTTGTTTGGGAACAGTTAATAATTTGGAAGGAGATTAATATTTATAGCTATAAAATGACCAGAGAGCTAGAAAAAAAAAACCCCAAAATATGAACTGGGTAGGATTTATCAACTGAGGGAAACTCAAGAAAAATTCCTCTGTCCCCTAAATATATATTCTGTGCCACATAAGAATAAAATGTAAACAGCATCTTACAGCCCAAAGTGCTCCTGGGATATAGCTGATGCCTCATCTCTGGTTAATCTCCTGGGCCTGTGCCTCCCATTCAGCATGTGGCAGCCACATCTGATCTTTTGCTCAGATGTGCTAGGCGTCTCCCTGCTTCAGGACCTTTGCACATGCTTTTTGTGTGCCTTCAGGGCTCTTTGCTTTCATTCTTTCAAGGGTTCACTTCTCCGCTTGAAAATACATCTTCAATTTATCTCCCAGGAGAGATATTTTCTGTCCTCCAATATCCTCTCACACCATTCAGAGAATATCACAATCTGTCATTATTTTATTACCTTTACTTGCTTTTTGTTTTTAACTACAATGTAAAATGTGTGAGGAAATGTCTTTTTATTTGCAGTGCTTTTCATCTTTGTAAAACTAAGACTGCACACAGTGCCTGGGATAGAGTAGCTACTCAGGAAATTTCTGTGCAATGGCAGTTATTTGCACTTTATTCCACATGCATGATATTACATTATTAGAGATTTATTTGGCTGCAGAAACACAATTTTAAAAGGCAAATATCATGAGGATGTTCAGATACCTTTATGGCTTTATCATGACTTCATTCAATGAGGCTTTTTTCTCCTGCCAGAGACTGAGGTTATTTTCATTAAAACTATGTGTAGACATAATTATACATTCTTACTATTGTTCTCTCTCTTTACAACTTTCTGAAAAAATTTTTGGAGCACATAGAATACATTATTCACTTTATACATATTTTTAATATTAAAATAAATTTATATGTTTTTGCTATAAAATGCAAATTATATATGATATGATATAAATTATATCAAATTATATATATGATATAATATAAAAGTTCTCCATTTTTTGTCTGACCCTAGCACTCTGCCCACAATCACTCTCCCTTCTGAAGAGAGGCAACTTCTGTTAATAGTTTGGAATATATACTTCCAAACAATTTTCTACCCATTTATTGCTTTCTATTGTGTCCTTGTATTGTTATTTATTTTATCGATTTCTGCCCTTTTCTTTGTTATTTCCTATTCTCTATTTTCTTTGGGCTTCTTCGCCTGCTCTTTGGTGTATCCTGAAGTTGAAAGCTTAACTCATCAATTTCCTGCCATTCTCCCTTTCTATGTGAGCATTTAAGTGTAAATCTCCTCTAAGATGTGCTTCAGCAGCATCTACAATTTTTGATGTTTTTTTATCGCACTCCAGTCTTAAGTATTTCTCACTGACATAATTTCCTCTATGAATAATGAAATATCTGTAAGTGTGTTTTAAAATTTTGAAATAGTTTGGTTTATTTTTAGATATTTTATGATTTATCCCTAAATTAATTGTACTATAGTCAGGTAATGCAGTTTGTGTTTTAAAAATACCTACTTACCAGCTCTTCCAAACGAATTTGTATCTCAGCCTCAATGCTTCCTCTGATCCAAACCCATGTATCTGGTGCTTGAGTGGGTTGGTTATGGGCATATTAAAACTACTTTGTTTGAAACCACACCGTGGGTCTCTCTATCTGTACATTTAAGCTTCCTTTCTCTGAAATATTTGTCTTCTTCCTCCATCTCTTTTTGTGGAGGGTGGGAGAAAGCATTTTAAAAAGTTTAATATAATATACCTACAGCAGGATATATGAAAGAATGCTATTATGTAAACACTCATAACATCACTCATCAGTTTAAGAGTGGACTCTGCCAGTTTCTAAAAGGTCCTGCTGGGCTGACCCGATGCACCATCCCCCTCTGCCATTTATTTGACAACTCTCCTGACATCAGTATTAATCATTTCCTTGATCTCTACAACTTTTCAATGCTCACACATGCACACACAATACACCCTTAAGCCACAGACTGTCTGGTTTTGACCTTTAAGGAAA
Organism: Trachops cirrhosus; assembly: GCA_028533065.1. Taxonomy (NCBI): domain Eukaryota; kingdom Metazoa; phylum Chordata; class Mammalia; order Chiroptera; family Phyllostomidae; genus Trachops; species Trachops cirrhosus. The sequence continues at coordinate 68,912,663 of CM052538.1, forward strand.
GGGAATATACTGTGTTATTTTGTGACTCATGTTTTTCATGCTACATGAAAAACATGAGTCACATGTTTTATTTTTTGAGATGCATCCATATTCACATATGTAGTTATAATTTATTTATTTATTTTCATTACTCTAGTCTATTCTATTGCATGGTTATCCTATAACTTATTTGTTCATTCTTCAATTAATGAATATTTATTGTCTCTTACAGGTTTTTTGTCTCTTTTAAACACTGCTCTTTATGAACATTTATGTGTCTGTCTCTTAGGTGTGTATCCTGAAATAGAAAATGAAATAGTGTTCATCAAGAGAAATGAATTTAGATTAGTGCTGCAGGAGCTTTCAGGATATGTGTGTGGCAAGCCAGGATATAGAAGACAAATCCAGTGACAGAATCATAGAAGGTTTTGTAGGTCATTTAAGGAGTTTGGAATTTTAGCTTGACATAGTCTGACACTCACCAGGAGTTATAGGCCAGGCATATAGATCTATGAATCAACAGTTTACACATAGACTTGACGTCAGGGCTATAGGTAATCTCCTAGGGATAATCCTCAGAGGGAGAAGGAAGCTGACCAAGGAAGCTGACCTGGGACATTAAAACCTGAATGGCTGAAGAGAACAGAAGGGTACTTCTGTTTCCCCTTTTTCCATCTTTCCATAGATGGGAAGACTAAGAAAAAAATCTCTTGAACACTAAGGTCCACCTTCCTCCCAAGTGTACTGACCCAGAGAATGGAAGAGTCATTTAATATTTTATACAGCTCTTCTGATCATAAATACAAGTATAAAAATCATAATATTAGTTCCTACCCATACTCTGCAGCAATACAGTAGGGACCAAAATATATCTTTCAAGTATACAAATATAGGTGGAGAAAAATCCAAGAAAAACTTTAACAGTTATTATCTCTGATTTTTAAATTGCTATTTTGCCTTAAGATATTTAATGAGAATTTCTCACATCATTAATTAGGATTATAAAATTTCATTTGGAAAGGCTACATATATTTCAGTGCATGGGTGAAACCTCACTCATGTAACCAATTTGTCTATTGTTAAACAATTTTTATAAGTAATTTTACAAGGTTGTTTTCATAACAAATATCTCATAGTTCATTTCTTATAAATTTCTTGGCTTTTTAAGAAGGGTTTCTAGAAGTAGAATTTCTAGTTTATGAATCATAAACAACAGATATTTATTTCTCACAGTTCTGGAGGCTAGAAGTCCAAGATCAAGGTACTGGCAGATTCAGTGCCTGGTGAGAAGTTGCTTTCTGGTTCATAGCTGGTGTCTTCTAGCTGTGACCTTATGTGGTGTGAGGGGTGAGGGCATTGTCTATAAGGAAACTAATCCATTCTTGGGGGTTCCACCCTCATGACCTCATCACCCCCAGAACCCCACTATTAATACCATCAGTAAGGGTTAAGTTTCAACCTATGAATTTTGGGAGGATACAAACATTCAGTCCATAGCATCATTCCATCAACTAATATTTACCACTTTTTCATTTTGGGTCAGTCACTGGGGTAGGAAATGGTGAGCCAACATTTCAAAGTGCAGACATGAAGAACAGAAACAACAAATATGCAACCAAATGTTATCAGAGTCAGAGTGTAATTGTTTGCTGAGAAGAGTCATGAAGAAATGTGCCGGTAGATATAGACTCTTCTGAAGAGGCAGACCTTTGTCTCCTGGTCTGTGAGCCACTCAAAGCAGATGGTGGCTTACTCACCTCTACTTCTGACACCCAGCACAAGGCTGGAACTGTGAGTGCCCACCTTGTGTGTGTTGAATCAAGGTTCCCTTGGCTCAGCGAAGAAGGAAGGGGAAGGAAAGAATACTGACCACATGGGGGAATGAGGAGAGGTACCAAAGAACATACCTCTGAGAAAATGTCTGCTGCCCTTTTTGGTATTCTGTGACATTTCTTCTGCTACTTAAACATATTATGAATTTAAAAGAAAAATTGCAGAGTAAATTTTCCTACAATTATGAAGGTTTGCCACCTTCTTAGAAAATTCTAGGGTGTAGTGGAAATTGGAAAGAATAAAAATATGCTTTGAGAAATCTGTATAATGAAAGGGATGTGAATCACACATATACTGGAAATGACTTACAACTGTGTGTTGGTCTTTTTGAAATTTTCATGGCTGCCTGGATGTTTTGAAAATAATTTGAAACATATGAGTATGCTTTCATTCCCCTAGAAATGACATGTCATAGAGATATTTTAAAATTAGTTTTTCAGGAATAACATACAAGTGGCTCTCCAAATGTCTTGTTCAATTGTGTTTTGAACTCCAATATAATTGTTACAAGGACACTTGTAAGTTCAGAATATTGGTTCAGAATCCTTGTTTGAATGAAAAGTTTAACCAATGTGTTGCTTCAATTTTAGATCCTGCCTATGACATCTATCCAAGAGGCAAAGTTGAAAAGAAACAAGTAAAATTTTAACAGCAAAGGATGTTTTTAGTGCTAAAGTCAAATTTTAAAAAGTAGAAACTAGGAATGATTCTCTGCTTATACTTGGTCATAACTTTATAAGCAAGCAATGGCAAACAGAGGCCTTCATAAAGAATCTATAAAGCTGGTGGTTGGTGGTTTGCAAGCCACTCTGTGTGTTTAACATTAAGAGCCATCATGCACTCTTTTCATTAGAATAGTAAATTAAAACCTACAAAGGAACAACTCAGTTTGGCTTCATTTAAGTCCCTTCTCAGAAAATGTGAAGATTATTATGATATAGAAATCAATATTTTTCAGCCAAGAGACTCCAATGCTTGGCACCTTTCTTTCTGCCCTCTTTTCCTCTTTGGCAGTCCAGATTCTCTTCCCATAATCCTTAAACCCATAGTTTATCGCCATCACCATAGAAACGCCTGCTGTGGGATAGATCGGTTCTGATCAGTTGCAGGCTCACCCTCTGTGGTTCCTGCCATCTGAGCTCTTCTGGCTCAGCTCCAGCTGTGCAGGGCAAAGGAACTTGGGGAAGCTGGCTAAACACGCCTCCTCCCCGTCCTTATCCCACTCTCAGGGAGAAAGCCATCTCTTAAACTTCTTTCTTTCTGGTATGAGAAAGTGCTTAAATGGCAAGGGTCACAGTCATTTCTGAAATACCTTACATAAATTTGGCCAGAGCTAAATTCCATTTCCTTTCTTCCTCCTTTCCCTCCTTTCCTTCCTTCCTTCCTTCCTTCCTTCCTTCCTTCCTTCCTTCCTTCCTTCCTTCCTTCCATACTTCCTCATGTTCTCTGTATTCTTCTGTCTTCTCTCAATTTAAAGTAGCCTTTGACCTCAGCATAACACCTGTGCATGTTGAGAAAATAATCAAGGTTTAGGAATACATTTTTTCCCGAGTGCTTTTAGCCTTAAACCAAGGCCTTTGTAAATGTGAATGTCAGTGTTTGTCGTGGTGAAGGGTCTGAGCAGCAGATGGCGATGATTGGACGGGATGGGTGTGCTGTTTAAACTGAGCCCCAGTTTCTGGAACAACACAGTGTATGTTTCCAGAAACTCTGTAACATATGCAACAAGTGTGAAATAGGTACAGGTCACACACAAATATTAAAAGAGAAAAGACTACACCGAGTCATTACATTGATTTGGTCATTTTGGCCACCTTAACGATTCAGATCCCTTAAGGATTGTGTCTGGATTGATTTGGCTGTAGCAGATAGTATTGATCATTAGGACAGCAAAAAGATTAGATCCTCATGTCACAGTGCAAAATGAAGTAGATATTTGTTAATTATCCTGTTAATTTGATCCATGTACTCTTGTCATTGTTTCTCTTTGTGTCATGAGTGTCACTTCTCTTTCTGGGGATGAAGTATTTTCAGTATTTGCCCAAAAATGCTTATAAACTCAGTCTGATATATCCTGTCAAATATATCTCAAACTTATGGAACATTTTCAGTCCATTTGAGTCAGGCAAAGTTATGAAGAAATAATGACAGACATGTAATGACAAAGTAGTTTAACAATTATGCCCAAGGAAGGAAAAAAATGCAGATCACAAGATGCAAGTGCAAAATACAAAGTGCGGAGTACAAAAGGGCACAGACTGAAAATCCATGGGTGGTTTGGTAGCATATTCTTTTGGACAAAACAGCTCTTTAAAAAAACTATGTTGGTTCCACTGAAAAGAAGAAGTAAATAGAATATATTCATGGGGAATAGCTTGGTCGGATAGCTTCTAACCAGACAATGTAAACATGTGAATGTCACATTCAGCGGGGAAAATGGAGAAGTGTGACGACGTCCTGTATGGGGATAAATTCTGCTTATCTACCGGACTGACCACACAGTTGTCCACCTTGGCCAACTTAGTTCACACGGCCAAACTGCCAGCTCAGCCAACAACTCTGCCTAATGACGCCCTTGCTTGACCAAATATGCCCTAATTTGATCAGAATTTCCAAAGCAAGCTCAAGATATTTAAGTAAATTATTTATTTCTTATTATAGTTTTATACACATGAAAAACAATAATAATAATAACAACAAGCACAAAAAATAATCCACAGGGATTATATATAAAGTGTATATGTATATATATTATATATATACACACACACATACACATACATATATACACACATATTTCTGCTATCAGCTCTTGATTTTCAGACTGGGTGGGACCATGTCAAGAATCTACAACTAAACCTCTTTGGTTATGTTAGAAAATAAATACCATTTTCTCTGTTACCAATTTTCAAGATGGATTTAGATCCTGTTCCAAATTGTATCTATTCGAGGGACTTGATAAGCAAGGCTCCTATATTTCCATTTATCCCAAATGCCTCTGTGAGCAGATTGCCTAAAACTTCTATCATTAGCATCACTACAAAGGGCCACAATAATTTATATAATTGATAAAGATTATGAGCAAACTGCAAATATTACCTAAGAGGGAAGAATCTATTTACTAGTAATGTGGGGTTTGATTCATTTAGCAGATTAGATAGTAGTGAAAAGAACCCAAAGGAATGGAAAAACCTCTCTTTGCCCCTCCTTGGCCAAGGCCAAAGGCTGTGTGAAGGCACCAGAGAGTCTGCAGTGGACAAGAAGGATCAGATGGGGTTTGTGTGTGTGTGGGTGTACATGTGTGTTAACACAGCTGTGTTGGTACAGAATCCAGGTTCAGTAGGTGTCTGTTATTCTGAAGAACCAGCCTAATTCTGAAGAACTAGCCTCTTTCTCTTTCCAGGTGTTCATGGGGCATTCAGGATGGATTCCAATTTTGGCAATCTGACGTGTGCTGTAACTCTTACCTTTCCATTAGGCTTTGCTCAGAGCAGGCAAACTTTTCCAGTGGTCCTGATGTTTTCTTTTTCCTTCCAGAGACATGAGTTTTACCTAATTTCCTCTGGTTCCCAAAAAGAACCCCTTGCTGATGAACTGGACATCTCAAGGACACTACATCCACTGGGAAGCAAGCCACACCCCAGAAAGTACAGCTGAGCTATGCGCTCATGGACTGGTTCTCAGTGTCATTACTTCCGGGAGGGTTAGTGTCCAAAAACATTCAGAGGTTACAGAACAACCTGAGTGGGGCTCCCTGTTGATGACTATCAAGGTGACATGACATACTGACCCTGTAGGATTGTGCTCTTTTTGATGGAAGTTGATGGACAATTACTCTTGAAACTTTCTGGAGAATCTGTTGCTCCCCAAGCTCACTTGTCTCAATAGCTGCTAAATGAAAAGGCTGCTGTTCAAAGCAAATGCTACAAACTGAATTTCAAACACCTAATAAGATACTGAAAATTACCTCAAGCTTTCAAATGTCACATACTGTAAAAATGCAAATCAGGCGCAAATGCAGCCCAGCCATCACCGAGGCTATGATATATTCAAATAATCAAGCTCTCCTCTATGGAGGTGACTGTTCACTGATGACTGACTGTGTGGCAGCTAGTTCTATGTCTCTGAGCTGCACTGTGTGGTCTGTTTTGTCGGTGCTACTCACATCTCCTAAAAGGAGGGTATTGTGCTCACCCTGCAGGGCTGCAATGGATGCCAGCCTTTGTTTGGCATGATCATCTGGACACAGCTAGGCTTCACTTTACATCAGAGAAACAGTGGAAAATAAAACTGGATGGCTTTCAGTTCCAATCATGTCTTGTTTGACTTCACTCCAGCCAATAAGTTATTGGGAAATAATGGATTTTTATCTGTGAAAGTGAAAAAAGCAAGTTTAAGTTTTTCAAATTTAAAAATGTTCCCCTTCTGCATGTTGTGTAATAAATGGAAAGCTCTTTTGATGGAAAGAGGAAACTTTCATTTTATCCTGATGCAAAAAAGTTCCTTCTGAGATAGAAAATACAGTTTGTTTTTATGTGAAAAAAGCAAGGTGCTTGGTCTGCATGAAGGCTTTGCAGGAAAAGTTCACCATGCATCCCAGAATGTGTGTTGTCATCGCCACTGTTTTCCCAACGAGAAGTAGTCAGGGGCACATGCAGGACACACCCCAGAACATGCCCCATGGGAGGCTGCACCCTGCACTGAGCAGGTGTGGCTTTCCTGAGCTCAGCCACCTGCCCCCGGGAAGCCCTAAAACTCAAGCCTAGTCCACCTGAGAACACTGTCCCTGTCAGCTCCTACTGGGGTTCCTGTGTTGTAAACACAAACTTTTTTAAAACTAATTTTTCAGAGCAGTTTTAGGTTCACACGAACACTGAAGAGATGGCATATATTCCCCAATATACTCCCCACCACTATATATGCACAACTTCCCCCACTATCAACACCCTCACCAGATGGTACGTTTGTCACAATTGATGAACAGACGTTGACAGGTCATGAGCACCTGAAGTTCATAGTTTACCTTATGATCATGCTTGTGTTGTGTGTTCTGGGGCTTTGAACAATTGTAACATGACATGTCTCCATTTATAGTATCGCACAGAGCAGTTCCACGGCCCTGAAAATCCCTGTGCTCCACCTGTTCATCCTCTCTTCTCACTAACACCAGGCAAACACTGATTTTTTACTGTGTCTTCGCTTTTATTTTTTCTAGAACAGCATATAGTTGGACTCAAACAGTATGCAAAAGCCTATTTTCAGATAGGCTTTTTTTTCGTTTAGTAATATGCATTTAAGTTTCCTTCATGTCTTTTCATGTCTTGAGAGATCATTTCTTTGTACACTGAATAATATTCCATTATGTGTTGTACCATAATTTATCTACTTACCTTCTGGAGGACATCTTGGCTGGTTCTAAGTTTTGGAAATTGTTAATAAAGCTGCATCTGTGTGCAGGTTTTTGTGTAGACATGTTTTCAGCTCCTTCGGGTAAATATTAAGGAGCATGATGACTGGCAGGTATGGTGAGAATGTTGAGCTTTGTGAGGAGCTGCCAAACTGTCTTCCAAAGTGGCTGCACCATTTTGCATTCCCACCAGCAAGGAATGAGAGTTCCTATTGCTCCACACCCTCACCAGCATTGGGTGGTGTCAGAGTTCTGGATTTGGCAAAATATATATATATATTATCAACATAGACTTACCACACTTCTTTTTCTGATTTTCTTCCCACAGCAATGACTCGCCAAGACTGAGCCCTTTCCTGAACCTGATCCTGAGTGGGACGGTCCCTGCATGGCTGGCAATCTGCCCACTTTCTACCTGGTCATAGCCATGAGCTCCTATAGGCTCAGCCAACTCAAGCTAAAGATGAGAAGGCTTTTACCTAATTCCTTTGACTTCGTGTATACCTTTTTTTCTCTTAACTTGAAAATCTTCCATTCTCATGGCATGGATATAACTGCTCATTTGTTTATTTTAATAGTTTCAAATAGCATTTGAACTAGTCTCAGAATAACATTACTACTGTTATTACTGACCAGGGCACTGAACACACTTAGTGATTTCTTTGTGGTTCTTTTTGTGCTTTCCTAATATTAGGGATGCACAGTCAAAGCACTGCATTTTATTTTATTTATTTAGTTTTTGTGTGTCATGAAAAATAATATTTATTTATATCTATATTTATTTCACTTATTTATTACCAAAGGTTGCCCAATCTCTGCTCCTGGCCACTTTTCTGGCCATGAGAGAGGGGAACATGTGCCCTTTGATTTTTCCCTTATTTTTATTGTTGACACTATTACAGATGTCCCCATTTCCCCCACTTTGCTCTTCTCCACCAGCCCACATCCCCCTTTCCCTCTGTCAACACACTGCTGTCTGTGTCTATGGATTATGCATGTATGTCCTTTGGCTAATCCCTTTCTCTCCATTCATCCATCCCACCTCCTCCCTCAGTCAAAGTGATTCTTCTCTTTGTGATGAGGCCCCCGGTTTGAAATTTAGTAATTGGCTTCAATTTGTGTTTGATTGTTTTAGATATTGCTTAGGTGCCTTTTTCCTTTATTTGGTTTAATTTGATTTTTTGAATTATGTATTATGGGAACAAGTTCCCATACTTAAAATAATAAAATGAGATACATACAGACAAATCCATTTTCCCTTACAGTTTTTACCTCTTTTCTCTCTTCCCTTATCAGCAAATCTTTTATGTTAATTTTAGTGTTTTTCCTTTCTATTATTTTTATTGTGAAGCAGACATTTTGAGACAAATAACAGGAGCTCAGTAATACCTGTTTATCATCACTCTCTCTCCTTGTGACTCAGATGAATGGAGACACAGAAAGGTGAGCAGTTTTGGGGGGGCCTGTGGTGGGCTACGTGCAGTGTGTAGGTAGAGCCCTGGCTTCTCCACATCACATCAGGCTTTTCAGAGTGTGCGTCTCTGTGCTTTCCATGTGGACAGATATTTTACATTCTTTTGTAATTACAGTCATACCCCTTATCAGTAAGGGGTACGTTCCAATAACCCCATGCTATGCATACTATATATTTTCCTATATATACATACCTATACTAAAGTTTAATTTATATATGACCACAGTAAGAGATTAACAACAATAACTGGTAATAAAATAGAACGATCATAAAAACATGCTGCAATAAAAGTTACGGGAATGTAGCATTGTTAAGGAAAATAGGGTTACTTGAACACAGGCACTATGATGGCACCGCAGTTGATCTCATAACCCAGACAGCTGCTTAGTGACTAACGGGTGAGAAGTGTAGATGGTGGAAGACAATGGACACAAGTAGGAATGATCCACATCCCTGGTGGGAAGGGGTGGGTGATAAGAGATTTCACCTTACTCAGAAGAGTGTGCAATTTAAAACTTATGACTCATTTATTTCTGAAATTTTTTATTTATTATTTCCCAATGGTAATTGACCGCAGGTAACTGAAACCACATAAAGCCAAAGCTCAGATAAGGGAGGATCTACTTTATAGTAGAGGCCAAGGGCATGCTAAACTCGCCTCATTCTGTACTCCTTCTTATAGCCGTAATCCAATATTTCACTACCAGTGCAAAGCTACGTGATTCCTACGACAAGTAATGAGAGGTGGAACATTTCTGGTAACATTCGTTTCACATATATTTGATAAGTAGAAATAGAGAGTGAAAATTCCTCTGAAAGAAGTTCAGGACTGAAAATTGGTCATTTTTGACAACAGCAGCTTCCCACTTTGGCTAATCAATTCTCTTCAACTCTTGACAGACAGGTGAAAGCAGCCATCTAACAACTTCGGTAAGTGGCTTTTCCAACCTGAGGTAAGTCTGTTCTCATTGGTATGCTAATGAAAGTTAATGTGTGCTCCCCTTTTTTCCATGGGGCACAGTGACCTCCTTTATGTCATAATTTCCAAATGGATTTCATAGTTTGATGAGAGAAGGATAAGAGCTTTTTATCTCCATCCCTCCCTTTGGTTTTTCTTTTTTAATTCTGTCTTTTCTTCTTTGAATTTAAGAGCATACCCAGAAGTATACGTTTGTAATTAATAAATGCTATTTTTATGCAAAAATATTTTAGCCCTCTAATTTTATGTCTGAGGAGACTTGGCTCCATATTCTTCCTATGTATTTTAGTACATTTGAAATTTTTAAAATTATTTTATTGTTGTTCAATTACAGTTGTTTGCATCTACCCCCTACCACTTTTTAAGAGTGGATCAAAATTAAAATGTTTCTGAAGTGTGACTTTGCTCTTCAGTCCTGAATGCAGTAGCATTTCATGCAAACACCTGGTTTCTTCTTTACATTATCCTGTCTTCTAACAGTCATTGAACCCTATGAGGGCCAACTTCCACCTGTTGCTCACGGTAGGACAGGTGCACACTTTACCTTCAGTTCATATTAACATTGATTATTCACTCACCGTTATTTCTTTCTCAACCCTCTGTTTTATCCCCACCCCTGTGATTCCAACTTCTCGCTAATTTATTTCAGGTTATGGACTTGCATTTAGATTTGTTATTTGTTTGTTTTTCCTTGGATACTCATCACCTACCTTTTGCTTGCTATTTTCTCACTCTCCACTTTGTTTGTTTTAGCTTATTTTTCACTGTATTTATGCACAGAGCCTATGGTAGTCCCTCTCTGGTTATACGACAGAGTGGAGGTGTCAGCTCAGCTCCCGGTTGACATGCTGTGTGTGTTCGGGGAGCACAGAGAATGCACTGGATGTTAGGGATTGCAACTGCGGATTTTAACTCAGAACATTACACTAATAGGTCTTCTGTTGTTCTTCATCCTCCAGTTTCAGGTCTGAGGTGTTTATCTCATATCCACTCACCTCTTTTAGCCCACACTGGATTTTCTGAATCTCATCTTGCCACAGCTTCCCTCCTATCTTCTTTCACCACACAATAGACTCAGGTCATCTAATTATGCTAAAGGTGAATCTGAACACACACCCTCCAGCTCAAACCCTTTACAGGCTTCTCCTGTTCAAGGATCTCATCCAACTCATCAGCATGGACTAGAAGGCTGGTGTTGGTGCTTCTATTGCAGAACCTGTACTCTGAGGACAGTATGGGCCTCAGCTGCTGAGGCTCTTGCTGACTTTTGATGGTCACACACTTTTTCAGGTATCCAGGCCTTTGTTTATTCTGTTTCTATATCCAGAACAATTTCCACCACACAATCTCACCCTTCTACTCCTCTTTCTGAGGATGTCGGCCACTTTTCTAGGAAGACTTATCTGACCCAAATCAACATCTCTCTATATGTTCCTGTCTTCTCTGTAATTGAATTTAGTAGGATAAATTGAAAAGAATAACATGAGTAGATTTTTCACTTTATAAGTATCCTCCCAGCAGCCTTGTGAAGATGTACATGAGCACAAGGACTCAGAACCAGGGAGAACAGCTTACAGACTGTTATAAGATCACCTGTACAAAGGTGAGGCTCTGCAAATAGCAGTGAAAATAGGGAGATTTCAAAGACATTTAAGAAGAATTCAGAAGGTGCCGTAGTCAACAGGATGCAGGAGTCAAAATAGAGAAGAAATACAGAGTGACTCTCACCTTCTGGCTGGGGTGAGGGCACTGAGCAGAGAGACATCATTCAGTGAGACGAGGGTCATGAGATGAGAAGACATAGGGAAGTTGCTGGCATGCGTAGGCTGAGATCTGAAGACACAAGGCTAATGATAGAGGGGTATTCTGAGCAGAAAGGAAGTGCAGGAGACATGGTGCTAAGCAACCAGCCAGGAGGCAAATACTAAATGTTGTGTTTGTTTTTTTGTCCCTATCTCTTTCTAGCTGTGTGACCTTCCCAAGTTAACTACTTTAAGCCTTAGTTTCCTCTTCTGTGTAATAGACATAATAATAGAACCTCTTTCCCATAAAAAACTATGCATTGGAAAGGATAAGGTATACAAAAGATTTAGCATAATGTCTGGCAGTAGCATGTACTCAGAAATACTAATTACTGCTGACACTGATACATATTGTAGTGTCCTCAGTTTGTAGGTGGTGTTTGCAACAGTGGGAGAGAATGACAAAACTCAAGTGCAAAAAAGAAGGTTGATGGTTGACTCTGTTGGAGCAATGGCATTTAAGGGGAAGGTGAGCTAAGAGAGGCCATGGGATATAGATTGCACGGACCAGGTGGGGATTTCAGGGTCATCTCAAGGATCCAAATCTGTGGGGATTGTTGCTGACGTGGCCTCGGGTTCACTCCACTGCACTAGCAAAGTCTGACTGGCCCTCCACAAACACAATTTTAGACTTATTTTCACATCTTTACATAGAGGCCAGACTTCCATCTCAAAACAGCTTTCTTGAAGTCTGTAATGGCATCACAAACAAGTTTGACTATCTTCCTGCTATTTGTATTATGGAAATGGACTTCCTTATTATGTCTCTGTATTTTTTCTTCGCTGTGTACTGAGGCTATCTAAATAGCTGCTTTGGGGGAAAAACGCAAATGTGAAGATGCTTGCATGAAGGTCTATTAGGGGTCATTGGGAATTCTTTAAAGTGCCCAGATCAATGTTTAATAACCAATTTAGTAACAGCTAAATAGAGAAACTCTACAAGCTTTATCTTGTAGTTATACTTTTCATGACTTTAATGGAGCTAATGTGTTTTATTTAACCAATAACTTCACTTTGAAATACTGATCTTTCAGATAAAATAAATAGGTTGGATTAAGTCTTATGATATCACTGTCACTTTTATTTGAAAACTGGAAAACATATCTCCCTTTTTCTAATCAGTGCCCCTTGGGTAATGGGCTTAGATTAAAAAATAAAGTCTTGAAAGAAATATGATTGAAGCTTACAGTAATTAAAGATATAAGGGATGGTACACTGGATTATCAGTGAAAGAGTTATATATTCAAGTCTAGAGTCTGCAAACAAACAACTTTGATTAAAGTTGATGTTTAACTTCCCTGAGCCTCTTTTTCTCCCCCTCTTACAAAATAAATAGGTTAGATTGAATGGTATTTAAGACTCTTTCTAGTTTTTTGTTATATTTCCAAGAAAATAAACAATAATGTAGTCTGAATTTATAAGACTAGCTTACTGAATCCAGGGTTGTTAATCTTAGAGTCACATTATTAAGTGTGAAAAATATGAATTAAAGCTAAAAAATAATAATACTATTTTACAAAGTAAGTAACGACCTTTTGGAGCTCATTTTTTTTCCACATGGGATCACACATTCTCTCTGTTTCCTGAGATACCCACTAAAGTGATAGTAAATAATAAGAAAGCTCAAATGCACAGGGTCAAACAGAATGCAGGAGTGAGAGCAGAAAAGGAGTTCAACTAGGCTGATGTGGGAAGGCACCTGTATCCACAGACAGAAGGTAGTCAAACCCACAGCTCCTGCAGGGTCAGAATGCTGGAGAAATAGGAACACCTCACCAGCAGAACCCCTGAGTTGTTCAGGAGCCTGGAGTCACTGGAAAGAGAGGCGGGTGAGGAGGGTCCATGAAGGAGTGTATAATGGGTGGTGTGACCTCCAGCTCCCTTCTCACCCTAATTCCACAATCCTATCAGCCAAGCAATGGTCCCCAAGCAGGAGGAGGCAGAGATCTCTCTCTGGACTAAAGTCTAGAGAAACTGGAATCATGGCAGGGAGAATGCCAGGCACTCTGTTTTGAAGAACCCGCAAACCTCAAATAGTAGTAGACAACTGAAGATAATCAGACTTGAAAAGAGTTTGCAAACATGAAAGAGAAAGGACGAAATTAGACAAAGAAAGAAACCAACAGGAAACAGATAATAAAGGGGGAGAAAGTCTCTATAATTTTTATGATTGGAGAAATAAGATAAACAAGAGAATATTAAATTAAAAAAATCAGAACATAAGAAAGGTCTTGGGCACTGACTGGTATAGCTCAATCTGTCAGGCAAAATACTGCAAAGCAAAAGGTTGCCAGTTCAATTTCTGCTCAGGGCACATGCTTGGGCTATGTGCGAGACGCAATTGATTGATCTTTCTCGTGCACATCGATGTTTCTCTCTTTATCTTTCTCCCTCCCTTTCCCTCTCTCTAAAAATAAAATAAAATAAATAGAATCTTAAAAAAGAAAGAAAGATATTGGAAATTCATGGGCAGATCTTAGAAATTTAAAACATGATTAAGAAATAAAACAAAATCAATATAAGAGTTGGAAGATAAAGGCTAGGATATCTTTCACTTAGTATATAAAAGAGATGAAAAGAAAGTTAGAGTGGCAATGCAGAGGTCCATGATCTAACTGATGGCAATTCTAGAAATAGTGAAGCAAGAAAAGGGATAGAAAGAAAATTAGTAAAGTTTAATGTAAACTTGAGTATCAAGAACCTCAGGGCTCCGTAGGTGATCAGCACATTGAAAGAAGAAGAATCCTAATGAGGGCGCATAATTATAAAATTTTAGAACTCCAAGGATGAATTGAATACTCTCAAAACTTCTAGGGAGACTGTAGCTTTTTTAAAAGATTTTACTTATTTATTTTTAGAGAGAGGGGAAGGAGAGGAGAAAGACAGGAAGAGAAACATCAACTTGTGGTTGTCTCTTGCACTCCCAACTGGGGACCTGATCTGCAGCCCAGGCATGTGCCCCAACTGGGAATGGGACCAGTGGCCCTTTGGTTCTCAGGCTGGCATTCAATCCACTGAGCCACACCAGCCAGGTGGGAGACTGTGGTTTTGGAGAACAAGTCAAAGACAGATAGAAATCAGCATGGAATTTGCTCAAAATTAATTCCAGGTGGTGTAAATAAATGACTCATCACTGAGAGTCCTATACTCACATGTTTCTCATTGAAGCATGAGAAATAAATAAAGGTATTTTCCTGTTGCAAAGATGAATCAATTTTCTTTACATTCACATTTTTTTAAGAAGCTACTACAGTATTTGTTTCAGAAATAATAGTTCTTAATTCAAGAAAGACTTGGAGACTGTGGCTCTGGCTCAGGAAAGGACATGACATGAGTCGTTCCTGGACGGAGAGCAGAGGGCAGGCCTGAGGAGTGGCCTGTTCCAGCCGCAGAGGAGGGAGAATCTGAGTGGAACTGATTGATTGTCTGATGTGTCTGAGTACTGAGGAAAATAGTGAGAAGCATGGGCTAATCTGATGGAAAAAATTAAGAATAGGTATACAGAATACTAAGCAAATAAAAAAAGGTGATTATTAACTTCCAGAAAAACAAATGTTATAAAAATTCATATGTAGGCATAGATCACTATTTGTGCCGCAATGATTAACATTTACCCGATTAAAGTAATGCAAACACTTGCAATTGATTTAAGCAAAAGTTGTCATATAACTCTGTAGAAAGAATGGGAAATGTGGGTACACAAGATCTGCATTCTCATATGCCACTAGGGAAAGTTAATCAGTAATGATTAAAATGGATAAATCAAGAAATAACAATATAAGTATCTTACTTAAAACAAATGAGATAAATACAAGAACAAATTAAGGTAAAAATGGTTCTTCCCTGTGATATTATCTGTAGCAACGGGTGGTCTCGGGTGGAGGGCTGCTGTTTATAGTGATATGAACAGCAGATTAGTTGAGTAAGATTAACAGCTAAACCCTAAAAGCTTAGAGATTGAAGACATTTGGGTTTATTTCTCCCCAATTACTCTATATACACAGCAGTGCTTTAGGGAAGTTCCCCTCACAGTGGGGACGGAGAGATCCAGTAGGCCCCAACAATGGTGCTTCAAGGCGCACCATGCTGTCGTGATGGGAGGAAAGAACCAAAGAGTCCCGTGGGGGCTTTTAAGCACCTCACCTCAGACTGGAAACCACACGACAGTTCATTGATCCAAAATTGTGGCGCAACCCCTCCAAACCACAGGGCAATCAGTTGTTTAACGTTTTGTAGGACCAAGAAAAAAGAAAGGTGGGAAATGGGTAGTGTTGGTAATCTTTATCACACCTTTTAATATTATTTGATTTTTTTTCCAAACAGGAATGTGTTATTTTGATGGTAGTAATAAAATATAATCTAATAAAAATAAGTTCATGGATGGCAGATCTGTAATAGATTATTACAGGAAATTAAGACACTGAAGTAAACTGCCAGTAACAATGGTGACCTTCCTCAGCTTTTCTCCCCATGTCCTTGCTATTGTCAGAGCACGTTGGAGGCCGGCCCTAACCACTCTGTCACTTCTGATACTTTTACGCCATTAGGATTGCTTGGAAGATAGAAAAAACATGCAGCTATCACATGTCTTATATGACAAGAAGTGAGCCACAAAAGCCAAATAAATGGAGCACCCCCCCTTTTTTTACTATCATTATTCTAACATAGTAATAATGAGCACAGTAGTGCCTACACAGGGTTCACCCTCATAGTAGTGTGTTCCTTGGCTCCATCCAAATCGAGTCATTCTCCCCCCTTTCACAGCAGGCAACTTTCTGATCTGCATGAAATGTGTTGGCATATCCCGCCCACTGAAATGATCCCTCCCACTTTATGATTTGAATCACATTTTTGCTATTAAATCTTCTCTGATATCCCAGAAGATATGTCTCTATATTTATAGAACTTTTTATCTGCACAACTAAATTGTCATTTTAGGGGCAGAGTGTCAAATGTCAGCTCTATTGTTGTCTTGTATGGTAATTTAACTGTTTTATTCTCTTTGCCCTTTCATGTGCTGGTTTACTATATTTAGGTCTGTCTTATAAGCCTCTTGGGGACAGGGAGTATGTCGTCCACCCTCTCCTGCCTTCCTCCCCTATATGCACCCTTCTTCATATCCCTCCTACACATACCTCTCCTACTCCCCCAAGGATTGCTTCAGGGCTTGCATATTTATTATGCAAATAAAGGATGCCTAAATAATTGTTTTGGGACAAAAATGTCTGGTACACAAAACTGGCATATGGACAGCAGGATTTGAGCACATGCTGTCCCCCACTCCTGGCCTGGTGGCTCCTGCAAACAGCTCTGGGGGAAAGCATGGCCAGAACTGGAGCTCCTACTGGTCTAAGGGCTGGATGTTCAGAAAGCTGGTATTATCATCTCTCACCCTTGTTTTTCCCTGCTTATCAGGATATTTTAATCATCATGGGTTTACAAGAACAGAGACAGTTCTTGAGATAATATTTTCAAGTACTTTTACTTTGAGAAACACTGGTCAAGTAGAACTTTCTTTCTAATATACTCATGGTTAGATGCTGAACCTTAAAAACCCCAAATACTTTTGTGAGTAAAAAGGGGTTGCTGCCATGAATGCTTTCCACAAACTCTTCTGAAACTCTCAATCTAAGAGAGAGAGGATGGAGAAGAAAAAGGAGAACACCAGGCAAAACCCCATAGCTGGTACTGCATTGTGCAGAGGCCATATCTAGTGGACATGGTATGCTTGCTTCTTAAGTATTACTGTGAACTTCCTCACGGCAACTTGGGGATGACGTGCATCAGGGAATAATTTGTTCCATTTTGGCAGAAAACATATCCTGGTATCTTTGTGTTGGGCTCAGTGGTCACTGAGGAACTAAACCATCAGTTTCAATGGCATTCCACAGTTTGGTGACTTTAATACTATGGCTATTTTAGGTTGCCATGATGTTGGCAGTAGCTCTCGAAGATGGCTATGAAAACAGATATAAGAAATAATTCATTATGGTTTCCAATTAGTTAAAGATGACCTCGTATGATGCCATGGCAGGAGGATGACGAAGAAACAGTTTGAAAGAGCAGAATGGACAGAGTTTGGGGACTTCCACAGTGTTTGTGGATGAGGAGGGGGTGGTAAGGTGCCTGGAAGTCCTTTGTGATCATGCACCCAGGCCCCTGCTCAAACCAGGGAGATATGCAATATGAACAAATGTTCAAAATGTTTTCATTGTAAAGAAAATTAAACAAAATAATGGAACTGTATATTGATTTCCTGCATACTTAGCGTGCTGCTTCAATGATTACCAGTGTTCTTCCATCATGACTGATGGTTTATTGCCTTTATTACCAGCTTTATGTATTTATTTATTTATTTATGTACAATTTACACACATAAACACATGGATGGAATCCCTACTCTGTCTCTTTAATTGCCAGCTGTTGCCTTTGCTCCGGGCTCTTGGTGATGCCCTGCATGTGAAGTTTAATTGTCGACCAGGTGTCAGGATGGACTTTACATGGTGGTTCTGGGCCTCACCCCTCTGTCCATCTTCCTTCTAGAATTCCTGCTAAATTTCTGGCAGCTCTACCAGAAGCTAACTCTATGCTCTGACACTTTGCCAGCTAGACACCCGTTGTCTTGAGTCACAGGTGGGGTGGAAATTACTCTCAGAGAAGGTGCCAGGCCTCACATATCTCATTGGTTACAGTGTCTGTCCTCCAAGGACAGGCTCTCCCCAGGTTTCTGCTGGCCTCTGCTTTCTTTTGTCTTCAAAAAAACTAAAAAAAATGACTACAAATGATATTTACCACCTGCAGGAGGAAGTTTAGTCAAACCAAGCTATTTGCTCTTCCTGGAAGCTGGAAGTCTACCTAATAAATTTTTGAAACTTTAAATATTTCATCTGGAATTTTTATTTTAAGTCAGTAAGGTTTCCAGGCTCACTTATCTTTCCCATTTTCCCATGTCCCCAGAACTCTCCATAGACCATTTCTTTAGCCTGTGGAAATGCTTAGTGAACTGTACTTGTTTCCTTTTGCTGTAACAAATGATCACAAACTCAGTGGCTTGAAACATATACACTATTTTTTTTTACAGTTCTGTAGATCAGAAGTCCAGCATGGGTCTCACCAGGTTAAAATCAAGTTGTTCTCAGGACTGGTGCCTTCTTGAGGGTCTGGGGAAAATTTGTTTCCTGGTGGTTTTACCTTATAGAGACTCATGGTTTTTTGCTCCATCTTTGAGGCCTGCGGCATTGGTGGAGTCCTCACATCACTGGGAATTCCTCTTTGGCTTGCTCATTCAAGTTTACAGACCCTGTAATTATGCTCGTCTGCCTGGGTATTCTAGGATGATCTCCCTATGTTCAGGCCAGCTGATTGGCAATGTTAATTCCTTCTGTACCCTTAATTCCTCCTAACACAAACACCGATTCTGGGGAGAGGACATAGACACCTATGGGTCACTACTGTTTTGTCTACTGTATAAACAAATGTTATTCAGGCTGCCGTAACCTAATAGATTCCTTCAACCACTGTTATTTCTCTAACACTGTTCTCTGCATTCATAGCCCAGACAAGCTCTGCCCCATGGAGTTCAGGAGATGCCTCTCTAGCATCACATATTGATGGTGAGCATTTGTGTTTCCTCTGGACCCCATGCCATGGCGCACACACTGTAGTTAGCATCATCAAGAACTAGTTAACCCTCCTGTGCAGGAACCACACTTGCTAAGATGCCCTTCCTCTTTCTTGTTCAGGCTCCTACACATTGTACATCCACCTTTAATTTTTACCTCATCACTTCCTTCTGGGGTTCTCAGTAAAACTACATTTAATAGCCAATAGAAAAGAATATTATTCTTTTCTTTTTGAAGACAGATTCAGCTTTATCATTTGCATACCTTATGTATCAAAGTATACAAATACCACTTCCTCAGCACTACCTACCAAGGTGGCAACCATCTTCTGCTCAGCACCAAGACCATCAAAAAGAGGACCAAGAAGTTCATCTGGCACCAGTCAGACCAGTATGTCAAAATTTAGTGTTAAAGGGCAGAAATCCACAGGCATTTACATAGGGTGTGCAGAGAACTCAAGGGCTAGACCTCAATGCCCAATATTGGTTATGGGAGCAACAAGAAAATGAAGCACATGCCACCCAATGGCTTTTGGAAAGTTCCTGGTCCACAGCATCAAGGAGCTTGAAGTGCTGCTGATGTGCTGAGATTACTCATGACGTCTCCTCAAAGAACCTCGAAGCTGTTGTGAAAAGAGCTGCCCAGCTGGCCATCAGAGTCACCAGCCCCAATGCCAGGGTGTGCAGAGAGGAAAATGAGCAGAGAGCTGGTGTGCATATTGTATGTATGTTAATAAAACCATAAAATTCTGCCAACCCCCCAAAGTTATAAATACCAAAATCTGTACTCCTTAGGGCTCTCCAGAGAAACGGAACTCATAGGATACATAGATTTATAGAAAAAGATTTATTATGAGAGGTTGGTTCATTATTACAGAGACTGAGAAGTCCTATAATCTGCCACCTACAGGCTGAATGCCTGGGAAAGCAGTAGTGGAGTTCCAGACCAAACCCAAAGGCCTGAGAATTAGTAGGGGTGACAGTGTAGGTCCCAAACTCTGTCTGAAGATCCAAGAAGCAGGAGCACTGATATCAGAGGGCAGAGTAAAGTAGATGTCCCAGCTTAAGCAGAAAGAGAACAAGCTCTTCCTCTGCCTTTTTGTTATATTCAAGTCCTCCACTGGTTCGATTATCCTCAGTGGATAACTCTTTGACACATAGGTGTGTGCATTTCATACATACATGTGCATAAATACAAATTTATACACACAGATATAGAATGAATGTATATACTGCTCTAATATGTTATTAAATCTTTTTAGGAACATGCTCTTAGACAAGTTGTGACTAATTTTAAATTAATTTTTCATGTAATTATGATTATATTAATTACTACTCCAAAAGGCAGCTTTAAATGATTTTCTCTATAGACCTTTCAAAAGGGAATTCAGAGAAGTGTAGTCTCAAGAAAACCCCCCTCACCCATGCATTTTCTACTATACTGAGATCCCTGCATCCTTCCATGTGGCAGGTCATCTTGCATAAACTTGGTAAATTTTGTGGCAACTAAATACCATGCAGGGAAATTTTTGAAGCAAATCATGTATTATTGTGGGCTTTTGAGTGGGTATTTTTCTTCCCTAATCTGTAAGATTTTATATACCGAGCAGGGACACAACATGGATAGATTTAATTAGGAAGTTTGTCTTCTGTCATTGGCTTCTATGAGGATTTTCATTATTATTACCATTTTTGGAATCCATCACCATTATTAAGATTAACTTTTTACTAGAAAAGTTTATTTTATACCTGGAGACCCTGATAAATTGTACATAAATCAAGTTTCTATCAACTGTAGTTCCCTGTAGAAGCCTCACTATTTACAGTAAGTGCTTCTCTAAAATAAACTATCATAAAACACTAACCTGATTCTTGGTATGGATTTGTTTGGTTTAGATAGGCACAAGCGGGAAGGATTAGACAGACTATTGTTACTGTTAGTTACTTATGATTTATTTTAGCAAATGAGCTTTAAAAGGCGACATTGGTGGTTAGAAGTAAACAGGGAAGATTAGGGTTACCCTTGACCACACGTGATTTTTGTCTCTCTCCCACAGCGACAGCCACAGGGACACACCGAGTTAGGGCTTTGCTGTGTTTTCCCGTGACCTTAACCCTGAGCCAGCACTGGTTCAGCTCATTACTGGAATCACTTTAATATTCTCACAAGGGACCCACCTCTCTTTCCTTCTGATTTTTTTCAGTAAAGAAAAGGCATAAAGAGACACCTCTAATGGCTCTGATTTGTTAATAATGGGTTTTGCTCAAAACAGAAATTGGTCCTGCAAAGGGGATGACCTCGTTTATCCTCTTCTCAGAGCTGAGTGTGCAGGAGCGGCTTCCTCTGTTATTGGAGCTCACTCCACCAGGAGAGGTAATTACAGGGAAAATTAAATCTATGGACTGTGTCCTATTGCCTGTTACCTGCACGACACTGGAGGAGCTGGCTCCCGTGTGCTCACTGCTTGTTTAGAAGATTCATGTTTATCTAATGGGAAGTCAATATTATTGTCTGGGAAAGAGTCGGGGTACTGCTAACGACCCATCAGGGACGGTTCTCCCAGCCCGAGGCCACGCTCGGATGGCTCCCTAACCACTTAAAGGCTCTCAGACCCCATCTCCTCTCACATCCACAAGCAGCCCATCATTCATCCATCTTAACAGGCTCCACAGTGACAGAGTTCAAGTATCCTGTAGTGGGTAGAGCTGAAACACTGTCCAGAAAGGGCTGTGGTGATAAAGGAATGTTGCTGGCCTATGTGTGTCTAGACGTGGCTCTGTCTAAACATGAAGCTGGACTTCCTGCCCTGGGAGGGTGCCTGAACATGGGCAAAATGAGATTGATTTGCACCTCAGAAAACTACAAGTCTGAGCACATCAAGGCACTCTTTCCTCTAAGTCCAGTTTGAGACAGCTAATGCAATATAATCCATATCTGATACTGAGGCAATGCTGTAATATCATGTAATATAATATTAAAATAAATTAATATAATCCATATTTTATAGTGAGGCAATGCTATAATATTTTGCAGTATGATATTGTGATAATGTAATATAACTTATATTTTATACTGACACTAGTAATGAGGTAAAGAAAGACTAAGGTCCTGAGTCAAAATTATTAATATATATACTATATATGTATACTATAAATATGGTATTAGTCAGGGAACTGTCTCACGTGATTATGGAGGCAGGTCTGTCCTAAGATCAGCCAGTGAGTTGGCAACCTGGAGACTCAGGAGGGCTGATGGTTTATCTTCAGTCCAAAGTCTAGAAGGCTCAAAACACAGGAAGAGTCAACATTTCAGCTTGAGTCTGAAGGCAGGAAAAAAGCTGATGTCTCAGTTCAGAGGTCATCAGGCAGAAGAATTTTTCCTTACTTGAGGGAACAATAGGCTTTTGTTCTATTCAGGCGTTCATCTGATTGGACAAGGATCACCCACTTTAGAGAGGGCAATCTGATTTTCAGTTTACTGATTTTTATGTTAATCTCACCCAGAAACACCCTCCCAAACACATACAGAATAATGTTTCACCAAAGATCTGGGCACCTCTGGTCCAGTAAGATTGACACAAAATTAACCACCTCATGGACTGTTGCCTTGTTTTGGCTAGCTCCCCCACATGTCTGAGCTTCAGCATGCACTTCTTTATCCTCTCTGAATAATCACTGTTAGGGGAGAATGAAATGGCATGGGTAATGGGGCTGTAAAGGATAAGCATTTAGTAGGGCCTCAAATAGATCCCTTTGCACCTCGTTACAGGGTTGTCTCCTCCAAGAACCCGCTCATCCCTAACCCCTAATTAACACCCCTCTTCATCTCACCTTCCCATTGATGATGTCTTATGTACACACAAGCTGTCTTCTGCATCCTACAAGCCCATTAGCTGCATTCTCCAGGAGTGGGGCCCATATTTTTCAGCCATTTGACAGTTGTGTCCTGAGGCTTCTGTGTGGGGGAAGAAGTTATCCAATATTGATTCTTCTGGATGATTAATTAATCTTTCTCTCTCCTCTGGGGATCCAGTTCCCATTATTTCTACCTACTGTTTGCTTCTTGCAGATACCTGGGGAGAAATAGTGCCTCTGGGTTCACCATCCGCTCCCTTGTATAAGGATTGGGTCTGACCAGTCTTGGAAAATGGCTGGACATACAGAATACTGGGGACCAAGGGGCAAGAATCAAGAGGAAAGATACACACTTTCATTGTTCCCATTTCTACTGCAAACCAGAGAAGTTTGGAGGACAGGGAGTGACTGCAGGGGGCAGACAACCTGAGATTTGGGGGGCTGTGACCACCTCAAACCCGCAAAAGCATTCTTAGACCCAACATTCACCTTACAAACAGGAGGCCACAACCAATTTGCTGACATAAGAAACATGTAAGAAAAGATGATTTATGGACAAAGTTCAAGTATTCATCATAGGACAATAGTGGAAACTCTTTCCTTTTTAAAATATATGACAAGGTAGGAGCTCCATGTAGGAAAACCCCTCAGAAGGAGCAGATAAGAAAGGCAGTAGGGGCAGAGAATAGTGGGAAGAAGAAGGGAGTCATGGGGATTTAAGAAGCAGAAATAGTGATATAGTAAGAATGGGGAGTTCTTTAGGGCATAAGGAGACACATAAACAAAATTACCCCATGTGTCCTGCTGTGCTCACAGGAAATTGGACCTAGTCCTCAGGGTGAGGTACGCTCTGTTGTTGGTTTAGGGATGTGCACATGTGTGCATACCACTGGGATATTCCACCTCATTCCGAGGCTCACCCTCCTCTGGGACTGTCTGCACATTTTGCATTAATCATACACGCATGGCACTTCCTGTTTAATCACTTGGCAATTATCTGGTTTATATCTTCTGTTTTCATCTCCTAAACAAGATTTGCCTCATCAGATCTTACAATTGCATTTGACATGGTAACGAATAGTTGAATTATTTGTTCCTTGCAAATGTCATTATTTACCGTGTAATTTCTTAGAAAACACAGCTTCCAAGAGTTCGTATAGAATTCACTGTGCAATTGCCAATGTCGTCCCCCACAGCTGAAATGGCCAGTGGGGAGGCCCTGCCAGGGGCCGAGGCACCGAGCCACAGTCCAGTTCAGGAAGTCGTGTGCTATTGGAGGATGCTTCCTGAGAATAATAACTATGCTCTGTGAGCATCGAGAAACCAGTTAATTTCTTTTTGTCCATCTCTTCGTCCATAATATGAAGTAACAAGAGACAAGGAAGGTTGTACCAAATAATTAGAAAGAACAAAGAAGGATTAGGAAAGAATGCAGATGTCTTTGTGAAGAACGTCTTTGTTTCCATTTAGTTATCTCCCTGCTTAGGAGTTAGAAAAGATGGGGTTCTTGTAAGGGCAGATGAATTAGGAATTGGGACATGACACCCCAGATCCCCTCTTAGGAATGCCAGAGGGTTAGAGTAAGACCGCAGCCTCAGTTAAATCTAACTCTGCTCATCTCATCCCCACATGTGTATGACAAAATGTAGAATAAGCATCCCATGTACACTAGGAATGGTCTAACTCTAGATTCATAACCCCAAACCCAATAATGCAACATTTCTCATTATCCTCAAAGATATTTTTCATGTGTTATCTTCACAACCACCACAAGCTCATAGATCATGTTGACTCTCAGCTCACTGCTTTTCCCCTTTTGTGTGTCAAGGGAAGGAATCACAGGGGCTCCATCCTCCTAAGCCACCCATCCCCCTAGTGAGCCCTGCAAGTTGCTCTACTTTCTCTCCTTTTGTTAAAAACCCATGTTTGTCAACTTGGCTATAAATTACAAATAACCAGGAGCTTTTTGCATTTAATTTTACTTTTAAAAATGTATTATTCAATTACAGTTGACATACAATATTATTTTGAAGACATATGCACCTCTATGTTCACTGAAGCTTTATTTACAACAGCCAAGATTTGGAATCAACCTAAGTGTCTATCAGTAGATGAATGAATAAAGAAGTGATTCATATATACAATGAAATATTACTCAGCTATAAAAAAACAAAATCTTACCTTTTGTGACAATGTAGATAGACCTAGAGGGTATTGTGCTGATTGAAATATGTCAGACTGAGAAAGACAAATACCATATGATATCACTTATATATGGAATCTAAAGAACATTATAAATAAGCAAACAAAACAGAAACAGACTCACAGACACAGAGAACAGACTGATCATTGCCAGATGGGAGGAGCTTGTGGAGTTAGATGAAAAGGATGAGGGAATAAGAAGTACAAGTTGGTAGTTACAAAATAGTCACGGGGATGTTAAGTAGAGCATAGGAAATATAGTTAATGATATTGTAATAACTATGCATGGTGTTAGATGGGTACTAGACTTATCATGGAGATCACTTCATAAGGCATATAAATGTCTATTCATGTTGTTGCATACATGAAACTAATGTAAAACCTGAGAGCTTTCAAAATGACTGGCATTCAAGTGCACTGGAAGCATTCCCACATCCTGCGTGGGGCTGTGACACTCACGGGGCTTCTTCACACAATGCTCATTCTGATAACACCCCTGGCTGCTGACTCGTCTTCATTCAATTTTCAATTGTGTCAAGGAGGCTTTGTTCAGTCAACTGACTTAAAGCTCCCAGGATTCCGTATCTTCTTTCTTGGTATGTTTTTCTCAGGGCATTGACCATGACATGTACTATTGGAATTCTCTCCTGAGTCTTTCCCACTAGAATTGAAGCTCCATGAGGGTGGGGACTTCCTGCGTGTCCATTTTGCTAACTGCTATATTCTGGAGCCTGGAACAACATCAGACTGAAACCAGGTTTGTTTGTTGAAGGTAAATTACAAATGAACACAGAGTCAGTTATCCCATGAGCCAAAGTTTATGTGTTTGGAGGCCAGAAAACTGTGTCTCAGCTTCTTGGGAGCAATGAGAACATTGACCCTCCCTCCTCCTCACACCAGTGAGGTGTCCTGTCCAGTCCTGTCATTAACCTGCCCAGATGCTATCCCTACCCTAGGCGAGAGAGTTTCCAGCTGAGTCTTGTTTTATGGGATTTACTAAAAAATTATTCATAATGTGTTGGGAAGCCCAAAGAGAAAAGTCCTGTGAGCCACAGGTCCATTTTTCTCTATTCACCAGGAAATTGCTGGGGGACCATGTTATTTTCATCTGTACTTTTACACACATGCATTTTCTCTCCCTGGAAATATTTGCTTTGGACAGAATATAGATCGTAAAATAGCTCATTCATGTAACATTTAGCCTTCTTGAGATTATGTATATAAAATATATACATACTTTTATATTATGTATATAAATATATATTTCATGTTTACTTCTATTATGAAAACCTACTGTAGTAGAGAGAGAATTAAGACTATATTCATTTGTGTGTATGTGCATGTGTATAATTTTATGTTACATTGAAGAAACATGTCCCTTATTCCACTAGCAGCTGTAACTATTAAACGCCTTTGATTTTTAACAATGTCATATTCAGGAAGACAAAGTCTTTAAACACATTCTATTTGGTTAGCAAACATAAAATACTGTGAGATAGCATATAATGTAAACTATTTCCAAATTGGGTTCAGGTATTAGAGTGACAGAAGGAATGAATTCCAGGTTTGAAGAGCAAACATTAAATGTGGTGTGCTCATTGTTGGCCGACTCGATTAGATTAAATGCTGCATTTTTATGCACAGTTTAAATATTGAGCTTCAGCTCTATTCCTCTGATTAAAGTTGTTTGCCTGGCTGTGATGATTAAATAAGGGTTAATAAATATAACCTTTGTTTAATCTATTGTAACCAAATTTCTCTCTCTTCTTGTATTGGAGGCATAGCAGCTAATAGAGGATCTGTGACCCAAGACTATGAGGTTCATAATTTTATAGACTTGAGGATGAGAAACACTATTCTGAGCAGTGTTGCTTACAAGAACAAAACATGACGTATAATCCAAATTCTTCAATAATTATAAAATAATAATAAAGCATACAATTATTTGAAGACACTTAAAATAATGATATATTGAATGAAGAAATTGGGTGTGTAAAATTTACATTATTTCATTTTTTAAAATAACATATATCTTACCAAAGAATGAGTATGAATGATTTTGATTTTGATAGCAAAATCTCATAAGTTATTTTCTTGAGGCTCAATAAAAAGTAAATTTTTACTTTATTGTTTCCAGTTTTATTATTTTTCAAATTAAATAAAAATTAGTGGCATCATTTTTAAAATCAATGGGAAACTATCTCTGTAAAGGTATTTGCATATTGGGAGAAAATAGTTTTAATAAGAACAATCCTAACCCAGATAGCTGGTTCTATCATTGACAATTACTTGGTTGTGATGACCTCACCATTTTCAAAAAACTCTCAAGACTTTGAATAAATGTACTCGTTTCTGATTATTATCTTGGAGAGGTCATCTAGCCCATCAAGGCGGTTCATCCATTAGACCTGAGCTTGTCATCATTCTGCCAAACGCTTTGTCACCAAAATCACTACTCAGGACTGTTGCTTGGTAGGACTGCAAATGCAGTAAACTAGGCAACCAGGATATTTTCACACCAGGATGTGGGAGGTCAAGGTCTTCACCCAGAAGCAACCAGGGATGTTCCTGTTACTGGAGAATTAATGTGCAGGCCCTCTCTCTGAAGAAGGTAGTAGTAAAAGAGAAGACTCAAACATCTGGACAATTCCAGTTCTAATCCGCATACTCAAACTGGAAATGGATGTGATCTCCATGCACAAATAAGGGGGCATGTGTCCTTCTCCATGCCATCCCTTGAATAACCCGTCCACATGACAGCTTATAGACTGGCTGGGATGACAGCGAATATATTCAGTTTACTTCTTGTGTGAAGGTGTCTAGTTTCAGCATTTACATTTGGTATAATACTGAACATAAAACATCTTATACCATTTCATTCCATTCTCCAATTTTTTAAAAGAGACTAGATAGTTCATTCTTACAAATGAAGATGCTGTGTCTAGAAGCCTTGATGCCTTCTCATGCCACATCTAGGAATTGCACCACACAGCTCCTGTGTGTAAGTAACACACACTAGAATTTTCTGGGTCTCTAAAATAAAGTTATTGATTTTTAAAAAATGAGATAAAATGGGAGAATAATAGAAGTTGAAAACAAAGCAACCTACCTGGAGAAATCCAATGTGCTCTCATATTTAGGCTATTATCTCTTCCGTAGGTTGGACTGGGTGATTGATGACATGAGAGGGACATAGATGAAAAGTTAGTGCAAAAACTTTTCTTCCCACCAAGTGCTAGGAGGGGATCGGTTCCTTTCCTGCAGTTTATGGGGCCGGGGCTATCTTCTGATGGAAGGCAGAATGGGGGCCGCACTGACTGCTCCTTTAGGGAAGTTTAGAGGTAAACTGGATCTACCAAAAAGGCAGTACCTGTGTAGATAGAAGGAAAAGAGAGGCCACCTATAACAGTGTGCAAATTACTGTGTGTGTGTGTTTCCTGAGGACAGGGGCACAACTTTCATGAAGTCTGTATGGGTTCATGACTGACTTAAAATAAAGATTCACCACAATTTTGATTCTGCCTTTCTTTGGGAGTTATTATAATACAGCAAATAATCCCTAAAGGACTGCTCGGTGCAAGGCAGTGAACAAGATATCCTAGACCTAATGAAGACTAACATAAAGCTCATAATTGGAGGATTTATAATAAGGGAAGCAGGATGCCTAATACATAGCATAAGAGAAAAGTTGCCTATTGGTATATGGCAAAGGAAGCAAGCATTCAGGGAGCCATCAGGCCCTGAGCCATGAATGGATTCAGGTGAGGGCCAGATAGGTAGGTCAACATTGTAGGCAGGAGCCAGAGTGAAATAAGCTGGAAAATAAAGAAAAACTGGCACAAATGTCACAGGTGGGTTTAGAAAAGCAGGTGAGAGCTAAAGTAAGATTTGGCATTTTAGTTTCTCTCTAATTTAATGGGGAGAAATGGGGAGATACAGGAACTAAGTAGCCGGTATTCTTTTCCTAGATTAAGCTAACTGCTTAGATTTTAAGGGGTGACTTTGAAGATGAAAGATCTGCAAGGTTCACAGGAATTCTTGGGTCTCCGATCACATGACAGACCATTGGAAAAGGCACAGAATAACTTTTTATCAGAGTTTGCGGTCACCTCGGCACACGTCTCGATGTAGCCAGCACTCAGGATCAGCGAGGTGGATCCCATTCCACACAAATGGCCTGAGGTCATTCCACACTGATTTTAAGCAGTGGTGTTCTTTTCTGACATGACCCTAATTTCGCTTGTTCATATTGTTCTAAGCCAGAGTAAATGTTCCCTTGAGAGGAAAGACATAAAGCTTGTCAGAGAGTCTGTATCTGATTCATCGCCTGACCTTACAGCGCTCTGTGCAGCACTGGGCACCCTATGGGTTCTCCATAAATATTAATTGCACAGAATGGAATGGAATTTACACGTTGCTCATTTCACAAATAGGTTAAGTGAAGATTAACAACTTCACAGCAGTCCTAGCAGACTGAATTAAAGAATACCTGTGTGTATCTGTAATGTCTTGAATAGGCCCAAACAAAGTGCTTCACTGTGGAAAATCTATAGTTGGGGGAAATTGTTCTTTAGCTCCAACTGATACTCATTCATGAAAACATCTGTGAGCTTTTACACCACAGTTTTCATTTCCCTCTTAGTAGCAAGGGGTTGCAAACATTACTTAAAGAAGTAACAATTTCTCTGCATTATTTCCTAATTCATTTTGACGGGAAAACAAGGTGAAGGTAGACACGGCAATTCCACAGATTAGGGATGGAAGGCTATTTCATTTAAACGATCTGCTGACTATGCTCATAGGTCAGGGATCTCTGTGTAGGACATGTGCCTACAGATGCCTGGCTTTCTTTTTCTAACTTGATTTATATCTTTCTACAAATGAAGCAACGGGTGAAATACAGGCTATCACGGACGTTTGAGCATCTAACTTTTCTAAGGACAGCATTTAATCAGAGCCTGTGAGAACTTCCCTATCCACTGGAAAAGAAACTGAGCTTTCAAAAATATCACACATGGGAAAATTATAAAAATGCAGAGTCAAGAACACTTTTTACATTGCATAAGATTTCCCAATCAATTATTATTAAATTTCTTTCATTTCATTTCCCCCTGTGTTTTTGAAAATCAAAACTCTTCCTCATCAAACCCTCAAACTTTCTAAACTGGATTATCCTTTTCTTTAATTAGCTAACAGATGTGACTTGTGACAAATGTTCTGTGATCAGTAAGAATTGGAAAAATGCATCATGCCTTAATGTTGTAGGTTTATAATGCATATTAATATATTATTAAAGTTACTGGAAAGTTTGGCAGTAAAAGAAATGTAAAATTATTTTCCTAACACTTGAATAGAGAATAGACACCACTATTTTGTGAAAATATGATCAGCCAATTTCAGAAATATTATTTGGGTCCAGAAGATCCTTTTTCCCTTTGTCTTTTATGGGACACTAAGCACTAATTCAACTGCTCTCTTTAGTTCAAATGGAAAATTAATAGCTCAAAAGTTTTGAGATCAGGTGATTTTTTTCACAGCTAAATCCTATTTATGTCTTTGCACTCAAATTGGTTGCGTCCCCATAGGAGGGGTTACTTGGAGATATATCCTGACATTCTCAGCTCTTTCTCCTACCCCTAAACAGGAGACATTGCTTTTTGATAGCACATCTTTTTAAATAAAATGTTGGAAATAAAGTTGGCCCTGGTAAAATTCTCCATAGTTTTCCTGTTAAGTGAAATCAATTGAGAAGTATTTTGCAATAGGAGAATTCTAAAAGCAGTGCCGAGGTAGAGATATAGACCTGGAGAGACAGGTAGAAATGATTTATTTCAGAAACAGAGAGCAAAGTAGAGAGTTTTTGTCTTCTATTTCCTTCTCAGAAGCCTTAGGGCAATCTGTATAATATACAAAATATACATGCATATAATGATAGTGTTTTAATAGTGGAAGATGATGACATTGCAATTGGAAATTTATGTGAGTGTTACTCTATCTCAGATTGGAAGGATCAAAGGCATGTGCATTACACAATGTCTTTAATTCCTTAATATCTTCATAATAAACAAGAAGTATGTGGACATGACCTTATTTCTAGATCTTTCTTGAAGGCATGTGTTTACCACTCATGTTAGTTCTGACATTTCAGCATTACTTCAGGCTATGATTTTAGATGGGGACTGTTAATTCTGTCCGAAATCCTTGGATTCACTTGGCCAGGGAAACACTGTATTTAACCTCTTTATTTTACACATTTGAGTATTAAGAGGGTTGCTTCTCTTTAAGTTGGTGTTTCATTCAATTCAACAGATTTTTATTGAGTTTTCCTAATGATGGTATGTGCTTAGGATAGCAGAAGTGGAAAATAGAACACCTGCTCTCAAAAAATTCTATCTACTGGGGGCGGGGACAATTAGACCAGAAATAAACACATCTTGCAATGGTAATAGAAAACATCACTCCACTCAGAGATGTCAGAAAAGACTTTCCAAGGGAAGTGATGAGTCATCTAAGTGTGGACAAATGGAGGTGTGACCCAGGTAAAGAGGGGAAGTGAGAGCTCCCAGTAAAGGAGAAAATATATTCAAAGACATGGAGATGTGGGAGAATGTGACTCCTTTCAGAGAAATTGTGAGTCCTAGGTGAATGGCAGGACCTGATCCCAGAGCAGGGAGCTCATGCAGGGAGGGTGAGGAGTGGGGTAGAGAGGCATGAAGGCATTTATTGACCAAACTCAGCAGAATGGCCTGCTCAGACCTGCATTTTAGAAGCACTAGTCCCAGCTTGCTGAATTTTTAAAAAAGTAAAAAATAAACTGTATAAAGGTAGAATTAAAAGAAGACAATATAATTAAACTGAACGGAAATTACAGAAAGAATGGAGACCACAAATATCCTAGTAAGATCCACTATCTAAATTAGGTGAGAATGATATTTGCATAAGAAAATGTCCTTAGGAGTCACCCTAGCAGATCGAAGAACACAAACTTTTCACGGGACTGAGACTGGCCGTTCTATAGATTCTTTCTTTGGGCCCGGTGACTACAGTGGGAATGGAGCCCTAAGCTTGGTCCTGCAAGTGGAATGCTTACCAGTCTCCCAGGAGTCCAGCCTACTTCTCCTAGCTGAAAGTCAGGACCTTGGGACTGGGTATGAAACAAAGGATTTGTGGAAATCAAACATGCTTGAATTTCTTCAAATGTAAAATGGGGTTGGTTGTGTCACTCACCTTAGTAATTGTGAGGATTCAATGTGCTAATTAATTTATATGAAGTTCTGAGAACAATGCCAGCACAGCAAAATTAGCAACATCACCATTACAGGTAAGTATAATAAAAAGCAACTAATGTTACATAAATTAATATTTTCTCTTAAAGATACAATCACTTGAAACACAATGAATTTCCCACTTGTTGTACCATTGCACAGGCATTAGCAGAGTTTGATCTCGTGAGCTGACATTTCTATTATAATTAAATAACTCCAGGAAGAAGTGTTCTTTAAAGGACTAAGTAGAAAACGAATAAAAAGAAAAATAAGGGGAGACAGTCCTGCTGTTGATAGAAAGCCAGGTTTTTCATGCCAAGAATGAAGTGCATCTAGGGAGCCCAATTCTCTGCCTCAGGAAGTATATTAAATTCTCAATGAGCTTGTAGCATCTTAAACAATTTCAAATAACTGTCTATGAAAAATCACCAGGCAGCTGCACGTTATGCTCATTTCTGGCCAAAGGGAACTAACTTCAATACATGCACGTTGACATATTAGGGACAAGCTGTCACATTTAAAGAAAAAGAATTCTAAGTGACATTATGAGGTTGTCAAATATTTTGTGGTTGTTTTTTTTGCACAGTGGTTGTCAGGAAAACAAGTGAGGCAGAAATCTCTATTTCTTCTTGATACAAAGATTCCAGAGTATTGACGACTTATAAAAAAATGTTCCATTTTGATTTTCCTGGTTTGGTTCTTCTTAAAAAAATGTAAGCAGCAAATTTCAGAGTAGGATATTTCTTACAACGTCTGTGAGAAAAAGTCTGTACTTAATATAAAGAAAGTTCACACCAGGTTTAGTAGGTTACTTTTAAACCCATGGTTCTTTGTTGTTCTGTACATGTGAACGCGGATTCCCTAGTAAGAACTTGAAACTACGACATCTTGTGAGACTTTTATACACATCTGATAAATGGAAATTACCTCCTAGGTTTTCAGAACCAGGTGAACCGAAGGGGCAGCTGCCACACCTCTGCGAGGCCACCACCTTCTCACCACTCTTCTGCGTCTTTGGAGAATGGTCCTATCTCCTGATACTTATGGTTTGGGGAAAACAAAATGCTGTTGGTGCTTTTCTCTGGACTCAAAAACACTGGCGCTGACTCATTCAGTCAACCAACTCTTACCTAACTGCCGACTCTCTGTCAGGCACTTATTTTCTGACCAATAAGTAATTCTGAACAAAAAACAAAGGAGGAAGAATTTTAATAAATTATTCATTTTAAAAATGACTGCATTGAACATGGTTTATGTGGTTATGGAGATTGTTTTCAAGGCTGACTTCATGACACATGTGTATGTAACAAATATATTATGAACAAAACTTGCATTTGAATTTTGATGAGTAGATTAGATGCTCTGAGAAAAAAGGCATTAATTCAGTTCAGCCAACTATTTCTGGCACAGATAACCATTTACACACCCTTGAAACCTCTAAACCTGTAAAATATTTTATAAGCCCTTTTAAAATAATTAGCTATCAGAGTAAAAGGCCGTGGTTCTACCATCCATTATGCACAATAATACTTTAAAAATTTGGTGAATTGGACATAGCAAGATTCCAATGAAGGAGTTACAGAGCCTTAATGACGGGGTGATCTGTCTCAAATCTAACAGGCTTTGAAATTCGGTTAAAGGCCTCAGAAAGCTCCCTGGATTCAGTAACCTCATTTTAGTCCATGATTAAATCACCTTGCTCAAAAGGCCTCAGAAAAATGCCTTTTGATGGGAAACTATTCAATTTGCAATCTGAATGGGAAGTGTTTTCTCAAAATTCATAGAGGTATTTTTCCAAGGAATACATAAATTGTAATTATGCTTCTCTTCTCTTCTCCAAAATTATAGATAATATGCCAAGTTTTCCTTCAAAATTTAGGGCAACTTTATTCTTAATAATGACAATTTTTTTCTGTGTCAACTATCCTACAACAAAACAGGAGTGATTTAGTAAAAACTTTTCTGCTATTTATCATCACCTTTTTATATTCTTTAATTGAGATGACAGATAAAATAATTCTAAATTATTTGCAACTTTTACTTATCAAATAGTAAATTTTTGGTAGGGAGAAGGCATTTATAGACCAGATACTAAGTAGGTAAAGATCACAGAACTTTAATTAATATTTACTTTAAATAACACTTAGTTATTAAAGTTCTTTTAGAGCTTTGGCTATAATATCACTTTAAAATTCAGAGGGTAACTGGATTCCTGAAAAAGCAACTTTTAGTCCCCAAGCCATGAGGCAAGACTGCCCCTTTACCACACTCCTTCTATGCTTGAATCCAACCCATATTCACAAAGAAGAGTATACATCTGCTCTCTGTCTACATCTGGAGGACAGAACCCTCTTCAAACACAGTTTTAGTAAATTGTCCCCACGTCTAGCCTTGAGCCCAGGTGGGCAGGTCATAGATATTGTGACCACTCCCAGTGACGGCTGAACATGGCGCATGGAAACAAGCCAACGGAAGCAGGGCTGGATCATGCATCTTTTCTTTGGAGAACTGGAACTTTCAAACATGTATTAAGATGCTTATAGCACCAGTAGAGAAGATCCCATGGAACTAGGACTATTTTGGGCCATTGCATGCCAATGATTATTAGAGGGGTGCAGACAACAGAGTGGTGGTGTGTGTGGTGGAGAAAGAGAACAGCAGCTTCTCAGGCCTTACATTCCAGTCTCTCCACCCTGTGGCCGTTCCATGAATGTCTTGGTAGGTCCTCAGTCTTCTTCCCACCCACACCACACTTGTGACTACTGAGCTATTATTTTACCCTTCAAAATTATGAGAAAACTTAAGAAGCAATATCCTTATTTCTGTTGATTTATGCTCTTGGTTTTATTTCTCACTAATGACTATACATAAAGAATTGATCAGATAATAGGTGATTATCTACACATAAACCTAATTTATAATTTTATAACAATTATTCCTTGTTTATATTAATTAGCTGACATTAGGTTTTTAGTCAGTTTAAAGGGATAACATTTCTAGAAATAAAAGAATGGTATTTATAAGAGTCATTTTTAAAACTGGATGTATGTGAATCAATAACTGAAAAAAATATTCTTGCTTTTTTTGTATGCTAAAGGGTTTTGGATGCATTATATTATATTTTCTCTTCTACCTAGCTCCTAATAAATATTGTGGCCAGAGGCAATGTGCCGGCCTTTTCCATCCATTTTTCAGAAATATTTCTCTAATGATTAGGTACATGAATAATGATTATGCATCACAAACATTCCCTCTTGCTAGTCTTACAAGCATCCTGGGAGATGTGTGAGTTCAGAAATAGGATTATCAATTATTGTCATGGTTATTTTAACTTGTGATCTATTTCTCCAATGGAAGGCAAACTGTCAGATGCTAATAGTTACTGGGTGTTGTTTCTTTCCTTAAAATCAGCACGTAAACATTATCTTTTTTTTCTCTCTTACATAAAAATGTGAACGAGTGCTTGCAGGATAATAGGGCTTTGTTGTCATAGAAAACTATTTAATCATTTATTTTATTTTATTTTTTACTTCTTAGGTTTAAAAAAAAAGTATAGACATTTAAGAAAAAATGAAGTAAAAAGCCCTGGGAATATAGTGGTTGATTATTGTAAGTCAGTGGCTTCTAAGACATGTGTTTTTCTTCTGAAAGTTAAGAGATGACTCTTCTAAAGAATATGCGTAGATCTTCCAGGCAGAATTCTTATTTTGCC
The DNA here is from genome assembly GCA_028533065.1 of Trachops cirrhosus. Lineage (NCBI taxonomy): Eukaryota > Metazoa > Chordata > Mammalia > Chiroptera > Phyllostomidae > Trachops > Trachops cirrhosus. The sequence goes on from CM052538.1 coordinate 68,948,792, forward strand.
TGAAGTCTTAAATTGCAAATTGTATTGCAATGAAATGCCATCTACTGCACAATAATACTTTGGAAATATCACTGAAAATCACAGGAGGTTATGAGTTTGGACTAAATTACGGTAGTAATTCTATCACAATCTTTGATGGACTTCTACCATTTTATTAAGTAGCCACTTAGATATACACCAGGCTGATAATGAACCTCTAAACTCACTATTCACACTCAAAGATAAAAAGTTTATAATGGTGTGAAATTATTTAGCACAACTGTTTTCAAGAACTATGGTATATGTCAAAGGCGTGTATAGAAGCTATTTTGAGAGGAAAGCATAGTATAAAAGTCACATTTAACTCTTCTGAAACTCAGTCTGTGTTCAGCAGAGCTCCCTGCTTGGGCACGTATGGGAGCTCAGCGGTAGCAGGGAGAAGGCATACTAAGAACAGGTCCTCCTGAGTCGTCAGTCACAGCCAGGCAACCCGGTTTGGAACAGGGAATCCCCCTCAGACTTTAGCTACCAGGAAATAGGGGTTCCCTGTGGTCACACTTGACATATAAAGAGAAGCCAGGAATTTAGGTTTGCTCTGTAAAAATGGAAATCGCTGCCTTTATTTTGTAAGATGTCTGAGCATGCTAAACAGGGGCTGTCTCCAGGTCTTACTTGAATTCTTTTCTCCAAGTTGTGGTCTCTCAACAACACATCTGAATAAAAGTCCTAATAAAAACAATATTTTAATTCTGCAATACAAATGTAATGAAACTGATAACACTTGGAAAGAATTGTATCTAAAATAACTTGTAAAGACATGTTGGTATGCTCAGTCTTTGTGAAGAAGCATGAATCCAATCAAAGAAAGTTAACACGTCAGAATTACCAAGTACTGGTGGGTATGTTTTGGAAAAAGCTTACCACAGGCTAGATTGTTGGCTAGGTCAAGGAATTGGTGTCATTTCAATTTAATACTTACCTCCAAATTATTTTCTAAAAGGTAGCAATTCTCATTTTCCCCATGTCAAGTATGTTAGCGGCATTTTGTTCATTATCTTATCTACTGGATACTATGATATTTAAAGAATTTTTGTAAACTCAGTGAAAAATTGTGTCGAGTTATTAACTTTACTTTTTGGTCATTAGATAAATAGTGAATTATCACTGTGTTTTCATTTGTTTATCAGTCATTTTATTTCTTTCTTTCAGAAATTCTTAATGTCTTTTTCTCCTATTGTGGTGTTTGTTCATGTTTATCAGTTTATAGAAAGCTTTGTTTGATCCTTTGCCTGCTTTATGTATTCCAAGTTCTTTTTCAATGTGTTGCATTTGTCTTTAACCATATTTTGTTAGAAAAACATCTATATTTCTTTTATGGCTTTTGAGTTCCCTATCCCATCCAAAAAGTAATTTTGCATTTTTCTCCTAGTAAACATAGGGGTTTCTAAGTATAGGCTACATTAGATCTAATAAATAATTTTGCATTTTCTAACATTTATAACAATTGTTTCAGATAATTTATTTTTATAGTTATTTCATGGGCCTCAATAAAAATAACGTATGTTCTCTGAAGGGTTCAAATTCTTCACTCCAATTCCTTCTCTCTCCTCATTTTTGATGAGTTAATTATTTTTTCTTTTCCCTTTCCTTCCCTCCCTTCTGCTTTTCTCCTCTTCCTCTTAAATCCCAGAATCTCTCTTTTAATATAATCATGCATTCAAATATCTTTGCCTAACTTATTGCACTTGTGATACCTTTTACGAATCCCGGATCCTCTTCAGTCACTTAAGTACACAACTGTACACGTTGATTAGAGCTTCACTCTCTTCCTTACCTCATGTAGGTTTACCTGGATGTTCCCATTCCCTTGGGCATCTCTTCTTCCTTGCAGCCATAGATCTGTGCTACAAAGTGGCTGCAACTGCACACAAGTGAGCTTGTAGGTGCTAAACTTCCTGAATGTTCAAATAACAATACAACCAGAGATATCGCATCCCTTACCAATTTATGAAGTTTAGAATCTGTATCAAATCTAAAGATTATAGCCCTTTTCTTTCATTTAGCTTGCTTGCCTTGGTTGCTATATAACTCTAGAAAGGAAGATAAAACACAGTTATAAATATGCAGCCACACTGCCATTTTTTATTTCATATAAATTAAGAGAAACTGTGTCAGTGTACTCCATGTGTCCATGCCTCTGTGTCAGTTTCCTTCATCAGTTTATTTTGTTCACTAAATTCCATATATAAGTGAGATCACATGGTATTTGTCTTTCTCTGAATGGCTTATCTCACTTAACATAATACTCCCAGACAACGGTCAGAGGAGAAGGGGCTTGGGGTTGGTGCAAGTGGATGAAAGAAGGGGAAGGGAGTAGCCAAAAAACATACATGCATAACCCATAGACACAGACAACAGCATGGTGAAGGCCAGAGGGAATGGGGGTGGGGGCTGGGTGGAAGCAGGCAAAGGAAGGAAAAATGGGGACATATGTAATAGTGTGAAAAAGAAAAAAGATTAAAAGATAAAGAATAGGTAGAGTGCACTAATTCTACATTATCTTTGCCTATACAACTTGATAACTTTTACACATATATGCTCCTCTGTAACCACCACCCAGATCAGGATTTCTACAGCACCTGGCAGGTTCTTTCCTCTGCTTTGGAAGGCAATACCCACTAAGAGGTAAGCACCATTAGGACTTCTATCATCATTGGTTGGTTTTTCCTGTTCTTGAATTTCATGTAAATGGAATAATACAGTGTATATTCCTTTGTGTCTGTCTTCTTTCATTGAACATAATGTCCAAATTCAGCCACATTTTTGCTTGTAGCAAGTGGTTTATTTCCGTGTAGTATTCCATTGTGTGAATGTGCACAATTTATTTGCCTGTTCTCTTGTTGATGGGCAACTGGGTTATTTTCAGCTTGGACTATTATGAACAAACTGTTTTGACGATTTAAAAAAAAGGGAGAATGGTGTCAATAGAGAGGGATCGTGAGCTATATACAGGACTTGGGATTCTCAGCGACGGGACCACTATTGCTTGGAGCTTCTTTTGAGCAGAAATAATAATAAGGGAAACACATATGTACCTTTTAGGTGTTAGTCTCTGCACCCAGCACTTTATGTGTATGATATTAAGCTATCGTATCCCCCAAACAATCATACAAAATTTGGTACTATTATGGTCTTTGTTTTGTAGGTGAGAAATTGAGTATAAAATTATTCTCCCAGCATTCAGAGGGTGACCTAGGATTTGAATCCAAGCCGCCTGGTGCCTGTGTGAGCCAGGCTTCTTTATCCAACTGTGTTGTACATTGTCTGAGGTTTATCAAAAATATTGAGGCAGATAGATGTTTTACTCCATTTATTACAGCATTCCACAACCAATTAACTTCTGTTTCACAACAGAGCTGAGCTTCCAACAAGTCATCTAGTTAAATTGATTATCTTACCCAAGAGAGGTGACTTGATGATATTACAAATAAAGCATTTGAATGAATATATTTTCACATAATCAGATGAATTTGAATAATAATAGCTAATATTAACTCCTGAATACTTATACTACAGTAATGTGATGGGTGTTATACATTATTTTCAGTCCTCAGGAAGGTATCATGATTTTTATGCAGAAGCAAATGAAGACTCAAAGTTATCTTTTAAAACAGTGATTTTCAGTGTTACACATAATGGGATCTTATGCAATTCTTTGGAGGCTATCTTTTTTTATTTTTTATTTTTTAATTTTAATTGTTGTTCAAGTATAGTTTTCTGCCTTTTACTCCCATCCCAGCCCATCCCCTATTTTGGAGGCTATCTTACAGCAAAAGGAAATTCTAAAGGAACGGGTCTTCCGAAGATCTCGCGTGTCCTGGGGTTCCACTGAGGGCATTTGTAAAACTGCACAGGAAAAAGAAGAGCAGAGAGGAAAAAAAAAACAAGGGCAAAGGAGTACATGTGTGATTTTAGAATGCAGGCTGCAGCGGGGAAGGCAGTCTCTGAGATCTCGCGTCAGTGCAGCAAACAATGCGGGATCGAAGGCTGTCTGGAGGCACTCACCAGCGGTCCTGGGCCAGATAAGATCGCCGGCCACCGGGAACACACAGCAGCGTGTCGGGCACGTGTCTGCAGTAATTATCATCACAGGGATGCCCCTGCGCCATCACCACCCCCCACCCCCGCCCCAGGTCTCTCTCTTTCTTTCCTGACCCTGCATTAAAAAATGAATCACGCACACCTCTGTAGCACTTTGTCAGGATAATAATAAGCCTTTTAAAAATTACTCGCTGCGACTCTGGGTCAGACACAAGGACTGTCATATGCTTCACCTGGGAGAAAAAATGTCCTTGGGACAATTCACTGTGAGGAGAAGTATGGGGGTGGGGGGTAGTTCTGCCTTGTGCAGGAGGAGGCATTTCTTGAATGCAAGAACTTCACAAATGGCAATAGCTTCCGTTCTATTTACAGCTTCAACACACCTCTAATTTCTCCTTTGATTACCTAATGTGGCCCCCTTTGCACACATCACTGAGTAGTATTTTTGGGTCAGGGGCTGTAAGCCATAAAGATTTTCCTAGATTATTTAAATAAATGACTCATTTTCAACATGAACCATAACAATAATGCAGTGGTTTTGAATATTGTCTCTAGAAAAAAAACTGTGGAGACATTCAAAATAACTTGAGGAAAATATTTAGATTACATATACAGTATATACAGAAACCTGTATGGAGGATTTCGGTGTTTGGAATTTTCAAAATATAGTTTGCCATTCTTATTTTAAATCCACAATAGAATTGAAAACATGCATTTCTGCACAGTAGAGTGAGTGGTGGAAGGAAGATAGCTCTGTCTGCAGTGTTCTATCCTAATTGGAAAATTACATTCTTATCCATCAAAATTCTGAACCCAAACATCAATCACCGTCTGTGCTTCCAGTTTCCTAGGGACCAGGGAATACAGTGTAAGCTAATAGGATAAATGTGCAACAGTTATTCATAGTTACAAATGATACACATGATGGATATTATGTAAATGAGTATATTGGGGATGATTTCTGAACGATTTCTGATAACCAATAATTGCACACGGGTGTCTCCGACCAAGGCAGTCAAATGCTGGAACTGTCCACATGCTGACAGCTCTTCTTTGCCTCATTTCTTGCTGAGCACTGTCCGCTGTCCGAGGTCTTGAGCTGGGTGTGACTGTGGAAGCAGAAAACAAAAATGACAGGTTGAATTATAACATTCCACCAGAGTGGGATATGTGAAAACAAACCATAATTCCAAGGAAATGAGATAAATACCAGCATATAGAGGTAAAGGGAAAGAAGGTGTAATTAAATCTGACGAGAACACCTGCGAAGATTTGAGATAGGAAGTGGTAATTGATCTGAGTAGTTTCTCAAGGAGCTCCTCTCTGTATCTCTGTATCTATTTGCCCAGGAAATATCCTAGGGCTTTGTTTTTTTTCCAAAGCCTTGCTTTTCCTTAGTGGCCCCTGCACACTTACATGCACACACACACACCACAGATGTGTCTCTCCAGCTGCCCTCTCAGCAGTGCCGGGTTCTCTCCAGTCCCCTCCATCCCCATTGCAGTCCACTCTCCGCATAATTCCCCGGGCTGGTGCAGTGGCCCTCATCAATCTTACATACTTTTGTCCCCTGCCTTCTGAATGTGACCCTTGAAATGTAAAAATGACCATATCACTTCCAGACCTGAGGCCTTCAATCACTCTCCTTTCCTTGCAGAATAAAAGTCAAGCCCCTTCTCTCCCGGTCAGCTCTCAAGCTGGATATAACTGGTATCTCTGTGTGAGCATCCAAGTGTGTGTGGTAGTGTGCACATTTATGGATGCAGGTGTGTGTGTGCACAGGTGTGTACATGTGTAAGCATACCTTTCACTGCATCCTATAAGCTTTCTTGCCCTTTGGTAAGTATGCCTGTCTATCCTGAATTTTGTTGTCCTCAAGGAGGGAACTATGTGGAGGGTGGCATGTTACAAGGAAGATTCAGGAAGTTGAAAGCCCCCAGAAAACGTGAGAAGATGAAGGGGTGGAAGGGGGGGAGGTTTTAAAAGGGACAGGGGGAGAATTCAGTTTCCCTTGATTTGTGGTTTCCACCAAGACCAGATCTCTCCTCATGTCGTCATGCTCCCCTGGGGTGCAGGAAAAGCAGCCCACCTGCTCCTGAAAAGATAGTCTTTCCTTTTTGTGATCCCTCAATTTAAAATGCGCTTGCATGTAACCGAGTGGCTAGAGATTAGCTGCATCACTTGTGAGTCTTTGATGATGAGGGTGCTTTTGCTCAGAACACTCTGTAAAGGATTAAGACTTGCATTTCTCTTCTGCCCTGGTCCCTAATTTCACGCTGCCTGGTCTCTTGCAGAATGCCTTCCTTCTCCTGCACACTAATTGCCTAGCTCTTAATAATTGATATCTTAAGGAGGTGCTGGGTAAATTAATTGGCTAATGTTCACGAAAGGATGCAGTTCTTACATACAAGTCCGTGTAAAATGGGGTTTTTATTTAGCATTTGCATCACAACTTGATTTACATTTTGACCACACTAATTGTCTCACATTTATGTAAATGGTGTGATTTATCAGCAGGAGCAGAATGCAATCTGAGTGGGTGGCACCACTTACGAGGAAGAAGTCTGGTCACCCAAATTTGCAAGCCCACATCCTGTCACATTTCTCCATTAAGGCATCTTGCTTTTTCAAGCTTCAGGGTTTTTTCTTCCTCAGAAGTTCACTATTAGCACGCAAATCACTCTTAAGAGGGTTGTATTTACCCGCTAACACTTAATTTTCTTAGTAGTATCTTATTTCCCACCAGTGGTGAGTTTGGCAGCCTGCTGAGAGTCAGGAGAGGTTTGGATGAAGGAGATATCAGTGCTCACAAATGCCCAGTTCTTCCCAAAACTGACTTCCTAGGCATCTTGTACTTAGGCAGAACCCTGCGTCCAAGTCTGGGCAGTGGGCAATGGGCAGAAGGGTAAAAACAGGGACCTTCTGCACCCCTTCCCTGGAATGGCAATCTGGAAGTGGAGCCTCTGTCAGCCTGGGTCCAAGAGACCCTGTGGAGCAGAGCCCTCCCCAGGGATGGACTCCTGATGCTGCAGATGCCTGTGAACAGGAAATAGCCTTTCATGCAAATCACTAAGTCAGGTTTAATTTGTTTCTAATGCATAACCCAGCAATCCTGAATGATAATAGGGATATGCAACAGGATGTTGCTGAGAAAAGTACCCAAAGGAATCAGTTGGTTTTGCCTATGATATTGACTATATCATCTCAGAACAGCCCTATGGCTCTATTCTCACGTTCTGACCAGTAACTGAAAGTCCTCAGCATTAGCACCCCTCTGTCCACTGGGTCTTTCCTCCTCGCTTGCTTTCTCTAATATGCTGACTCCTAAACTCCATCAGTTCATTTACCCTTTCAGCATCCCACACAACAATCACGTTTTCCTCCCTTCTTTACCAGGCCAACACCGACATCACACCTGTGCACACATCCCCACCTTCAGTGGATGAGCCTGGAGAAGAATGCTCACCTGAGCACACAGGTTTCATTAAAATCTTGAGTGCTGATGCCAATGGCCTCGTCCCCCAGAACTACTTCCCCACCCACCCTCAGGCACCTCCCCACTTTCCCAGGAGACTGACCTCACCTCCCCTTCTCAGATAAACTTGGTTCTGTTTCACTGGGAAAACCAACACTCAGAAGAGAAGAAATTCCTCAAACTCCTGGCATCAGGCCTCAGCAAGTCCCTGCATTTCAGCCTCTACTCTCTGATTTCCCTCTGTGATTCTGTGAGCACTGTCCAGACCACTGTCCAGGAGCTGTCTAGGGCGACACCTCCACTTATGCAGATTTCTTTGCTCCTGCCTCCTCAAGGGCAGTGTGTAGCCTGCTCTGCTCTGATTCATCTCATCTGATTTCTCTGCTTCAGAAGTATGTAAGTTCCTCCTCCCCTTCTTAGTGCTGTTAGCAATTTATTCAGTTCCGTTCTTGTATAATATCCAGTTGTGAGAATGTAAATGCACAGGTACCAGAGGTTTGGGCCATTTCATCCAGTGCTGGTGGACATTGCATGGTTTTTATTTTTTGATTATTGTAAAAAATGCTGCAATGAAGGCATTTTTTTGAACAGTCACAGTTCTACTAGATAGATCCACTGACATAGAATTGTACAGTGAAAACATAGAATTACCAAACATTGAGAAATATTTTTAAATTGCCTCTCACAAAACTTCATTATGATATCCTTTACCTGTTTTCAACTTCTATGTGACCAAAATATATTAATCTTTAAAATTTCTGACAAGAAGCCAGAGACTTTGTTTTACTTTTATTTTGCATTTCTCTTTGTACTGTGAAGTTGATCACCATTCATGCGTTTACTGGACATTTGTATTTCTTCTTCTAATTGTGTTTCTTCTAATAGCCTTTGACTATTTTTCTTTTTCCTTTTGCCCCCTTTCCTTTTGTTTTGTGTGAGCTCTTTATATATTCTTATTATTACTGCTTTTTGTACGGATTTGCTGCAAATCATCTCTCCCAGTCTGTGTTACTTGCCTCTCAGTTTGCTTTTTGTTATTGTTAATAAAATTGTAGCACCTTAGTTTGGTTTCTAATTGGTGGGAACACACACACACACACACACACACACACACACACTCACACTGCTGTAAATACAAACTTGACCTGGAGTGAACTAGCAATAGTGTTACAGAACCCCACCTATGCTTTTCTGGAACAGTTGTGGGGTTTGACTGCCTGCCGCCAAGAAGCGTGATTCCCAATTCAAGAGTCTGGTGAAAAAGGAAAGGGGTTGTTTATTTAAAGGTTATATGAATTCAGAATGATGGCAGACTTTGCCATTAAATCTCACTCCCTTTAAAACACCCCAAAACACATAATCTTGCCCTCCTTTGCCAACCCAGGCCAGGTTAAGAATACCCCAGTCAAAGGTACCATCTCAGAGAAAAGCAGAAGTCTGTGGCTCAGCTTTCCGCATCACCGTTCAGCATTCCAGGCATCTCCCGCTAATCTGCACTTGGTTGGGCAGGGCCCTGCAATTCCCAACTCTGCCACATTCTCCAGGCAGGTTTCCCAGCAGGTCTCCTCTTACTTCAGCTCTTAATCCAAAACCACATAGCACCTCCTCACATACCAGGCCTCATGGCAGACCAGCGGAGGCCCTTCTACACCCTTTCAAGCTGCATGGACACTCCCTATGGCTGCCCACCCTTATTTTAAAACGCTGACCCAGAGTTTCCTACGTGACCTCATATTTGGCACTGTACATTCTAAAAGTCTTGTAGACCTTTAATCTAGGTGGCGGTACACTTCCCTTCAGGACGGTCATAGCTATTCCCTTGCCATTGTTATAAAAAGTATTTTAAGCCATATTACCCACTTTCCCTTCCCCCAACCAAGGGCTGTGGGGACTTTGGGGACCCTTCGCTCTGCACTCCATTTCAATTGGTGTCAGAAGTATATGCAACAATATCTTCCACAGCCCTAGGCATTCTCTGCATTCCTTCTGGAGCATGTAGTTAGCAGTGAGAGTGGTAAACACATATATGTGGTTTTCTTTTTTATTCTATTTTCTGGGGATTAATATCAGGCTTCTATGACTGTTCTAAAATGAGCTTGGCTTTTCTATTTTCTGGAAATGTCAAAGAGGTCAAGGCAGCACCTGAAATTTAAGTCTTGCAATCCACCAGCAGCCAGCATACAGACTCATGAGAACAGGAAATAGTGATGGTCTTCATTCCAGAGTGATCTTTGAGGCTGAAACAGCTACCTGGCACCAGCAGCTGGAGGGGATAGATGGAAGGAGGAGGCAGGTGCACCTTGGGCTGAGGACAGGATAGTGCGTCAGCATGAGACCTGGGGGATAGCGTGAGGCCCCTGGAGGGTCCAAACTGGAAGAGACTGTGCTGTGTGGAGAAGGCAGAGTGCTGAAACAGACTCCTTTCCAGTTCCACACAGAGTCTGATTCAGCTAGAAGTATATTTTAGAAAGGAACATACTGTTTCATAAAGGTACGCTAATTCTACTATTAACTTTCAAAGTTGTTCTGATGTGTTTCCTCAGCCATTGCAGACAACGTATCAAGTTCCTTTTTTCCCCCTTAGATTTAACCTGCAGTGATCATTACTTCTTAACTGCTCTGGACAGAACAAAACCTGAAATGTAATTTACTTTAAGAATATAATCACTTATTGATTACTCTTTCTCTAGGAGATAGAATCAGTGTGTAAGCTTTTATCCAAGAAAGTCCAGGGCAGTTCTAATAGTTAGTATTTAGTTCAGTTCCATTCAAACTCTTCTTATAAAACCAGTATCTCAGGCATTGTGTCGTAGATAATCATTATTTTTAAAGAAGGATTCATCATATGGCTTATGTGACAAATTCACACTAGGCAGGCAATATTTAATAAGGAAATCAATAATGTTCATTTCAGGGGAAAAATTAGATATAGAATATAGCTGGAGAAGATGATAAAACAGGATCAAATCCTAAGTTTCAGACCTGATGAGCCATTAGGGATAACACAATTCTCTGTGGTGCCAGCGGGCAGAGTGTTAGGAAGCAGACGTCATGCAATGCTGTGTAGATGCAAATTCAACCTCATCTGTCAAATGATTAAAACCCTAGGAAAAGAAGTCCCCTGGCATCCACTGTAACATTGGCTGCTTTAGAGAAATGACACCGAGGAAGGGAACTTCCTCAGCTCAGGAAGGTTGTGCTGATAGGTGTGCAGTCAGTTTGTAGAAAGATTAACTTGCTAAGAGGAGAAATCTACTGCCCATAAGGTCTTCTTAATATTTGTGGTGAAGTCCAGTTAAAAACCTTAAAACTGGGAGGACGCTCGGATGCATCTTTTTGTTCCTCTTCTTTCCCTGCAAGGACACCACCTTGGGAACTGCAGTTGGGACAGCATCCTGCTCCTTTAGAAATGTGTCAAAGCTGGTGTTTTCAAAATGCTTTGTGTTTTTATGGGTCCAACTCTAATTCTTTTAACTCCTGCCAGTTAATCCTAGTAATTGTATCCTTTAGCATTGCTTAGAATATATATAAAACAAATATATATATAAAAACACAGTTGCAAATATTTGACTTTTCTTCTCTAGGCTAAACATCTCCAGATCTCTCAACATAATTTCTCAAATAACCTAGAAATAAATGTTAAATACAGATAAATGGTTGTCTAAGGGGTTAATGGAGCATCATATTAAATTCAAAGCTGTTTTAGAAAATGAGACATATAGGGAACCTTTTATGAACATTAGGTATAAATACCTTCTATGTACATAGAACATATTTCACTTTACCCCTGGTTACCAAGGTTATGCAAGATGTTCTATTCTAGCTAATCTAGCAAATTCCAGCCTCACAAATTCTATTCCTTTGGGAGAATTGGAACTGAATACACTTAAGAGTAACAATGCAAAAAATCTGGATCATTTGCCCATCTTGTGGCCAATGCCAAGTTTTTCGTGCCACTGAAGATAGTCCTTATTTCTTGTACATCAACTTGCACGTCAGGGTTTCCCAACCCTGGCTGAGAGTTAGAGAATGTCCTGGAGCACATGTAAGACTCATACTCTTGCCTGATTCTCAGCCAGAGCCTGTGGGCTCAAATCTAGCCACCTGGCAGTTTTAAAGCCTGCCCAAATTGTTCTCAAGTGTGGTCCAGGTTCAGAATTGGTATTCTATGCAGAGTAAACACAGAATGCTGTCTCTTGAAAATGTTTAATACTCTTAACAAATTCAGCACCATAAACACCTAGCTAAAAAGAAAAGAAAAGAAAAAAAGAAAAAAAAGGAAAGATAAGGTTGACTTAACCGAAGTTCTTTCTACCCACAGCAGAATTTCTGGTTGGTCTCTGCCTTTTTGTTTTTGAGGCTACAGGTGCTTGCTATGTTTTATGAATGATTTAGCTGCTCTGCTATAGAGACATTTGGTTGCTTCTCAGTAATACAGCTTTTCATAAGAATTTGAATTGCCAAACTTTGTCTAAATCCTGTAGAAGGACTCCCTTTTTAGCCTATTCAAGTGGAAATAGAAACATATCAGTAAGTGGTTGGCTTGATTGCAGAGGGTTTTGTAGGAAATAAGTATTTCATGCTGATGAATATTTAATGATGGGCCTATCTTTACTGAGTATTAGCCATGGTTACATCTAAAACACCTAAACTTTACATGTGCTTCTTCTTGCAGAATAGAAAATCTTAAGAAAATAGTTGTTCAGATGTGTCTAAGTTGTTGGTTTTTATGTCAACTCTGTAGTCCACTAGTATTTAAAGTACCACAAAATTTCCTGAACCTAAATTCCCTTGGTCAGGACTCCTGGGTTACTGGAGTGTGTGCAGTACCCCAATATGTGTACACGTTTGTCTACAGAACACATTCACAGGCACACTCTGCATGACTAGGGCAATGCTATGCATGACTATAGAAACCCCAGCATCGCACTGTGTCCTTAGCAGGTATAATATCTAACATGAAACATGCATTACTTATGTCTCTGACTGGTTCTCTGCTTCCCCCACAGCATGGGAATTCTGGTAAGGGGAGAGTTTTGTCTGTTGCTTACCACTACATCTTCAAGGTCTATGTCAGCTACTGACATAGAGTAAGCCCATCATTGCATGAATTAGCAAGTCAGAAAAGTAGTTTCTGGGGACTTTTTTAGATACCATACACATTCAGTGCCATCTCATGTATGTATAATAATATGGTGTGGATGAGTCATTGTAGGATATTGAGCCAGGGACCCTGGTGTTGAGTTCTAGCTCTGCCTCATAGAGGGAGAATTCGTGCTATCAAGGACCTCATCTGGATGCATAATAGGACTGTACAACAAATATATTTTTCCTTTTTCCAAAACCTGTTTTATGGTGCTAATTAACTGATTTATTGACAGTTACTCTGCAATTTTTGAGGCAGGTGTCCTAGTAATTTGTTTATTGCCATTGGTTTGGTAATCCTATGCCCTGAGAATAACAGTGCACCAGAACAAACTGACATCCTTTGGGCCAGGAAATGGGAAAATGTGTAAAAGATTTTAATTGGCTCTACTCCATGCCCCACATCATCTCAGTCTTTACCTGACCCACCTCTCACTCAGAACCCCCATCCTTCATTGGATACAGGTGTAACTCTATGTGTATAAATAGCACTGTGTGTAGACATATAACAGAGTGATATTATAGTGGAGGTATCTATCAAAGTACTTCTAACTTCACTGTATTGTATGCATTTTGAGAACAGGGAAATATGTCATTTGTTGTATCTCCGTATTATGTGATGCCTGCATATAAGAATTCAGGTGCCCAATAGATATGGGTTAACTCAAGTCAGCCATTCTCTATTTACAATATCCTTCTTTTAGTATCACCAACAAGACATGTATTCCATGCCCAATTCTTCTAAGTACTCGCAGAGCAAAATAAAATAAAACTGTGAAACAAAAAATATATGCCACCTTATAGATGTATGTGAAGAGAGCATCAAAATATACAGATGTAAAGCAATTAGCTCTTCTAAACAACTGAATGGCATCCTGGCTTTCTCTCTTAGTCTTACTCTCTCAGATGCACTGCTATTGGTGGCTATGACAGCAATAAAGTTTGCTGATATTGGTGAGTATCACAGCAATAACATTAGGAAGACAATCCTCTCTCATTCACAAAACAGCAGTTTGAAGGGCAGGAAGAGGTAAATAAGATGGCAAGTGCTTACTGTACATTGACTGTATAAATCTACCTTACTAGGTTGAGAAAAGATCTTCCAGCACAAAAATTCTTGATAACCTTAGTTTTGCCAAGAGCTATAATTGCTTCATAGATTTTTAGAAAATTGGTTGATTTTTGATCTCAGCTCAAAATTGAGTGAGACTCAGCCATAAACTATGAGAAGACTTTTTTTTTCTTAAATTACCCATTTAGTTATCCATGCAACCAACTTCAATGTCATTTTCATGAAGTTATCTGTTTAGGGCGTGTAGCAAGACCACGTGAGACATGAATTCAGGCTTTGTCACCCATTAGCTGTATGATCTTAGGTTAGTCACTTAACTCCTCTGAGCCTCTATGTGTCTTATAAAACATATGTTAGGCTAGGTGTTAAGTAACACAACCATGAATGGTCTGATTCATTGAATTGTCCAGATGAACTTGGAAATATGCAATGTACAGGTAGAACCAGAGGGAACTTTTGCTGGACTTCTGCATCTAATCAGTACAGTTAGACTAATGTCTTAGTCACCAGTTTCATCCTGAAGTTACAGCAAAGCATGTATTTATGCATGGATTATATAAAATGTGTTATTTTTAAACTTTCTTTCTTCCAATTTTATAACTACTTAGTATCTTCTTGCAGGTACATTTGGCACCTAATAGGAACAGCTTATTCACTTCCATGTTTTAAATTAAAAAAATTACTAGACTTACACTCTAATTCTAATAAACAATGTTCATTTTTTCTAAGTTTAGCATAAATCCAGGGTTTTCACTTATTTTATTATACATCATCCAAAATTAAATTTCCAAGTGAAACCAGTCATATACACTGTCTTAGAGTCAGTAGAACCTACCTGCACTGCTTTGTTTTAGGCAATAAAACTAAAGGTTTTTTTTTTTTTTTTGCTGCTGTCTTTTTGCCTCCTTAGTGCATGAAAATGGGTGTCTAAAAGTAGTTTTAGCTAAGCCTTCCTTAATGATTTTTGCAGGGCCTAACTACTGACTGGATATGACTTAACCAAATGGGTATTACACTCTCTAGCCACACCTTGGTCTTCCCTCTGGCTAGTGTCAGCTCTAATCAAATTGGACTTATAGCAAGGTTTGTTGTCCACAATGACTTCTTAGAAAACTTTTGAGCTTGGATAGTTTTTGTGTTGGAGACATGCACAGAAGAATCATCCTTCCTTTCTCTTGTCTTATAGTGAGCTACAATATGTCTTTGCTTCTGTTACAGAACACAGGGCCAAGGAGGGTACTATATACTATTACTGAAAGGACCCCCTACTAGGTTCGCTTGTCTGAAGCCAGAGGAAAGACATCTCTCAACACCAGAGATTTGTGAAAAGGAAAGGAAATGTTTATTTAAAGTTATACAGACTTAAAGTAGTGACCTAATGTCTTCATTAAAATATCAAAGTCCTTTAGGATACCCACAGCACACATGCACACACACACACACACAGTTCTTCCTTCTCCCTCTGCCCTATACTAGGGTACCATATCTCAGGAAAAGAAGTAGATGTCCATGATTCAGGTTGCCAGCACCATCAGTTGTGTCACTGTTCGGGAGCTCCAGCTAATCCAAAGCCATGTGTCACTTTTCATGGCCTACTGGCAAGAGTTCTTTCACCTTTCTTCTAGGCAAAATCTCTCCTGTTCCCTAGACCACGTGGCCAAAGGGAACACCCCAAAGCCACTTGGTCCTCTTCTACCAAAGCTGCGGGGATCCCCACTCTGGCAAAGCTGCATGGTTCTCTTCCTAATGGCTGCCGTGTCTGGGTTTAAATCCCCATGCCAATCTTCCTCTGTACCCCCAGTTCTGACTCCTCCTACAATTAGTTACACCGGCCAGCATTCCTGTATTATTCCAAGTTCACTGGGCTGCCATCCTGAGTTTGGGCAGGTGTGGCCCCATGTCATGGAGCAAATCTTGTCCAAGCTCTCACACAGGTGCTGTAACCAGGAGGAGCTGCCCCCCAGTAACATCTTGGGTGGAAGTCACTTCCATCCCCCTGGCTCAAAGCAGGGCCACAGCTATTTAACATATCTATGTAACCAGTTAAATGTTATAGATGTGTTAAATGACGGCGCCAGAGGTTAGCTGCAAAGCTGTTGCTGTACAAAACAGCCCTGCATGTTCCGGCTCCATATGTCCCTTCCCCCAGCTCACACCTGTGGGAGGAAGGAGTGAGGACATCCTTTGTATCTTTCTAATATTTCCTGGACACCTTGAGTTCTGGACCCCATTCCAAATCCTTATTTGGGGCGCCCCTCTTGGCTGCACACTGTTTCACTTCTATATAATTCTGTTCTTGATATGCCAAAGGAATTGAATAATGGATCTTGATGATAGAAACTATATGCCATGGTGAAAAATAATACCAATGACAACAATAATAGTAATGATTACAACAGTAACGGCCTGTTTATTGTGCTTATCACAAGTTAACTTCATATTTCTACTATTAATAGAGTTTTTCATCAAACTGATACTTATACACATCTAAAAGACTCTTCACACCTTTTGTGCATTGAAGTAGGACTGAGTTGACCGTTTCTAAGAGATGTATGTGCACAGACATCAGAACCCATCACATACATCAACACATAGTGGACAGACACATTTTCAGATATTTAAAGTCATTTGTACATAAGATTTCATTTATGTTTGTATGCAATTCTCTGTTCTTAAACAGGGTAGTGTCAGCCATATTATTCAGTAAGGAGCTGGATGGCAAATATTTTAGGCTTTAAGGGCCAGGGGCAAAAGCTTGGATGGTACACTGGAAGATATAGAACTATTTGACATTGTAAAAATACATTTTTAGCTTGCATGTCTTTAAAAAATAGGCAGCACATTGGATCTGGCCCTTGAAATGTTACCTCTCTAGATTATTATAATGTACATTATTTATATTGGTACAATGTTCTTATAAGTATCAGTTTTAAAATATCAATAATGATGTAAAATAATGCACTATATTTAATTGCAATGATTTTAGGAACTATTTAGGAAACATTAATCTTCCCCTATTGGTAGAAAATATGTTTGAAGTATCTTCTGTCAACATTTCATCCATTCTTATAAAATATTTATAAAATAGGTGCAACTATGGGCAGTGTGTATTATTATGTTTTTAGCACTAATTATAGTATTGTTTCATTATTATGCACAGACAATATTTGAAATAGAGACACTGTTAACAGGAATGGTTTGCTGCATCAACAAAGCATCAAAATCAACTAACAGCCTTCAATTCTGTTGCATTTTTCAGTGCCACCTCAGCATAGCCAGCCACTGACCAGCTGGATCTACTTGAATGTTAAAATTTCTGCCTCTCCAGACGCCAGCACCTTTTAGATGAGCTAACTTGTGCATAGTGGGAGAAATACATCTTCTCGAGGGAGAAGCTATAAAATTTTCTTTTTATTTTATGCATGTGTGTGTGTGTGTGAAATCATACCAAGGCATTGGAGGCAAATACCCCAAATTAAATAAGAAGGTAGGTTATAGACTGTACCTGAGGGGAGGCTCTACCATAATCTCCCTAGAAATTGTTTGATTTTCCTTTTATGCAAATAATGTCCGATCTTTCAGCTGTGTGTCAGCATGGGAGGTTCTCATTGTTATGGAGATGATTCTTTACCTGTCTTTCCATCAGTGTAGCTGAAGCTAATTCAGGGCACTGATGTAAGATTATTATCAAGCTGAGCACTTATCTGACAAAATTTATGGTGATGAGTCTGGTACACACTGGATATACCAATGCTCCCTGATCAGGAGTTTTTATGGCATTCCTATTAGTTGGTGACAGCTGTCAAAAACGTGGTTGTTATCATTTTATTTACTTCTGACATTTGAAGGTCACTTAGAGTTTTAATTAAATTTTTCCTTTGTCAACTCAGAAATACCACTCAGTTTAGCTCCCCATCACTCCTGAAGCTGCCATGGCATTCCAGGAGCCAGTTGTTTCGAGATTGCTTTTCCAAGCTCGTTATTGCAATGAAAATGATTATTGAATGCCACCAATATGTTGAAAAATAGATTAGTCTGTCCCACTAGGTAGACCTGGCTTCTGAATGGTAGGCACACACTCTTTTTATTTCCTGATGAACTCTGAGCGCTTGTACTATGCAGGTGTCCCCCAGGTCACTACTACTGCCATGTCCTCTCTGCTTCTGGGAAATTCCAACTTACGTGATGCCCTCTGTGTTAGGAGGGACAGCTTCTCCCTCATTCCTGATACTTTCTCCCTTACACATTGGTCAAGAACACTATGCAACATGGAGAAGTACATGTTTGGGAACCAAATTAAAATGTTTAGATTACAGCTTTTTTACGACCAAGGCAGCAACCAGCATTTTACATATTAGTTGGTTCATAGTTGTGGTGTTAGACTGTAGGTGTTGGGCAGTAAGTATTTTTGCCTTGGGCAATATTGTTGTTTATGGCAACTTTGATCATAGATTAGTGGTTCTTGGTAGCCTTAGGCCAAAATGGGGATGGAGGATTAGAGTGTGGAGTTTGCATGACACAGACTCATCTTTTCCTAAGCAGAGTAACTGAGCCAAAAATGTGACCACAGGCGAAGAGCATTCTTTACAATAGGGCTTTTAGATTTCAAGAACAAAAGAGTATTTGCTTGTTTTAAATTGCAAGATGACTGAAATTCTCTTGTTAGTGAGTTTTTCTTTTGATAGTTAAGGCAAGGTCTAGCTAGTGAGTGACAGATGGGCTGTGACAAATTCAATTCTGAATTCAGAACTAAGGAAGGATGAGTGGAAGGTTTAGGGTTAGATTCAGTGTTTTAACAGTCGCTTCCCATCATATGGCCCCCAGCTGAGGCTGGATTAGTTAATTATAAGGGAAAGAAAACTACTCTGGGAAGGGGGTTTCCTAGGACTGAAAAATTTCTAGGTAAAGGCAGTGAAGGCCAGAATAGCACAAAACTGGAAATGCTTGCTTATAAGGAGTGATGGCACTGTGTTATTAGACAGATCCCACTGTCAATGCGTGTGTGGGTTTCCCCACCAGACACGGTTAACAGAGCACCATAATTAACCTCTTCACAGCTATTTCTGATTTATTTTAATGTTGCACTTCATAGACTTCAGACTAACTTTGTCCTGGGTAGCTAAAATAAAAATTATTTTCTCTATACACATTCTCTTTGTGATACACACAAAACAAAATGAGAAGGGAAACAAAACTTGTCATTATTTAAAAAAAACTAAACATAAAAGAAGGCAGTAAGGGAGTAAATAAGAACAAAAAAGTTATACAAAATACATAAATAACATTTCATAAGTAAGTCCTTTCTTATCAGTAATTACTTTAAATGTAAGTATATTAAACTCCCCATTCAAAAGATATAAATTCATTAAATGGATTAAAAAAACCATTATGCTGGATTTCATTATGCTGTCTACAAGAGACTCACTTTAGGTCTAAAAACATACACAGTTTAAATGAGAAAAATAAAAAAGATATTTTATGAAAATAGTAACAAAAAGATAGCATAGGTGGCTACACTAATATCATGCAAAATAGACTTTAGGTCAAAACTGTTACAAAAGACAAAGAAGGATATAATGATAAAGAGCAAATGCAACAAACAATATAATAATTACAAACATACATGCACCAAACATCAGAGTTTCAAAATATATGAAGCACACAATGGAATAACTGTAAGGAGAAACATATAGCTCTACAATAATTATAGGAAACTTTAATACCCCACCTTCCATAATGAAAAAACAACCAGACAGAGATCAATAATGAAACAGAGAACTTGAACAACATTATAGATTGCTTGGACCTAACAAAAATGTACCAAACGCTTCTTCCCAACAACAGTGGGATACACACGTTTTCTCAAGTGCACATTCACGGAACATTCTCCAGGATTGATGACAATAGGTTATAAAACAAGTGTTAAAAACTTTTAAGGTTTCAAATCATGTAATATATCTTTTTAATCACAATAGAATAAAAGTAGAAATCAACAGAAGATGGAAAACTAGAAAATTTTAAAAAGCATGTAAAAATTAAACAAAACATTCATAAGGAAACAATGAATCAAAGAAGAAATCCCAAGAAGAAAATAGAAAATATTTTGAGACATCTGTCTGCCCATTGTCACCATCTTGAAATTCTTAATCATGTTTAAAGTGGAGGCCTCATGTTTTCATTTTGCACTGGACTCTGATATTTATATAGGTGGCCCTGCTCGGGTACCTGCAGCGTGCTGCTGGCGATGGCACGACCCACCCAAGTGTGGGCTTGACTGCCTATGGGCTGGAGTAGTGGAATGCAGGGTCACTTCCTGTCCTCACCTGCGAGGCCAGCCTGTGTTATTCCCACTGTGGGGGCAGTGTTCAGGGATAAAAAGTATGAGGAGGAGCAATGGAGAGAGAGAGGCTTTTCCTTCTTCATGGGGCATATGGATCAGACATTGTCTGTTGGCCTGGAGACAGCAAAAATTTTAAACCTATTTGTTCAGTGGAGTGTGGGTGCCATAGATTCAGGGGAACCTGTGGGAGGAGTGGTTTCTTCATAAGGTGATGCAGACTGGGATACAGTGGATACTTCCTCAGGCTCGAATGCCCTGGCAGCCACCTATAACCCTTAAATCTATTTGACATGAAACATGTTTCAGGCAACTCTCTCTTATGCCAAATGTGAAACTAATTTTCTGAATAAAGACACAACATTGTTTCCATTTATCTACTTTGAGTTCTCTCTAAAAACTTTAAAAATATGATTCTGTCCTATTTATCAACTATTCATCTCATCTTTGTGTCATGGAGTCCGAAAATAAATGAATTGGAGCTATTAATGTGAAAAAAGTTGTAGGCCAACAAATTCTACTTTAAACAGAAAATAAACCCACGTCACCAAACACAGTCGATTGTGCAGGAAAGTGCTCCTGGGAGATCCAATGGGATGGTTTGCAAACTGGCCAAACTTTTGCCTTTTAGCATCATCAGCTCCTGCACTCTGGTGGGTACTTGGGAAATCACCTTCCCTAAATTATTTTACAGGTGAGTTCTCCAAGTCAATGAGCCTCAGCCTAGGGAAGTCTCGGGACTTGTCTGCCGCATGCTCCCCAGCCAGCCTGCTGCTCCAGGAATCTGCAACCAGTCTCTCTGGAATCGGCCCAGTTGTTTTTCCCTCTAAATGGCAGGCCCTGCTTCAGCGCTTAAAGCAATCTCTCCAATATTGCTTATATTTAAATATTTGTTTATCCGACGGTGATTCAAACAGATGCAGTCCTCTCTCTGAATATGCAGGACCCTCAGGAGGAGCTCAGATTTGAAAGAAAGCAACCGCAATCAGTTTCTTTAATATGTGACATACATACGTGTCTCACGCCACATATCCACAGACACGCACTTGCATGCACACATATACACATGAAACTAAATGTACAAGCAAAATAGCAACTTTTCTTTTTGTAGCAGTATGGTTCTGAGCAGGTAATTTCCCTAACTGTTCACTATTATAGTAATTACTCACCTGAGGAGACAGGAGGTGATGGACAACCCGTAGTTATGCTGTACTGTGTAAATAGGAAAGTGTGAGGGGATTAATTACACTGTGCAGGGTGGGTGATGATGTCTTTGTGGGGCTGAAACTGAGTTTGTGGAGTTGATACTTTGCATTTTTCTTATAATCTTAAAGCTTTCTAAAGGCAAGTTCTGAAGGAAGACACAAAATTTTCCCCAACCCTTATCAGAAGCAGACAAGACTGTTCATTTAACAGCAGAAACACTAAATTTTGAATGTGTTCATTGTGTATATTGCACCCACATTTATTATTACTTTTTTAATATTCAAGAACACATGGGACAAGATTAAGGTGTTAGGGAGCATTGGGTGAGCTGAGACCTTTGTCCTGAAGCCACCACTCCATCTTTCACTTACATACCTGGTTTAGTTATTAGGTCTCATGAGGAGGACTGGGAGGTGACCAGATCAACAGAAAACTGCTCATAGGTCAGAGTAAATAACTACTTTTCCCCCAAAATATGCCCCAGCAGCCGTTCTCTACATGACTCTGACCATTTGCTGATATCGTGGATGGTAGCTAGTAATTTTGCCCCTTGGCTTGCCATTTTCAGAACTTCTGAAGCCCTAATCATAGCACAGAGGAGAGACTGTCTAATTTCAGCTATGCTGGACCAGGCAGTGCTCAGCTCTGAACTGCACTGCATGTCACACGTGGTCACTCCTTGAGACCCATCTTCTGCTTTGGTGCCTCTTGACATCAAGTGTAATTGAGTAGATAAATCATCCCTACTTCTCTATGATGAGTTACCGCACTTTTTATCTTTCCTTGGAAGTTGCTGGGAAAAGTCTAAAAAATGTGTGTTCGCCTTGGCTGTAGTTCACAGACATTTTGTCTCCAGTTCTTCGTTTGACAGTGTGGAGACAATTTTGTTGTTGTTCTACTCATGCTGATGCAAAGGGAATCTGAGGGTCTCTCTTTTTTCTTTTGCCCTCAGTTTAATTTGTGATCATCTTTCCATCCATTCTGAAGGCTAACTAGAAATCAGTCTTCTGAACAGGGATGTTTGCTGCTGACATTTCAAAGAGAAAAGCTGTCAAGACAGCCAGGATATTTTTTATATTTAGAATATTCTCTGGGTTATTCTGAACTTTCCTTTCATGTTTGATTTTTTTTTAACTACTATAGTGTTTGAGGTCAAGTGAAGACAGTTTTAAAGACAGGGTGGTATCTAAATTAAGAGCTTTTAATGCAAAGTTTTCCGGTGATCCTTGTCCTCTGCACAGCAGTCACTATTGATCAGCATCTTATATAAGAAAGGTTTTTCTGGTTTGGGTGGTTGTTTTCTTTGCAGCTCTGGAAGTTTTAGAGATAAAGTTGCTTTATAAACAAGCAAGCCACAGTTCCTGCTATTTAGTGCACACTCCCATTTCAGCCACATTTTCTATGCATATCTATTCATATTTGGCATTTGAATACCTTGGTGAATTACAGTAGATGCAAGTCCCAAAATAAAGCAATAGCTAGATATCAATTAGGGTAGGCTGAGGTTCAATGTTAGAGAAATATGGGTGTCAAATATCCATGAACCAAGGTCAAGATTTTTCCCCCTCATGGCACCTGGTGGAAGCTGAGGGTGAAATACCACTGGAACAACAGCAATGCAGTCTGTGAGCCTGGACATGCAGCTTTCTAGTGAAATCTTCTGTCTTATGAGGGTTTGTGCTGGGTACAACCAACCCCCAGACTTGGTGGGTTGACAGCTGGCTCTTAGCTTGTGATGGGCAATTCTGGGATACTGGTCATTGTGTGTGCCATTTCTTTTAGGGTCCAGTAGCATACCATGGGTTGTTTTGTGAGAGTTGTATAATTCTTTGGTCTTGGAGTGGCTTAGCCCCAGAACTCTAGGGATTTGTTTTGTTATCTGCCATTGAGTTCTGCCAAAAACCCCATGTGACATTTTTCCTTTCCACACCATTCTGATACCCATGGGGTGTAGGGTCATGTGGGTCGTGTGGAATAGCCTAAACCTGCTGCAGTGCTTTTTCCTGCTCTGAGCTCCACTCAAAGGTGACAGCAGCCTTTTGAGTCACCCAGAGTGTGACTCTGAGTAGTGCTCCCAGCTGTGAAATATGCTGCTTCCAGACCAAAAAAGAGACCTCATAGCCACACAGTCCCTTCTTGGTGATTGCAATGATATGCCCTTTATTTATCCAGGGAATCCCCATAAGCACCTCATGACTGGACCTCTAAGTATCTTACTGATGTGACAATCCCCTGCATCTTAGTGTGGTTTAATGGCCACCTCTGAAGCACACAAGTTTATCAAGGGCTCTGAGGTGTTAGGTCCTTTTTGATCATCCAGTTCAATTTGTGTAAAGTCACCCATGTCATAGGTTGATGTTATAATATGGAAGGCTATTCAGATGGCCCAGGTCCCCTGATATGAAAAAGGTCAAGGATATTCTGTCACCTTGAGACAAGTTGTCTGCATATGCTATTTTACCTTCCACTGTTTCGTGTTCAGTGTTACTTATCCTCTTATCTGATAGGTATGAAAAACAATATGCTTGATAGGTCAATGGCCCCATACCATGTCACAGAAGCCATAAAAATAAGCTCTACCAAGAACCACCGAGGGTATGGGACAACAATCTGGATGATCAATTGTCTGATTTTGCAGCCATCTGCCTTCTCTGTTTGTCCATGACCTATGAGATTTCTGCAGGAGTCGGATCCTTCTCCACCCCTGGGGTCTGGGTCTCAAAAGTGGCTCTGGCCAGAAAACTGAGTAAGGAATGGAGACTTAATTGGAGTGGCTGCTTTTAGTCTGCTGCTCACCATCCATCTTGCTTTCTTCTGTTGGTACAAATGGAATGGCTGTTCATTAGCTGTCCATGTGTGTTGCCCCAGGAATGCCATATCCAGTTAACCAGCTCTGTAACTCTGCCAACCAGGTAGCCCTACCTTGCCACATTATGATACTCATATCCACCTGCTTCTAGCTGGTAAGTGCCACACCTGGCCATTCCATGCTTTTTTGGCAGTATTTTTTCTGTCAATAATAATGCATCTTAGTTTCATTGAAACAGGATATAACCCTTCCTTTTTCAGGTACTTTCAAGAAATTTTGTCATTATCCCTAGGATATGCCTCCCCCTTGTTACTGTTTTATATCCTTAGGATTGCCTTTAAGAAGAGGCATTCTCTTTGTTATGTATAGTTAAAATTCTTCAAATAACATCTTTTGTATATAACTATATAAAATTCCTTTTTACAGGTAAAATAAGTATATATAGGTAATGTTATAATGTAGTTCTTGATTTATTTAATATATTAGACAATATTGATAATATCTTTCTGATGTCTAATGCAATAACAGATATATTAATACCATTAATGATAATAGCAGTTAATGTTTATTGGTGAAATTACTGTTTGAAGTACTTTACATGTGTTAACCAGTTTAGTATTTGTAAGACCCTGACACATAAATGCAATTGTGCTCCTGCAGCAGCATTTTTCGGAGGAAACAAATGAGATTGTAACTCACCTAAAGACTCTACAGATTCTATGTGTGTTTAGAGCTATCTTTAGCATGAAGATCAGTGTCCTGTATGCTCATATATGTTGTATATATTTTAGAAAAATATATACATATTTCTCTGGGTTAAAATTTTCTTCTGTTGAGGTTATTACAAATGGCAAGACCCAAGTGCCAGTCAAATAATTGGCCTTATATTAAGTGTCTTTCAGTGTTATTCTTTCCAGATGTACAGTCTTTTCACAGCTCATTACATCCTATCTTTTTTTCCCTTTTAAATTAATATCTTTCTGAGCCCAGTGCTGAACTCACTCAAGGCAGAAGTTAAGAAAAAGCATAATGGGGTTTTCATTTGGAGACATGTTCCTAGCAAGTCATTTAAATGAAGGAGCTGATCATTTAAAATATAGAATAGATTATTTTGAATAAAAAATAGTAAGTTACATTCAAATATTTTCATTGATCTTAATAGTCCTTCAAACTTAGGCAAAAAGGTGAAGAGCAGTTGGTTGAGAGCGCAGATCCATGCGCTGAGAAGTGCCTTGCCCTGCTGCCCCGTGCAGATGGCCACGGACTAGAGCTGCTCCAGAATGCTGGCTTCCGTTAACACTACCACTCGCTTTACTTTGTAATGTTTCTTATTTTCTTTTGATCATAAAAATAGTTCATGTTAGTTGTTGAACACTTGGGAAAAACAGAGAAAATTAAAATTACTCTTAATTCTGTTTCTTTGACATTCAACAATTTCAGCTGCTTCCCTCTTCTTCTCAGTCTCTTCCCTCTGAAGTCATGACTTAAATTGCAGTCCTGCTGTTGTAGGTGGAGAAGGACACAGAGCGGTGCACCCAGACCCCCCAGTGCACAAAAATAGGGCGCCCCACTCCTGCCATTTCCTTTTCTCCTGAGGCTGCAGACACACATGCACACACACATTTTTTTTCTCAGAATGTCCCAGATTTGGCCATTGGGAACTGTTTCAGTTTGCCTCTTTAACATAACTCTATCAATGTGGGATGGGTTTTGTTTTTGTTTTTCAGTGTTTCCTTACTTTCTGGATGTTCCCTGCCCCAGTCCTAGAATCAGCCATTTCTCTAAAGAGCCTTGGTTCCTTTTTATTGGAGAATTGTGTTAGAAGTAGGATCTGGGTGCTTGGAGCAAGGAAATAGATATCTGTATACTAACCCATGCATATGATGTGGACCCCGGCTTGTGGGGCCTGCCACATTGTGGATGAGACACAAGACAAATTCACATGGACTACCAAGTCCTGTGGAGGAAAAGGGATGACATGGCTTTTCTCTCATGGGGAGAAAAAGTTGTGGCCCTTGCTGTTACCGGCCTTTATTGGGTTTCTCAGCACATTACATGATGGTCCTCATTTACTATGCACAGGCTCACTTTAGGTGGTTACCTTTTACAGAAAACAAAGGAGCCAATGCTGGCATCACAGAGGAAGGATATTTGCAAATGGAAAGGGAAAAGTAGTTGAACTGGTTATACTCTTCCTTGGGAGGTTTAGCGTGGATTTTAGGAAATTACTTTGCAGCAAGACATTTGCTGCCTCACTTTTTAGCAAAAGTAAGTCTCAAAGCAGCCTAAGCACATCGCAGGCCTGATTCCCCACGGGAGAACCTATCTGTGGTCATGGGTCCTGTGCATCTCTGAGTGGGAGCTGGGCCCATGCCATGCAGAATGGTCTCCTACATGCATATACATATAAATATTTCTATATGTAAGCGTCTTAATCTGTATTAAGTTAAACATGAGTTCTTACTCATGGTCCACCTCTAGTCTGTGACCCTATGGATCATTCTGGTCTTCTCCTTTGTTGATCTTGAACCAGTCCCTGTGACAGTGAGAAATCTGGCTCCCACCATCAACCATCCACTTCCTTAATTGCTCAATTCTAGTACACGTGTAGGGCAGTATCAGAATTGATAGCCTATATCCTCTGGGAACAACCTGATCAGCCAGAGAACAGTGCTCTGTGCATTTTTGCCTTAAATTTTACAGGCTCCACTCATTTCCAAAGTGAGAGGGGTTAGGACCTGGCTTCCACCCTTTTGGTAAGAGTGTTTCATACATTTGTAATATAGCTGATTCTTTCTGCATTCTTTGCTGATATCCTTTAATCTACTTATTTAATAGTTACCTCAATCCTAAGAGGTGCATAATATTTTACCAACTTTATTCACATGATAAAACTTATTCCTGTTTCAATTTGCATTTCTTTAATTACTTGTGGTTTAACTTTTCTTATTGTTTGTATTTTATTAATTTTTTCTTTAGTACTTGGATGTTTTTTTGTTAAGGTCATTTTTTTTTCTTTTTTAAGAGTTATTTACATAGTTTTTAACAAGTTTTTGCTCAGATATGTTATAAATAATTCTCTCATTTTTTGTTATTCTTCCTAATGATGGTATTTGAGAGACATGCACTTTAGTTTTATGTTATCTACCAATTATAAACACCAACCACACAATTTTCTCCTAATGTATATGAAAGGTCCTTAGAAGTCATTCAAATTCATAGTGAAAACCCTTGTGAAAATCCTAAGCTATAAACCTCTTTCTGGAAAACATATGTGATGAGGTCTGTCGGGAAGAAGTCTGACTATTGTTAATATAATGATAATGGTTTGTGCAACATCAATGTAACTTGGCAGCCAAGGAGAGTGGACTGGAATGCACATGTGTGAACAATGATGACTTCACTGTAGTAGCCAGTGGGGGGGTCATAGATGCCCTTGAGTGAGCATGTGTATTGTGTGGCTGTCACATTCAAAATGACTACTTGGATGATTCTGAAGGCCACAGCTATGGGCAACTGGTGATTGGCAGCTTCATCATGACAACACACCTACTTGTGCATCACGTCTTGTGCAGAGTTTTTTGGCAAAACATCAAATCACCCAGGTGACTCAGCTCCCCTTATAGCCCAGATTTGGTACCCTGTGACATTTGGATTTTCCCAAAACTAAAATCACCTTTGAAAGGGAAGACATTTCAGATTGTCAATGAGATTTAGGAAAATTCAAGGGGGCAGCTGGTGGCAATTGGGAGAACTGTGTGAGGTCCCAAGGTGCCTACTTTGAAGGGGACTGAGGTATCATTGTCCTATGTACAGTGTTTCTTGTATCTTGTATCTTCTTCAATAAATGTCTCTATTTTTCACATCACATGGCTGGAAAGCTCCTGGGCATACCTCATACATGAGTTTGCATAAAATTTCTGTACTGTACAGATACCAGGTGAAGAACCCAAACCTAGTTCATTCCTTTTCTTCATCGATGAGAAATACTTCAACCCTTAGACAGACTGAGTTTCCCCACATTTTACAAGAAATAACTGGAATCTGGCAGTAGAGCCCAGGCTTCCTGATATCTAGCCAGTGCCCTTTCCCTCCATAACATGCTACCTACTGAATTATTTGGACAGGCTGGCGACACAGTGACTTAACTCTGAATAACTTAATGATATTATACATTATTTTCTTTAATCACAACATAGTAAATTTGATACTTCATCATAACCATCATAGAAAACATTTGCTAAATTCAGGTAATAAAAAAGTTTAATGCAAAGCCTGGATACAAAGGTGAGTGGAAATTTAGAAACATGGTTTATTTTTTGCAGTGAAATTATACCTCTCATTTCTCCAACTATCAGCTGTGTCAGTTAAAATCAACTTCTTACAGTGGCTTTATTTAGTTTAGCTTTTAACAAAGCTAATACTTTAAATAGAAGGGATTAAGCTCTAAAGGTGTGATCATAAACAACAACCAGCAGAGAACATTCTTCTCTGTAGAAATCAGAGCGTCTAGGTTGTGGCCTGCCCTCCTTAGGAGTAACGCGTTAGTCATAACCGTCCTCCACTACTCTGGTTCTGAGACTTCAATAGCATGCTTTCCTTAGTTTCCAGTTCCTGGTGGACTTTTCACATTTTGAATCAGTCTATAGAAATGAGGGTCATCAGAAACTGAATCTCAAAGAAAAATAGTACACCGGGAAGTATTCTGTATCAGTCAGTCAGCAAACATATATTGAGCACATATGATGTGGGAGAGATCGTCATGAATCTAGATAGAAATAGAAAGCATGGCAGTCTCTGGAAAGCAGCTTAAAACTGACAGATGTGATGAACACCTGGAACATGAATTCATCCTGTACAATATTATGAAATAAAGACAAATATATAAAATGAACAATAGGTGAGGAAGGGATGAGAATATGAAAGAAAGTAGGTATGTATATTCACACATTCTTTCTATGAATTGTGTACATATTTGTGTGTATGTGCACTTGTGTGTGTGTAACTAAGGTATAATTGTACATGATCTTGAGAAGTGATGAGAAAGGATATTATAAACTGAGATTTGCTAAGAATAATAATGTTAATGCATACATTATTATTAATTTCATTTGAAAATACAAAGTCAAAATACTTTATTAAAGTCATTTGATAACTCTCAGGAGCCCATATTTAGTAAGGTTCCCGCCCCCCCCCAATAATCCTGTGTTTGTGCTATTGCACTAAACTTTTAAATTTTATTCTTGAAAAAACATCTCTAAGAATTATAGACTTATGTTAAAAATGGCTAAGAAACCCTTTCTACGATGTTCTATTCCATTATAAAACAATATGCACCATTTTGAATGAAATTATAAATCCATTCTTCAGGATAAGAAACTTCTTAGTTTTTTTAGAGTGATTAAATAATCCAATTTTCCATCATTATAATTTATTGTGTGAAACAGTATAAAGCTGGTCATAAGCAGAATATTTATACCTAAGTAGGATGTGTTCTCAGAGGAAATATGTATTGAGAAATATGAGAAAAAATTAAAGATTAACATAAATATTTCCTAATCATTATACCAAAAACAGAATACAATCTTAATTAATTTCTATTGTGGGTCACGGTAGATCATACTTCACTGTATCAGTGGGAGAGTCAGGACATCTGTACTGTGACAGATATTAAAGAACGGACCTCTCACCCTGAATTTATACAGGAATCGATGATTTTAACGTGGTTCTCACTCTTGCTCTATTCCCTTCTTATTAACCTAGTTGTCTTTCTGGTGTCTGGCATCTGTATTTATTTATTAATATTTATTGAAACACAATGCCACATTTTAAAATGTAAACTACTCAGCAGTTGGTCTCAGGGTTTGAC
Source organism: Trachops cirrhosus (assembly GCA_028533065.1). NCBI lineage: Eukaryota > Metazoa > Chordata > Mammalia > Chiroptera > Phyllostomidae > Trachops > Trachops cirrhosus. The sequence continues at coordinate 68,978,785 of CM052538.1, forward strand.
AACAGTGAATTCAGAAAGTTTGAAAATTAAGTAAAAAAAGCCTTCTGGAGGTCAGAACTTCACATGCTATACTTATTTTGGCAAATATTCATAGATAATACCTGTGAAAGGAGCTGAACTCTTATGGTTTTTTTCCCAAACTGATTCAAACACAAGATCAGGAAATGCACATTGAGAAGATAAGCACAGGGGACAGGCACAAAAAGAAAGACAGGAAAATGGGAAAGTAAGACAGGTTCTTTTTTGTTGTTGTTTAAAGCAGGTATTTTGATGTATGGATCCAAAGGAGGAATGTATATTTTGCTAAAGATAACATACCATTTTACACTGATGTCTCATAAGAAAAGTCCCAGGTATTTGCACTAATTCTAAAACCATGAGATCTTGGTGATCAGCAAATGTATGTTAATTCCAACTGTAGCTATAGACAATTTGCTGCATAAAATTTATTTTGCCCACCAATCCTACCTAAAATTTCTGCTTCTCCAGGGTAGAAAATGCATATCTCCCATAACACTTAGTACATTTGCTTTGTATATGATAGACTCATAAATTTACATAAAAATGTGTAGTGCAATGAACTATATGGCTTGATTCAATTCTAAAGTGTGTCTAAAGGACAAGAATTAAATATAAATAAATGATGAAAACATAGGCTAATTGAATGATCAAACCTAATCAAACTCTTCATATTTAAATGTGAGTTTACTTTGTAGAGATAAAAGTCACACATCAGAGTGTTAAAAAGAAGCTAGAGGAAAGCCAGGGAGTAAAATGTTATCTAAAGTCTGTGTCATTAAAATAAAATACAATAATATTTGCATACTATATAGAAAAACACCTTATTTTATGGTCTGTTAACCAGCTGTATGTTGATTTCTTCAATAAGATATGTTGCTAAACAGTCTTAATAAAGAAAAAATAAAATGATCTTTATCTTTGTTAAAAAATAAATCATCTCAAAGTTTATATAAATTATTTTTGCTTAGAACAAGACATTTAAAACATTTTCAAGGACATTAAGTCTTCAGGCTTTAAAATATCAAGTAATTATCAAATCAATGATCATTTAGGGGAAAGTAATGAAGTATGGAAAATAACCACTTCAAATTATATAAATCATTACCACAAAGTATTTAAAACTGATGTCATTAGAAAAGCACTTTAACATTGAAAGTGTGAAATGTCTTCAAAGTTTGATAAAAACTGAAATTATATTCTGAACAGTTTTCAAGAAAATAACATCTTTAAGCTTTCATACTTAATCTGTTATTAATTTAATTTTGTTTTTTTCTAGAAGTCACTACTTTAAATAATTCTTATAAAATTCATATAGTAGATTTTACCTTGGTAATTTTTTTCAAATACATATTTCAAGTATTATCAAGAAGAAATTCTTTTAAGCATATAAATATGGAAGGAATTTTAAAACCTAGTTAATTTTCTTTTTTTCTTTTTCTCATTGCCCTTAGGAGTGGCTGAACAGGATGGTGAATATCATTTGCTAGAGGAAAGCCTCTTCATCTTAGAAGAAGCTTTCCCTGTGAAGCTGGCAGTTTCACTTATTTTCACCCTATACACTTTCAGAACAGACATCTTACCAGGGTGGGTCCATGGACATGTCATTCTTTTCTGTGGTTTCATTATGTAACTCTCATTAGTAATTTTCTCAGCACGTTCACGTGAATTAAAAGCTGGGACCTGTTCTCTGAGGTCCACAGGGACGACCAGTAGGGGCCCCGGTTGGCTGGGCCCACTGAACTTTTAAGTCCTGCGGGAATGAGGTGCTCTGCTGGGTGCAGAGACCCAGCCTGTGTCTGGTCAGCAGGCACCCTGCTCAGAGGCAGGACAGTGTAGCATTTACAGAATTTAAGGAGTGCAGACAACAAATCTCAGGCTTATTTGGTGTCTGCATTAAGGTGGAAGGTCTCTTGAGAGGCTGTAGATTTACATTTCAGCTCCACCAAAAGAGCATCAAGGAAGGGCAGTCTCTTAAATCCTTTGTCTTAAAGGGAGTATGGGGACTGGCAAACATGAAATGTCCCATAAGCTTGGCACAACCAGGACATTGCTGGTTTGGTTAGGATCCAGGAGGAAACTTGATTTGGGAAATGGTTAATATGCATCTCATACAAGTATATACTCCCTTACCAATACCTGTGTGTGTATATGAGTGAGTATATGTGTGTCGACAATGATATATATTCTCATATAACATATATGTGTGCATGCATGTGTATAATCACAACATATATCCCCATACTGGTGCATATGTATGTATAATACACATGCCAGTATATATAGTATAACATACATGCCAATATAGTCTGACATATAACTATATATACATATGTGTACATATACATCTATATATATAACATATATTCCCACACTAATATGATGTGTATTTATGTGTGTGTGTATTCCCATACTCTACATATCACATATATTTCCATGCTGGTTCCCTTACTGATGAATACATATCTTACTGACATTTGAAGACATATGCTGATAGGAATGATGAAACATCCATCTATTGGCAGGAAATGACAAACTCAAATTTTCATCATTTCATTCCAAGCATGATTTCAGGTATCATCACTTCTGCTCAAAACAAATTGTGTAATTATTATTGATTGAAGTTAGAGAATTAAAATGCATCTTATATTTTCATAAGTAAAGAAAATGCCACCTGCATGTTTTCCAATCTAATGTGAATTAGCAGGTCATCACTCAGGGGCTGAATACGTGGTCATGTATCCATCAGTACATAGATGTTCCCTTCTGACTTTCCCTTCCATGAACAATGTATCAACACCTTCAAAAGCCAACACAAAGTGATCACTTAATAGTTAATATTTGGGTTCAATATTAATTTGTAAAATTTTAAATACATCTCCTTACAAATCGAAAGTGAGGGTTTAATTGTGTTCACCTGAGTGAAGATCTATTTTAACCACGGAGATACTGAGATGACACAGACAAATGTTGACTTTCAGTGAGTTCCTGTACTTGCTAGATTGAGTGCAGATTCCCTGAATTTTGGTTTTTCTATAAATTACTTCTCTGAATAATAATCCTTAACCATAAATACAAAGCTTCCTCTACTACTGCTTCTCAAATGTAAATGTGATTGTTAGATTGACTGTTGGTGGTCACTCAAGTCATGGATCCACACTTCATAACACATTAATGTGTTTAACACCTGTCGCTTGAATGCATAGTTACTAGGTATTATTTTGGCCCCAGATAAAGATTTTTCTGTTTTTGACATCATAATATTAGTCGCCATGAAGTGATTTTTTTTCCCCTGGAAAAAGGTCATGTTAATAATTTTATTGAAATAATCTCATTGTCTTTTTAAAAGTATAATTGGTATCTGTAGAACTATGACTCATGTAAATACACATCCCCAATTCCAGATTTTTGTTCTTTTTATTTGACAAATGGCAGGGTCAATATTATACTGTGAAAAGACTACTTGTGGAAGAGCGGGTGGTCAGGATTGTACCCTGGGGTCTCTAGATGTCAGATGACAAAGGGGGGGTTCTAGGACCATGGCAGGGGGTCATGGTAGAGACTGAAGGTTTGCCCTGTCCCTGTGAAGAATCCTACACAAAATAAATTTTTAAGCAGCCATACTAATCTAGCCAGGACAGCTTAAACACCCAAACTTTGATAAGGAGTAACAGAACTTAATAGAATTGTATTTGCATCTATGCAAAAGTGAGTGTCAGGGCCTTTCAGGTGTGGAAAATAGATGCGAATCTGCAAGACAGAGCTCTATGGGGCTGAGCTTACCAGGAGGCTTGTCTCTGGCTCCAAGCAAATGCTGAGGAGGATTATGAGAAAATAGCTCTAAAGCTCTACTTCCAAGGGTTCTCTGGGCTGAAATCCTGACCCTGGTTCAGGTGAAGCTTTATCTCCTGTCCCACATCTAAACTGCTGGCATTGCAATCTGTCCTCTCCTTTCCCAGGAAGCTTCCTTAAAGTGCTCTTCTTCCACTCATGGTGATGGTTCTCTCCCTCCCACTTCCCAAACTTACATGCCTGATATCACCCGCTTATGACCATCCTCAGGGGTCAGGGGCGGGAACAAACCTCAAAGCCGAAAGGAAGATGAAAACACAAGACATTTTAATCTTTGGCATCCAATGAATTTAGAAATGAATGACTGAGTTAATAAACTGATATTATAACTCAGTCACAAAACTAAGATATGTACACACATCATTTTTAATCTTTGCAGTGCTTGGAAAGGTAGATGCAACCTTCAGTTTTTCTTTTACAGGTAATAACCATGGGGCTCGTGGCAGTGAAGTGACAGACCTGGAGATGTCTATGCTGTTATGTCAGTCACAGACTTGGCCAGGACCCCCAGCTCCAGTTGGATTTTTGGGTTTTATTTTTGGGTTTTTGGGTTTCTCAGAGGATTCTGCCTCCAAGAAAAGCTTAGTGTGTTAAGTCATTTTCTGTCTGTCTTTTGCTGGTCTAATACAAGGTTCCACTGTGTCTTTCTCAGCTAACTACACTGGCCTCCTGATGGTCCTCCTGCTTTGTATTGGGTCCCCAGTCCACTTTCTCTCTCTGCGGTTAAAGCATTCCATTATTATTTTAATTAAAATATCTATGCTTTTATTTTCTGTTTTTGGTTGTCATCAAAAAAATCATTGCCAAGAACAATGTGAAAAGTTTTTCACATGTTTTCTTCCAGGACTTTTTTAGTCTTAGGCCTTATGTTTTAGTCTTTAATTAATTTTGAGTTGATTTGTATGTATGGTCTCCATTTTATTTTTTTCCATGTGGATATCCAGTTTTTCCAAAGTCATTTGTTGAAGTGACTGTTCTTTTCCCATTGTATGTTCTTGGCTACGTTATCAAAGATCAACTGTCTATATATGTGTGGGTTTGTTTATGGGCTTTCTATTCTGTTCCATTGGTGTATATATCTGTCTTTACGCCAATATGTGAATAGACATTTCTCCAAAAAAGACATACAAGTGGCCAGCAGGTTTATGAAATGATGCTCAGCATCACTAATATTCAGAGAAATGGAAATCAAAACTATAATGTGATATGATCTCACATCTGTAAGAATATTTATCTTCTTTTAAAAAAAGATTAGTGGTGGTAAAAATGTGGAGAAAATGGGACTTTGTTCACTGTTGATAGGAATGTAAATAGTGCAGCTGCTGTGGAAATAGTATGAAGATGTTTAAAAAAATCTATCATATGACCCAGCAATTCAGCTTCTAAGTATAAATCCAAAAGAATTGAAATTCGAATCTTGAAGGGTGTTTGCACTCCCATGTTCACTGCAGCATTATTCACAATAGGCAAGATATGCAAACAACCTGTGCCCATTGGTGGATGCATGGATAAAGGAAACGTGGGAGATTACATATACACACACACACACACTCAATGGAATATTATTCATACTTAAAAAAAGAAGGAAATCCTGCCACATGCAACAAAATGGATGAACCCAGAGAATATTATGCTGAATGAAATAAGCAAGTGACAGAAGAAAAAATAACTGCACGATTCCACTTAAATGAAATATCTGAAATAGTCAAATTAATAAAAGCACAGAGTAGAATGGTGGTTTCCAGGGGGATGGGGGATGGGAGAAATGGGAAGTTGTGCAATGGGTGTAAAGTTTCAGTTAAGCAAGATGAGTAAGTTCTAAGAATCTGCTGGACAACATTGTACCTAGAGTTAACAGTACTGAATTGCATACTTAAAAGTCTGTTAAGAGGGTAAACCTCAGCTTAGATGTTCTTAAAACAACAAAAAAAAGCATGCCTTAGAGTAGAACCATTCACCAAGAGCCCAGTAAATCACTTCCTCCGCACTTATCCACAGCAATAGTAATACTTCTAATGTACGTCACTCTAAAGATGCTTCACTTTCAATAGAAATTAACTTGACTGCTGTCAATGCTCACACAAAATACTTTAGCTTGACTGTAGAGAGACACGGTGATACATATCTATTCTTTATACAGATGAGACACTTTTTTGACTTTCCCTAGATCATGCATAGGTTTTGTTGCTGTTGTTAAACTGCCCTGAATTTGGTTGAAATGACAGAAAAATAAAAATTACACAGATTGTTGTACTTGTCAGTAACACAGTGAAGAACCTTATTGGGTTAGATGGGTGAATGTTATGTGGGTGGGTAGGTGGGCAGATGGATGGATAGGTGAGTAGATGAGTGAATGGGGAAAGAATGGGTGGGTAGATGGGTAAGAAAATGGGTAGGTAGCTGTGTAAGGGGTAGGTGGTTGGGTGAGAAGTTGGGAGAGTATATGGATGAGAGATTGGGTGAGTGGATTGGTGGGCAGACAAATTGGTGGGTGGATGGTTGGATAAGTGATAAGGAGGGGTGGGGGGATGTACAGGTGGATGGGTAGGTGGGTGGGTGAATGAGTGTGTAGGTGGATGAATAGATAGGTGAGAAGATGAGTGGGCAGATGGATGAATTGATGGGAGGGCAGATGGGTGGGTAGGTGGATGAATGGTGGAGGGTGGAAGATCTGACTTAGAGTCCTATCTTTATTAATCCTCACATAGCCATGTCATGTTTCTTGGTCATGGTTTCACCATGGTTTTCTTCACTTTTAGAAATTGTCCAGATAGGAAACCCTGAGAAACAAGCCAGCAAAGGAAGTATGAAAAGGCTTTGAAAAGTTAGAAGTGGTGTACCAATGTAGCTAGTTTTTTTTTTAATGTTAAATTCTGGAAATTTAAAATGATGGACTGAGTCACTTTGTACTTCCCAGTGTGCAGGAGAGTTATTTTTCTGACTGAAAATTCTCAAACTCTGTCGTGCACATGACTCTGCAGTTGTGAAGTTTGGGAGCTTCCTTATCTATTTTTCATACACTCCACTCTGGCAGGCAATTGTTAAGCTGGTAATGGAAAGGTAAGCAGTTTATTGCAGGTGGCGGTTAGCAAGCAGTCAGATAGCTTGAAGCTTATCCTCACAACGGAACATGAGTAGTGACCCTCTGGCCGTCCTAAAGGATTTCAGAGGAGCCATTTCAGGGATCAATGCCAGTTCCATTACTGTTTTCATGGTTAATCAATGGAGCACATACTGTGACGTGCCGCAGACACCTGGCTGTGTCCCCAACTGCAGAAGGGCTGTGCTCCAGAGGAAAGGCAGGTCTGCAAACCTCCGGGAAAAGGAGCAATATTGCTTAGTAAATTTCTCCTGCCACAGCAAAGGAAATCTACAGCTCAGCAGGCTTTACTTCAGTACCCCGGGAAGATTAAAACGGAATTGATGATCTAGTCGGCAACAAATTGTACTGTTCTTTAGTGTGGCTGAATAATGTGTATGTCATATTTGGAAATAAAAAAGGCTTGTTTTAAAAAATAAAAATAAATGAATACAAAACGAGGTACATTTCAAATATTACTGAAAGAGCTTTTTAACATTCTTTGTCTCTTTTTCTCTTATCATCTTAGAATTTAAATCTTCAGTGCATATTTCATCAAAGAAAAAGGCTACTACTTTAACAAGTATCAACATGCAGAATTTTTCCTGTGTTCCCACTGTTTTCCATGTCACTTGCCATATCATTTACTGTTAAGATTAATATTTGACTGTCCATGAAGTGGAAAAATGCCAGGTTACTATAACAAAATGAGAATTCCTATAGAATTTTCTATTTTAAAATCATTATGTAATTTAGAACCTATTACAAAATAATAGTAGGCAGTAGTATTTTTCTGTCCCATCTTCTCTGTATTCCCCCCACTCCAGTCCTTTGAGTTTGTTTTCTTGAAGACTTGGTGGAATACCTAGGACACAAACATAGTTTCTTCCTCACATGTTCATTTTTTTCCTCCTGAAATTCATCTGATTCCTGTGTGAAATGTTGACAAGGACAGCCTTATTCCTGAAACTCGTCAATCAGAGTATAAATTTGTTAAATGTCATAATCATATGTTTATGAGGTTATTTCTATTTCAGTAAGTGATGTGCACATGTGTAGGTGTGTAAAATGAGGAATTCAAAAAAAATAACATTTTTAAACCCTTATTGTGTGTCAAACACTGTACAATATATATTTTTTAACATTATTCTGTAAAATTCTCAGGAGCATCCTAGGAGGTGGGTACCACTTCGGCGCCAGTTTTGCCGGTGGGGAACTGAGTCACAGAGAGGAAATGTGATTGCCTAGTGCAGCAGGGCTACCAAAGCTGTGGCTGAACCTCCGAAGCTCAGCTGGTTACTGGGTGATCATGGAACTTCAGCCTTCAGCCTTCAGAAGTTTGTTCTCAAGCAACAGGAACCTATTTAAACTCACATCACCACTCATAGACAAAACAAAAGAAGATATAGGCTGTGATTATTTATTTACTTTTTAATTTTATTTTTTAGTATACAATTTTTATATTTAGAATTAACAAGCTGGACTCAGTTTAGATGACCTCAATTTTGTTGGCAACATCCAAAGCATCATATCGTAGAGCCAGTCAAACATACGCCTTCCTCTTTCCATCAGGCCTCATCAGCGTGTTGACCTTGGCCACGTCAGTGTCATAGAGCTTCTTCACAGCTTATCGGATGTGGTGCTAGTTGGCCTTGACATCCATAATGGACACGAGGGGATTGTTGTTTTCTGTCTTCTTCATGGCTGACTTGGTCGTTGAGGGAGCTTGATGATGGCATAATGGCCAAGCTTATTTCTCCTGGGAGTGCTTTTCTGAGGATACTTAGGCTGCCTTCAGAGCCACAGTGTCTTAGGCCTCTGGAAGGTGGGTGACATGCAGATCTTTTTTTTTTCTAGGGCTGGGGCTGTGGATGCCTTTTAGCACCGCCTCTTTGCCTTCAAAGCTTTTGCTTTGGCTTTGGGAGGAGCAGGGGCTTCCTTCTTCACTTTGGGCACCATCTTCATGATTATTTAAAACAGAGGTTGGAAAAAAGAAATCTGGAAGATCATGGTCCTAGAATACATGTGAAAGAATTCCCTTTTGAGGAATTTCACATGTTATTAGACAAACAAGGTTGGATAACTGAAGACATTAGTAAACTCATGAACTCCTTTAGAAGTAGTTTTTTTTTAGTTAATTTCCATAACTAGCAAAATATGACATAAAACCAAAGAGCATAAACATATTAAATGAGTAATAATGGACATAGTTCAATTAACTTCCATTATTTTCTGTGGTCTCCAAGTCTCCTGACATTGGACTACATGGATCTTGTTCACCACTATGCCCTGGATACTCAGTGGTGAGCATAATTCAGTGATGTGTATTGGGTAGGATGCTTGGTGTAAAGGATTTCTCTTCTCCACACTGGGCAGTTCTCCATGAGACTTGTGTTTCTGCATGTCTTGCAAGACAAGGCACTGACTTCCCTTTGACCTGGGTTATCCAAGGATGATTGTGGTCAACAACCTGGAAAGACAGTGATAGTATTACCCTCTGGAGCAAAGGGAAGCCTGTTCACTTCTTGGGAAAATAAAAATCTCCATCTTGAGCAAAAGGCGGACATGCTTGCAGCTCATTTTAGAAGATTGGAGGCCCCTAAGCTTAGGGTTTCTCCACTGCAATGCACTATGTGCACGAGTCTCACTTGGTTCTTCTCATGTCCTCTTGTGGGAATTGAGGCTTAGTAAAATGGCATTAAAATGAATGCTGATACCCTGTTACCTGTTTTTACTATGAATAATGAATATGTGTATAATGTGTACCCAAGCTTTTGGCTCAAACTTTCAGGAAAAAAATCTTTCATTTTAATTTTTTAATGCAATATTTTACTCATTTATATTTAGATACTTGTATTTTGTTCTATGAAGGAATTTTAACATTTATTTTTGAACATGCAGATACCATTATTGCTTTATAGACTTACACTTTGAATGCATAAACATAAATAAAATAATTAAAAATGTTTATATAGATATAGAATGAGTACTACCCATGTATAACATGCATCTTTATTTTTCTCTCAAAAATTTGGGCAAAAAAGTGTGCATTATACATGGCAAAATATGACAGTCTCTTATTTGTGACCCAAGTCTCCTGCCTTCTGCCAGCATCCATGAAACTGTAGCAGGAAAATTTATGTGACAAGTAGGGGGAAATCTCAGACCCTTCTCAGTTCTTTTAATACCATGGTTGAAAAAGGCATCATCAATTCTATTTTCTGGTGAAAAATATGCCAAATATTAGACATATTTTTTGTTTAACTCATTTAAATATTCACTATTTTATGACTTCATGATTATTCTCTCCTTGCTTCTCAAGTCTTATTACGTACCTTCCATGAGATCCTCAAGTCTCCCTTCACTGGGACTCAGGATGAGGGCTGTCATCATGGTGTCACTTGCAGCCACACAGTCTATCTCTTATGGCAGACAAGCCTCTAACAGGTCAGCCTTCCCACCAACAAGAAGGAAACTAGGAGTAGAAACAAGTGCTTGACACTTATTAGATGGTTTATTCGTCAGCTGCCATAAGAAACAACAACATAACAAATGACAGAAATCTGTTTCCCACCGTTCTGGAGGCTGGAAGTCTGAGATCAAGGTGCCAACATGGCTGGTTTCAGTGCTTCTTACTGTAGACAGCTGCCTTCTTGCTGTGTCATCACATGGTGGAGAGAGAGCTCTCCAATCTTAAAGGGCCACAGTCCTAATAGGTTAATCTCCAACCCTTATGACTTCATTTAACTTTAATTACCTCCTAAATACCTTATCTCCAGATATAGTCACCTTGGGGGTTAGAGCTTTAACATTTGGATTTTGGGGCCACAATTCAGCCTATAAGAGAAGGCATCGGAGCCATTGAACAGTAGGGATGTGATGAATAGGTCAAGTTCTCACAAAAAAGGATGATGTTTGATGGGGCATTTTTGCCCTGATGGTTTCCTAATTTGAAAAAAGAAGCAGCTGAAAATCTCATCAGGAGGGAAATTCAGTGACCAAGCATCTGTGATGCAAAGGTTGAACAGAGTGCAGGCAACCTTCTGGGGCCAAGAAGCAATAATTGCTGTTAAGGAAAGGGAAGAGGTTTGGCCAACACCCCAGGATTGTAGTAGTGTTCACCCCAACAAGAAACCAACCTACCTCATTGATATTAAAGCTCCCGTTTGGATCCATTCAACCCCAGATTTCATTAAGGTGATCTTACCTACCTTAGCTGCTTGCCAAAGCAAAAGAAAATCCTATCAGGAGAAAGAAGACATAATTCAGCGCATCAGACTAGCCCCAATTTTTTTAAACCATGTCTGAAATTTAATTTTTAAGGTACTTGCCATCCTAGACACAAAGCAAATGTCTGAAAACTGAAAGAAAGCAAACATAACAGAAAGAACATTCAACTATTTGAGTCATTCAACAGGGACTTAAGGAAACTAGATGGAGAATTTCAACATATAATTAAAAAACTTAAGAAAGAATTTAATTTTCTGATAAATACACAAGTTCAAAGGACAACTGGTTAAGCAACTCAGTTATTTTAGAGTTCACTTGGATCATAAATATAGTTTGTGTTATTTCAAGAAGTGTTGGTTTAAGCTACATGGCTAAGTGTAAGACTCAGGGACTCTTACCTTCACAATTTATTTAGGAGGGCCAGTGCTCAGTGGTCAAGCCCTTCTACATAATTCTTCCTTGAATGAGACTCTCAATCAATGAGATTCTAACAAAGATTCCCTCAACCCAACTCCAATCAGTTCTTTAGTACTTTTTCTTTTTACTTGGAAACTGTACTTCTTGACTCCCATGGGAAGGACTAAGAGAAAATGTGTAAGAATTCTATTCTTCACCTGTCCAGAAAATCAGGTCCTGATCTGGTCAGATGGTCACTCCTGCAGGTGAGCAGACACAATCAGCAGAGAGTGGCTATGGGAGCCACACTGCACCCTGTGCTGGGGGTCAAGGTGAAGGTAGAAGATCAGAGATGGCTTTACCGAAATAGCAAAAATCAATAAAGGGGGCCAATGGAGTCTTTTCTTATATTTCTTGAATTTATATTTTCCAGCTATGGTTGATGTTCTCATTTTTGAAGTGAAAAAGGGAAACCAAAACAAGAATGTTCTCTAAGAAGTTTTTATGAGCCCTGGCTGGTGTGGTTCAGTGGCTTGAGTGCTGGCTTGCAAACCAAAGAGTTGCCAGTTTGATCCCCAGTCAGGGCACATGCCTAGGTTTCAGGTCAGATCCTCAGCAGGGACACGTGAAAGGCAACCACACATTGATGTTTCTCTCCCTCTCTTTCTTCTTCCTTTCCCTTCTGTCTAAAAATAAATAAATAAAAAATTTTAAAAAGAAACTTTCATGAAAGTTTCTTTAGACAAAAAAAGGATAGGGTAAGGATACACAGAGCTATATATTTACAGAAACAAACTAACAAACAACTTTGTTTATAGATGTCTTACTGAAATAAGAAGGAGAAAATAAATAGCATTCTTAGCCTTTGGTCAGGAGAACTGAGGGCTGGTTGTGTATCTGTGGGAGGTAGCGGTGTTAGTTGTGGGAGCTTTAGCTTTTACATTTATCGGTAAAGACACAGAATAAGTCTTGCCTTGACCTTCTCCCTATATACTTCAGATGATTCTCCGTACACTACTGAGTTTATACTGTGTCATACAAGGATTTAATACAAAACCTCTGGTACTGCATTGCCATCCACATTCTCTCCTTATGACATGTGCATTCCTAAGTAACCATTGCCTGTCTTTTTACATAGTACTAAATGGAACCAAAGTCCTCAAATCACACTAAAATTTTATGTAATTAACCTTGATGGTGAGGAAGTTAGTACTATACCTGAATCCATGTAAAATTTCATTTCTCTGAGTTATAATGCTTCCTGAGATCATTTCCACATATGATTTTTAAAAATTATGTGTTACATGACTCCACTCTAAGAAGACAAGCAACCCAATTAAAAACTGGGCAAAAGATTTGAACAGACACTTCTCTAAGGAGGACACACAGAGGATCCAGAGACATATGAAAAGATACTCAATATCAATAGCTATCAGAGAGATGCAAATTAAAACCACAATGAGATACCACTTCACACCAGTCAGAATGGCCATCATAAACAAAGCAACAAACAACAAGTGTTGGAGAGGTTGTGGAGAAAAGGGAACCTTAGTGCACTGTTGGTGGGGATGCAGACTGGTACAACCACTATGGAAAACAGTATGGAACTTCCTCAGAAAACTAAAACTGTATCTTCATTTTGACTCAGCAATTCCACTGCTGGGATTATGTCTTAAGAACCCTGAAACACCAATCCAAAAGAACCTATGCACCCCAATGTTCATAGCAGCAGAATTTACAATAGCCAAGTGCTAGAAGCATCCTAGGTGCCCATCAGTAAATGAGTGGATCAAAAAACTATGGTACATTTACACAATGGAATTCTATGCAACAGAAAGAAAGAAGGAGCTCCTATCCTTTGCAACAGCATGGATGGAACTGGAGAGCATTAAGCTAAGCGAAATAGGCCAGGCAGTGAAAGACAAATACCATATGGTCTCACTTTTAACAGGAACCTACTCAACAAAACAAACAAATAAGCAAAATATAACCAAAGACACTGAAATAGAGAACAGGCTGACAGTGTTCAGAGGGGAGAGGGGAGGGAATTTCAGGGGAGTTTCAGGGGAAAAGGGGAAGGGTATATAGGAACAAGTATAAAGGACACATGGTCAAAAACTAGGGGGGTGGAAATGGGAGGAAGGTAGGGAGGGATGGGTGGCTGGGCTGGGATGGGAGTAAAGGACAGAAAACTGTACTTGAACAATGATTAAAATAAAATTAGCAAAAAGAGAAAAAAATATGTGTTTAATGATGAAAGCATCATTGATACAAGTGATTTACTTGTGTCAATATTAATGGAAGGGAGTTTGAAGTAAATCCAGATTCAGTTCCATTAATATGCCTTTACCTGTAAAACAGGCTTATGTGATTAGGAAACTTAGAAAGAGTGCAAGTGCTGTTATTTCTGAGTTTCTGCTGAAAATATGAACAAAAGAAAATAAAGTGATATGTTTGCCCTAATGGTTTCAATACAAGTTATTGAAACAGAAAATTCATTTTAGGAAAAAACAAGAATCATTTTTCCTTTTCCTGCTAGATGCTACATATTTTGCTGAAGGCTATCTTGTGTAGTTCCACACACTTGCTGAAATCAGCAAAATAAAAAATTTTAATAATTAATTTTACATGCATGATTAAAGAAATCAAGTTCTACCAACCTATAGATTCTAAAAATTAATGAACTGCAGTAAAAGTATGCTTTGCAAGAATGGATAATTTCAAATAGATGTTATAAGACATAAATAAGCTTTTTCTAACAAAGTTCTTTTCTGAGAACTACTAGAGGATTTTAAGACACTTTGATAACTTTTGGAAAAAAGTTATAATTTTAAAATGATTTTCAAATATAGGCTCTCATTTTCATGTTGGCAGAAACTATAGATGATTTCCTCTATTCTTAGCACTATTGTTGAAAATAATATTAAAAATGTTTTATTTCAAAATAGTAACTCAATTTAAGATTAATAAGTTATAACATAAAAATGTGAGCAATATATTTTTCCTTAGAAAATTTAATCTTTCTTCTTAATGATGAATATTACAACCAGGATTTATTTTTACAGATTGCTTTCATTTTTCCCACTCACACAACTCCAGAGTGGTAAAGACAAACACAGCACAAGTTGATACTAGGATCTGGATGTTTAGTACAAAAAGTCTTTGAACCTTATTACTGATTTCAAAACTATATCATGACATTCAAATAGACAATGTACACTGATTACATGCATTAACCAATTCCTTAATTCTTCCCGCTTCATACGAACCTTCCCTGAAACCTCCTCGTCTCTGAAGCTCAAGTAGAATTGATTGCTTACATCTCTGTGCCCAATGTTTGGCATAAACACTCAAAACCAACTCTTAATTCTTTAAACAGAAAAGGATTTTATCAGCAAGGTCACTTGGGGTCCATTATGTTGATGCTCAGGCTGTGTTAGTATGTTACCTTTGTCCCCTTGCCACCATGGATCTCAACCTCACGGAAGACATGGCAAGTAAATTTTAAATGTCCTATACCTTTACAATCCCTCAGATTCAAAGTACCAGAAAGAAGTGTGTGCCTGGCTCACTTAGGCTTCAAGGACACACCCTGTGTGGGAGAAGCTGCACCCTGGCCCTGGCTGCCATGGGGGATGGGTCCTTGCTCCATTTTCATTTTTAGAGGATTCCTAATACCCAACTGACAAAAATTCAACTGAATCCTTCTTTCTAAAATTAAGAGTTCAAAACAGGTGTTAGCTCTCAAACTAAAATTATTCCCTTTCATTCAGCTGAAAACATTTTTTTGCCCCTCTATAAGCAGAGACAACCCAATATTTGACAACAACATACACTTTATGATGTTTCTCTGGGTGATGTCTATTCTTCCTTGAGTTCTGTTAGAATCTTATTTTTGATATTATGAAACCCACAGAATAAATTATAAATTTATTCACCACCAACATACCCTTGGTAAAGTGGCAGAAAGTGGCAGAGTAAGCATAGCAAATTAGTTAAATACACATACACATTCAGCTACATGAAAGTAATAAGTCAATGTTATAACTCATTATCAGATCATGGCGAGTCTTTATAATATTCCTTTTGCAGTGTGAGTCAGTGTCAGCTTATTCTCACCCAGCCATTTAGATTGTTTATCTAAATGGATAAATGATTAGATTGTTTAGGTTTCTTTATTCAGTGAGATGACACAAATCTGTGTGTCCAAGGGCTCTGTGAATTCTGGTGTCCCAGCCAGTACAGTTATGGCCTTTCATCAACTCCTTAAACACTGGATGTTGTCATAAAATAATTCTTCCAGGAACTGTCTTGGGTTCCATGTGCTTTCTCCTGTCTGTGGGTGGTGGCAACCTGCTTTCAGTCATGTTTCCACCCGACCTGAGTTGGTAGAAGACATTCTGTGGTACATCGCACAATATGTTCATGGGCCCCCATGCCCACATGCTGGCCTATTGCTTGCATGTTAGTGCTTTTTCCATCAGAAGATGGAGTCTGTTTCTTCATATTCTTGAGTATAAGCTGGGCTTACACTTACTTTGACACATAGGACAGGACAGAAATACTGGATTGGGAATTTAAAAGTCAGCCTCTGAACTCTGCTCTCACTTTCTTGCCTCCATGAAACTATTGCCTGAATGAATCTGAAGTAGCCACAGTGGGGATCAGGGCACTCAGTGGACAGCCAGTACCAACCACCAGATATGTAGTGAGGCTTCTAGACTGCTCAGCCCTGAGAAACTTCCAGATAACTCATCTGCTTGAGTTATCTTAGGCAGATAAGCAGAAAAACCACCCACTGATCCAGCCTTGGTTTGCCACTGCTGTGTTGGAATGGAAACATCTGCCTATATGCTAACCTGGAGTTCAAATGGGTCCTGTGGCTCTCACATCAAGCTGCTAAACCGAACTTGGCCGGTGTCAATAGTGTAAGTGACTTCTTGATCTCTACTAACTTTTTATTTCTGAAATTGTTCAAAATTGAGAGGGAAGCCTGGTTTAACATATGGAAGCCTACCTGAAGAACCCCCACCCAAGGCAGAAGCTGTAGGACAGTGGTAGTGGTGGCACCAGCTTAGTCCCTATTGGGCTGGGAATTGGCATGGCAATGCACCTCCCTTCAGACACTGGGCTTCTGGCAGGGTTGATGATGTGGCTGTGGGAAACCATGGACACTCCTAAAGCTGAGAGTCAGAAAGAGTTAAGCAAGCATTTGTGGGTGTCTTCTTCTAATCATGGAGACAACACAATAGATATTCTTGTTATTGATTATCCCAGTGGCAGGGAATTAGGTAGAATTTGAGTCAAAAGAGGAAGGATTTCCTTGGGACTTGGGGACAAGATGGACGTATTTAGGAAGGCAAGGGGTGTGTTTATTTATCATGAGTAAATGCTCAGGGTCCTGCACAAACTGGTTTGGGAGGAAGACACCACTGAGCCTTTGTTTCCTCACTCCCTTCAACAGTGAAGTTCTTAGCAGCAGAGGCCCTCCAGCACAAATCTGGTGATAAGCAGTGAGAGGACACAAGGAAGGGCTCGACTGCTCATGGTCTCAGGAGAGGGTTAGCTCTCTGTACAGCTTGGAGCCCCAGGTGTGGAATGGAGGGATTGGTGTGTGTGTACATATTGTGTCCATTTGTGAACAAACATAGCAATGAAACAAATGGACTCATTGGGAAGCTATAGACTTATGGAATGTCAATAACCAATCTTTACACTGGATATAAGGGAAAGACAATCTCCTTTTTCCCTTTGTGACATTTGCTCAGTCATCATTGAGGAGAGACCGAATTTGACTGTGCAACCAAAGGTGTGCCAGAAGCTGCAACAAATAGCCAGCAATCTGGGATGTGTTGGGGAGAAAGCAGGACTTCCTCCAATATGGGTTAGCTTGCTCAGCTTAATAATTCCCGGAAGAGACAGTCTGACTTTCTTGCAATTGGAGAATGCATACTAGGAGTTCTTTCACTTAATATTCAAATTAATTTGGCCTCATTTAAAAAATATCAGATTGGCAAAACAGGACATGTTTCAAGTATTCATGTACAGCAACCTGAAAAGAGTGAAATTGATATAAATCCTGACTCCAAAATACCGGAACAGATGTGGGGAAGTCTATAATTATAATGCTTAATCTTCAAAACCAGGAATTTACCCTAAGTCTGAAGAGGGCAAAGGAAGATTTTTCACAGCTTCTCCTCATGTGTGAAAAATTGAAAAGACAAAGTTACTAACAGGCTTCTTCAACCCACTGTGCAATTGTTGTTCTGGATACTAAAATTATTGTAAAATTTCACCAGTTTCCTTCAGGTCTGTTTGAAAGGGCCTGGATGGCATGTATACATACCTACTATGCAGTGTTAATGTGCTGGTTTCCTCACTTGTTTTTAGACTGTAAAAAAAGGAATTTGAACCTTGCAAAGTGCTTTGCATGTATATTACTTTGTGCAGACATCTCATCAATGTGACTGATTATATGGCCATCAGGAGCAGAAGAAGCAGTCAGGGCAAATGTCATCAGAGGTCTTGGAACACCTTGGTCAGGAAGCCAATGAGCAGATTGACCAAGAGCAGTTAATGAATTAAAATGTGTGTAAGTGGATCAAAGTTGGAAATATTTTAGAAGGACTTTTTCCTTGTTCATCTAAAGAGCTGAGATGTCTTTCCCAAAACCCATTATGCACACATCCTGAAAATCGCCCCATCTGCACTCCTGCAAATTGCACGATGGCTCAGTTTTCGATGCTGAGAATGCTGTGCTTTCACCAGTCCCAGACCAGTGACCACGGATGCCTTCACTGCAGCATGATTTTGCCCTGCCAGAAAATTGCTAATTGCTTTGTGGAAGGTAGTTTCATCAATTGGAGGCTAACACATTTTAATAGGGAACAAAATTGATGAGGTGAAAATGGAAATTCTGAAACTTAGGCAATAAGATGTTTTTCTTTTCCTTCCTTCCCTCCCTTCCTTCCTTCCTTCCTTCCTTCCTTCCTTCCTTCCTTCCTTCCTTCCTTCCTTCCTTCCTCCTCTTTCTTTTTCTTTCTTTCTTCCTTCCTCCTCTTTCTTTCTTTCTTTCTTTCTTTCTTTCTTTCTTTCTTTCTTTCTTTCTTTCTTTCTTTCTTTCTTTCTTTCTTTCTTTCTTTCTCTTTCCTTTCTTTCCTTTCTTTCTCCTCTCTTTCTCATTCCAGAGACAAATTCTCTCTGATTGAGGTGGCCATTTCTTTCTCTCTTCTTAGGGAAGAAGGAAAGGACTTGGGAAGCCTGGCTATGAAGAAAGAGAAAAGATAGCAAAAGCAGGTAGTATGGGGTGACTAGAGCAGGGTGACTTCTACTTTCCTCAATATCTTTTTCAGATACATTTTTTTGTCTCTGCCTGACCAAGTATGCCTCCAAAACATGTGAACATGAATGCAAGAATCATTGGCTTTCTGTGGATTAATGATGGACTACTATTTGCATATCTAGGGGTAGGCTTCAGGGGAAGTCCATTGTTGGAGTGAAGAGAAAGTTTGGTAGAAAAAACTTTAAATAATATACATGAATGCAGTTAAAAGGCTTGAGACTGAATAAAACACTCTGTCCTTAGTGAGCTGTTCATAAATTACCCATTACAAATGGTAGAAACACTAAGTGCTTGAAACCAGAGAAAAAGGTGCGGAGAGGCAGGGGAATTAAACAGACATTGTCGCTACTTCCCATGAACTTAGGATCTCTTAGGGGCTAGGAAAGACGTGGTGGCCTTTGAGAAGTGCCCTATACAAAAGAATATCAAAGCTTCAATGCAAGTGATAAAAATGAAGATTTTAAAATATTATTACTTGAGCAATAACTGTGTCTTGGGATTGCACTTCACTTCGAACTTGCATAACTCTGAGGAAGAATGGCATGGTGGGGGATTTCTATTTTTTGTAAATAGAGCTTATTTTGATTTTTGTCTATCTTATAATGTTGACATTTACATTAGACTTTCCTCCTTTCCTGTTTCATCCAGCCATCAGCATGCAGCCTTGAGGATGTCTCAAAGTTATTATTGAAGAAAATTATGTTTGTGGGTTTGTCCCATCCTGTTTCCTCTATTCCTGTCTCATCTGATTTTTAAATGCAGATCTACTGCCAGCCCTACTTCTCATCCTTCTTCTGAACCCCTTCCAATATGCATGCAGCGTTCATGCAGCCTCAGGTACTGGACCAGCAACGCTGGGAAGAGTAGCTTCAGCAGACTGCATCTCATCAAACATGGTGAGACACTCTCATCGCTCACGCTCAGATGCATCTCTTTTTTACTATTTTTAATTTTTATTGTCTGTATTTACTTGACATCACTGTTAAATCTATCAACTGTTAATCAGAGTGCTAATTAGGGACTTTGTACCAGGGGAAGTGGCTGGCCTCACATTTGTGTCTTACCAACCACAGTGCCATTTACCTCTTCAGCGTTTCAAGTGTTTTAAAGTGGAAACAACTTCAAAAAAGACTAGGAGATTAAAGTGAGAATTTTTTAATTAAACTTTTAAAATTTTGTGATAATTGTTAATTCACATGCAGTTGTATGATTAGCCTTCAGCTAGTTTTCCCCAGTGTCAATGTCCTGCAAAACTGTGACATGACATTGCAGCCAGGGTGGGGACATTGGCATCAGGACTCACAGCACGGCATCGCCAAAATGCCCCTCCTGTCCCTCTCTTACAGAAATTCCTCTCCCATTGAGCTAGCACACATTGCAAGTTGGAACTTTAATGAAAAGATTTAGAGAACAAATTTATTACTCAATAAAATCACCCTGGTGGAAAAAATGTATATGTTTACTGTTTTTTGGTCATTAAAGTGCTAATGTGTCAACTTATCTAGCTCTGAACTTCTGACATGTTTCTCCATTTGAATTTCTTTTATATCAGAGAACAAAAATGTGTCTAGGTTGTTTTCTCTACAAGATGCCGAGTAAATTTTCTGATTCATTTTTCCTCTAAATTAGTATCATTAAAACACAACCGGACTCTTTCATTGAAACTGGTTCTGCCGCTCTTTTTTTACTGAAAATCACCACCAAATTCTCAATTATATTTACATTTTCTAGAGGAATCTTAGTCCATTCATTGAGCAAATAGTTATGAAAAAGTTTCTTTTCTCCCTCTCTGTAGCTTTCTTTCATATTGCAGGCAAATTAGGTATTACAAAGTGTTGAATGTTTCTCCAAAGAGTTTACAGTTCATTTGTGACAATAATATACAAACAAATGTAATTATAATATATAAAAAGCAGGAGCTCCCATAGCCTATTTATTTATTTATATTGTATTTTTCCCATTACTATTTACCCCCTTTACCTCCCCCCACCAAAATCACAGTCCTGTTGCCTGTGTCCATGAGTCCTTTTTCCTGTTTGCTCAGTCCCTCCACCCTCTAATGCCCACCCCTTAGCTGTCATCCTTCTCTCTCTCTATGAGTCTGTCTTTATTTTGCTTGTTAGTTCAATTTGTTTATTAGACTCACATGTAAGTGAAATCATATTTTATTTGTCTTTCTCTGACTTGCTATTTCACTTAGCATAATGTTCTCCAGGTCCATCTATGCTATTGCAAAGGTTAAAATTTTCTTCTTTTTTATGGCCGAGTAGTATTCCATTGTGTAAATGTCCCATCATTGTTTTATCCACTCGTCTACTGATGGACACTTGGGCTGCTTCCATATCTTGGTGATTGTAAACAACACTGCAATGAACATAGGATAGGGGTGCATATGTTCTTTTGAATTAGTATTTTGGGTTTTTTTGAGTATGTTCCCAGAAGATGGATCACTAGGTCAAAAGGCAAATCCATTTTTAGTTTTTTGCAGTATATTCATACTGTTTTCCACAGTAGCTACACCAGTCTACATTCCCACCGACTGTCAAAGGGTTCTCCTCTCTCCACATCCTCACAACAGTGTCTGTGAGAATCAAGAATGAGGAATGTAGATGTTAACACTTGGGTCTTGCAGACTGAGAGTTTGCCAGACAATCAGAGAAGCTGAAGCAAAAGGCACACTATGTACAGAGACATGGATTATTAGAAAGCTGTGTTTAGGAAGGAGTGTCTGAAACCAGTGAATTCTGGCGGGTGGGGGGTTAGGGGAAAGGAAATGCTGATGAAGAGGCAGCCTGTTCCTCAGAACCCACAAAAAAGCCACAGTCTGAAACCAGCTTTGCTGCATTCTTTTTTAGTCCTCCTTTTATAGTCCTCTTTTTTAGCTGTAAAGCAATGGTATGAAGAGATTATATGATGCTGCTATGATAAAATACAATACTACCCACTGCCTGCTTAAAAAAAGTGGGAGCTTGTTTTAGTCAGTTTAAGATGCTATACCAAAATGCCATAAATTGGGTAATGTAAAAAGACATTTATTTCCCACAATTCTAGAGACTGCAAGTCTGAGATCAAGACCCTGGCAAATTCAGTGTCTGGTGAGGACTTGCTTCCTTCGTTCTTAGAAAACATCTTCTCCTGTGTCCTCACTTGGAGGAAGGTGACAAGTAGCTCTCCAGGATCTCTTAATAAGGACACTAATCCCATTATTGGGGCTCCACCCTCATGAACTAATCAGCTTCCAAAGGCCCAGCCTCCTAACACCATCACACTGGGGGTTAGGGCTTCAAGATATGAATTTGGGGGGACACAAAAGTTTAGTCCATAACAGATCTGTAAGAAACAGATATGTAAAGCTTCCAAGTTGAGGTCAGAGTAGGGACAGCTGTATGCTTCCCCCTGCATTCAGCCTGGTTTGTCTATTCTGATTGGTATTTTGAGCACTATCTTTGTTAAATATTTTAAATGTCAATGTGGGTGTAAGAAGATTTTTGCTGTAAAGTGAAAAAGGTGGTTTAATTTTGCTAAAACTTTGTGAAAGGAAAGAAAAAAAGAAGTGATATCTGAACAGTAGATGCGGCTATAGTGTGTCTGCTGAAAAATGACCACTTGAAACTTGGACTATGTTCTAGAGGGAAAAAAACCCCAAAATATTTAAATAAGAATGTGGCATGATTGTAATTCAAGGTACAGTAGTGCCTGCAAAACAAACATTCTTTAAAATAGAAAATTTAAATTAAGAAAACATTAGTTAACTCCCAATGTTCATGCACCAATACCAATAATTAAAATTATTTTTTGAGGTTTTGTAAAACTATAAGGCTTTTTTTCCTACTTGAATCTTTCCTTCACCTCTACAGAGGTTAGGACAGATAGATTTTGATGGAAACATTGTATTTACTATTCAACACACACAAACAGTCAAATGATGAAGGTTTTTTAGAATTCTTAACATTATGTTGGAGTTCAAGGAATGATCCGGTTTAAGAGTATCAACGTGAGCCCTGATCTGACTCAGTTGGTTGGGTGACATCCCAAAAATCGAAGGGTTACCTGTTCGATTCCTGGTCAGGGCACATGCCTTGATTGCAGGAGAAGCAACCAATCAATGTTTTTCTTTCACATCTGTGATTCTTTCCCTCTTTTTCTCCCACTCTTGCCTTCTCTAAAAATAAATAAATGAATAAAATCTTTTTAACAATCAACAATGAACATGAAATACTCTTAGAAGGTAATGTATTTCTAACAACTTTATACTTCCTGTTTTGTAAAGTAGTCAATATCTCATGCAGTAAGATGGAGAAGTTAGAATAAACAAGAAATTGTTCATTCACTGCTGATTATGGAAATAAATCTTCTTTGTGTTGACAAATAGTAACAAGGATTTATAGTCTGGTTTCCATTGGACAGTGTAATCTAATCCCATTTTTCATGGAATTGTTGATTTTCTCAATGAAAATAATGGTTAAAAATATGTGGCTGAGTGGATTGAGTGCCTGCCTGCAAATCACAAGGTCACTGGTTCGAATCCCAGTTAGGCAGGGCACATGCCTTGGTTACAGACCAGGTCCCCAGTAGGGGGCTTGTGAGAGGCACCCACACACTGATGTTTCTCTCCTTTTCTTTCTCCCTCCCTTTCCCTCTCTCTAAAAATAAATAAATAAATAAAATCTTTTAAAAATGTGGATGATACTCTAAAGGATGGTCTTGTTTTCTATCTCACTTTACTGTCCAAACTTAATGCATGCAAAAACAACCACCTAAAAATGGCACAAAACCCAAGTAAAAACTGATTGTATGAAAGGAAAATCTTTTGTATTATCATCACAATATATTGCTGAAAATATACTGCAAAAACCACATCCAAAATGTAATATAAAGTGTCTCATCTGTAACAAGTTTTATTTTTCTGAGACTATTTCCCAATTGTTGGTTCCCAGAAATACATTACATTTGCCATTAAATGGTGAAAACAAAAAAGCAAGCAAAATCATAGCTGATAACTTATTTTTACTGTATTTCTAAAATATTTTATTTATTTATTTATTTTTAGACAGGAGGCAAGGCAGAGAGAAAGAGAGGGAGAGAAACATCAATGTGTGGTTGCCTCTCGCACACCCCGTACTGGGGACCTGGCCTATACCAAGGCATGTGTCCTGGGATTTGAACCAGGAACCCTTTGATTCGCAGGCTGGCACTCAATCCACTGAGCCACACCAGCCAGGGCTCATAGCTCATAATTTTAAATCAAGGCAAAGAAAAATATTTCTTTCACACATATTAGATAAGTAAGTGTTAAATCTAATGATTTTACATTAATAAATGAAACCAATTATTTTTCAAGTTATCAATATTATAAAATCTATTTTCTATTTATATGTATTATATATTTAACATTTCCCAATGTCTTTGTTCTATTACTTATAGAGAGTAGTTCCCAGATATTTATTTATTATACCATGAAAATAGAGGACTAGCACCTTATTCATACACTCACCAAGCCTGTGATTATCATTTTATGATATTCTGCAGCATTTATTTTGCTCTGTCACACAATTACTATGCTTTGATGAAATGGAACACATATAAGTAAAAATGATATAAATCAGATGAAATGAACACCTGCTGGAGGCCAGCTAATAATATAATTTTCAAGGTGACCCAATGCAATTACCCTGCCTACACAAAGATTACTATTAGTTTCCATATTATTAGCAAAGGTGTAAATAATTATATGGTAAATATTAGCTCATCATGGGTAACAATAGATTAATAAAGTACTTCAATGATTCATATGTCTTTTTAAAGTGCACATATTATGGGAACTACTTCAGAAATTCTGAAATACGTTGCTATTTAACAAATAAGTAAGTTGAAGGTAATTTCATCCAATCTTTTAAAAGACCAGTTGTTTATTTCTTAAGACTAAAACTTTAAAAATATTACTTTTTAATACTGGGTGCCCTAGAAAAGACAGACTAAAGCAAAATCTATATCTTGACACTTTATAGATGAGTGCAAACCCAGGGCAGCCAGTGTGGAAGGGGAAGGAAAGTCAGACAAGCAAGTGGGAGATAAAATACACAGGCACACATTTTCAGTCTGGTCATCCTTTTGTAATAAAAGCTGCTGACTGCTCAGTGTCTTGGACATCTTGATATTGGTCTTGTGAACTACTGTATCTTGGTACAGCCCATGGGGTGGGGAGACTGAAAGGAAAATTTATACTTGAGTATCCTCTGTTCCTCACCTTCCATAATTTTGCTTTTTTTTTTTGTACAGAAGAGGTGAATTTTTAAATATATTTTAGCAAATATACAGTTTATTTAAAGGGTTGATGTTTAGACTTCATTATTATTTTTTGAATGTGGCTACAATTAAAGAGTAGCTCTTCAACAATAAATATAAGCCAAAGTGCATAAAAGCATTTGTTTTTCCACAAAGAGAAAGGTCTCCAATATCCAGGGGACATTTTCTGACAAGATGCAGGACAAGGGTTCCACATATTGGTGTAGGTAGTGATGTGGAAGAGGGAAAAAAACAAGCAACATGCCCATAAATTGGTGTTACTCCCTGGGACCAATGAGCCACTTTTGTAGGATCAGTGTATGCAGTCATCACAATCCATTATTTATTTTTTGTTTGCATGAATTTCAATTTGTAAATTTTGCATGAGTTTTGTTTCTAATTGGATGGGAAGCTTGTTTCATATAAAACAAAGGAAACAATCAAAGGGATTTCATTCATACTTAGTGAAAAGGGGTTTAAAATGTGAAGACGTAAAAAAGAAGACAAAAATTACCAGAAGTTCCTGAAAAGGATGACTCACTCACTTCTCACTTGAGACAGTGACTTTGTTTTAACAAAGGAGTAAGTTCCTCTACGGCAAGACCTCTCTGTGGCTGAAATAGTATTTGAAAATGATATTTGGAATACAAATCCCTTAGCATGACGACAGAAAGAGACTCCGGAGAGACAGGTGGAGAACAAGGTGTCCCATTATGGCTCAACGCAGTTGTAGATAGAGGGGCTCTGACTGTGCCCTGGCACCTGAGAAAATGGCAGGTATGGGAATCTCAGACGACCTCTGTGACAAAGCCATATAACCTCTTAAACACTTTGTTAATTTCAACAAGTGGGGTCACTCTGAGATCTCTGTACAAAAATAAAGAAGGGCTCATTTAAAATACTATGTCATAAATTGTTTGCCTTGCTTTATTTTTTGATCATATCAAGGTTGACATGAAAGAAACACACACAATGAAGGGAACTGCTTGTTATGATTGAGAGTGTCTTTCCTTTTTCTCTATATTAGTGTGTCCTTTAAACTCTTTTCTCACTAAATGACATGTTGAAAATGTTTATTTATTTTGTTCACATTCATTGGAAAAGTGATCCATCTAGATCCTGCATCTAGATGCAGTCTTGGCATCTAGACTTGCTGTGAAATAATATAGAAAGCTAAGTCTTCACTTCTCATGGTCCTGCAGTGACTACTCAGTAGAATGCTGGGGCCAGTTGCTGTACTTACCCCTTACATATTGGCCAGTATGTAGCACTGGCCTTCTGGGGAGTCAGGTCAGAGTGGCCAGAAATATGAAAAAACCCTAATATATTGGCAAAGGCAAATCTTTGTTTTACTCCGAAGATTCCCCTGGGGAGCCTGGGGACCTGGGTGGTTACCTCTCCTGGGAGCATGGTGGGCATTCTTGCTTTCTGTGGCCATCTCCGTAAGTTCTCATACTCTTTGACATTTAAGAAAGTTTAAATCTTCTAATGTGTCTTTTTATGCCTTACTGTCAATCACATTGCTTTAAGATCTTGCTAAAAATTTAGGTTGTAAGGGACATGGGATAAGTTATAAAGATCTATTTTTAAGTATGTCTACTGTCATGAAAATCGAAATGCATTTGGAAGCAAATTATTGTTTTAAGAAGCAAATGGTTTAAAGAGATGTTTTTATTGAAGTGACATGCAATTTAGAATGGTGTCATTTATAGGAGAACATAGTGTCGCAATTGGCTGCTTCATAAAGAGAGTAACTGTCTTGGAAAACATCAAGATGGCAGGACAGGGAAACAAACGTATTTGTGGAAAACAAAGAAGATGCCAGGTTTGACACGTTTTCACGGGACCAGTAAATGTTGCTGTTTCACTGCAAATTTGGTCATCGGGGGTTAACTTGGTTTTGTTCCCATTGATTTTCCAAACTGCCCTCTTTCATATTTTTTCCCCTTCAAATACCTTGTCAGTTAGTGCCCACCAATTATGCTCATTTCATGGCCAGTGGCAGGTAATGAGATGCTGATTGGGAATTCTAGAATTCACTTGCTGATGATTATGTGTTATTTTAACAGGAGAATGACAATAATTTCCTATAATGCCACTTGTTAAGATAATTATGCTATAATTGCCTTATCAAGGTGTCATGCAGGAGAGGGGAAAAATTCCAAGATTTCGCAGCTGCTGTCATGTTCCTTTAAGGGTTCTCTTGAAATTGCATTGTCAGCCATTGGGATAAATCCCTTCCAATTGTGTTGAACCTGAACTTTGTTGTCCTGGGTAAATTATGTGACCTTAAAATGAGGTTTTTCAAGAGTTGATTTTTTTCCTGTGTGTATCTTAATAGGAAAGTTATGTGGTGAATTAAATGTGCAAAGTCGCAGGTACACTGAAATATGTTTCACTTGCAGTGGATTCGAAGAGTTTATTTGTAGAAAAAGGTGTATTTAAGAATAAATTAAATATTGATAAATATAACAGCATGGAATAAAGGACATATGTATTTAAAATATAGAAGTAAAAAATGTGTGTTTTCTAGTTCAAATCTAATTGATATCCATAGTATAGAAAACAAAGTAGCATTATTTTTGACTTTATAGCTCCACAGTAAAGAATAATTATTTGTCCATTCAAGTTAGCCTTTATATCTTTATTGTAGTTATTGATAACACAAAAATATTAGTGAATATGGGAACTTGTTCTAAAATATTAAGCAAAATACATTTGAATTCAAATATAGTTTCTCTGAACATATTTAGCTTGCATATTGTTTGGAGGGAAAGATGATAAGAAAAGTAAACAAATAAAAAGCCAGTATGGGAGAGAGTGGCAAGTGGTTACAATAAAGAATTAGGCAGGGAGGGTAGACCGAATATCAGAGGTGAAGGAAGGCTGGTGTTGGAGGCATGGTAATAAGGCAAAGTTTGAGTCCAGACTGTAAGGAGTGAAAGGATTGGCTGTGATGACTGGGAGGAAGTTCTAACAGAAAGGGCAGTGCTCCCTATGCATCATGAAGATGATGTATTTGAGAAATGGCAAGAGGAAGTGTGGCTAGAGGGGGAGAACAGGGACAAAAGAATCACAGATGAGTTCAGAAAGGAAAGGGGGTCCAAATAGTGAAGGGTATTCTAGGGCCCCCTAGAGAGGTTGGATTTACTTTGGGAGGGATGGAAATCTATGGGGGACATGGACAGATGTGATAGTGTCCATGATTTTACAGATGGTTTTCACCTCTGTGTTGAGAGCAGGTACAGGGAGGCAGAAGTGAGGATTGCAGTTGGTAGACTATTAAAATAAGGAAAAGAACTGATAGATTGATGGTGATGCCTTGCATTATGAAAGTGAAACAAGAAAGGGTAAGAGATGAGTCTACATGATCTTCTGATTGACTAAATGTGGGGGAGATTAGGAGAAACAGTCAGTGGACCAAGTGAAGGCTCTTAACCTATTCACCTAGGAATATAGAGCCACCATTGTCTAAGTGGAAGAAATGAAATGAGGACCTGGTTTGAGAGGGAAAGAAACTCAGGTTTAGACATGTTATTTCATAGAAGTGTTTCCTTCCCTTTAATATAAATGAATGAGACAGTGACTGAAAATGGATGGGGAGGACCAGGCAGAAAAATGTATTATGCCTAATCGTATCTAGAAAAAATGCCCAGCATATGTTTACTTCTACATATCTTTAAAACCCTGCATCTTCTACTGTATTAATTCCACATTATGAAGCTAAGCTTTATTGCTTCAGGAAAGAGAACACAAGGGACCTAATAAACGTTCACCTCTTGATTTTTGAGCTCCTAATTAGACATTTTAAAAACTAAAGCCGAACAATCATTTGAAAGTCAAAGCGATTTTGATTTCTAAGAGCCAGGCTCTCTTGAGAAGAATTTTTTTATCCTCAAATTAAAAATACCTTAGCTAAGAATACCAGTAGTAAAACCAGAGGATTCAGAGCAGAGAATACTAACCACATGCCACTGCTTTAGGGAAAATCTGAAAGGGAGGAAGTGTTGTGATCAAACTCAGTCATGTTCCATCATCAGGCAGGAGAGAGATGGAATGAAGGATGGAACAGGATGCTGCCTGAGGTCTGATAAGGGTTCCAGTGTTTCAACACCTTAGAATGAAGCCATATGAAGGGGGGTAATGATAGCAATCCCTATTAGTTTCAAGATCAGCAAACAGGGAAGCCTCATGCTTCATTTTCTTTTTCTTTTTTTAAAAGATGTTATTTATTTATTTTTAGAAAGAGGAGTAAGGAGGGAAAAAAGAGGAAGAGAAACATCTATGTGAGAGAGAAACATCAATCAGTTTTCTCTTGCACATTCCCCAACTGGATACCAAACTTGCAACCCAAGCATGTACCCCAATTGGGAACAGAACCCATGGCCTTTCACTTTGTGAGACTGTGCCTAACCAACTGAGCCACAATGGCCAGGGATCATGCTTCATTTCTTAAGTATAGCCTAAGGGACAGATGTTCCCTTAGGAAAGCCTGGATTCCAACATAGTTGCTGAGAAGTAGAGGATGGGTTCTCAGAATGTTTGGAAAAATGTAATGTCTACAGTCCCACGGAAACTCTTTCAACCCAACAAAGTTTGGGAAGATTAGCCAATGGTGGCCGAAGATAATATACAAGTGAGAAATTTTGAAGTCTAGCAGAGATCTAGTGGTTGTGACATGAAGGTCCAGGTCCATGGACCTAGCACAATGAGGGTGCAGGGAAGAGCTACCTGTACCTCAATGGAGGCCAACAAGGAGAGACAGGGGCACAGGCCAGATGTACTCTTCCCTAACAAAACATTATGTTCAAAAAGGTTAACTCATGGCTCTCCTGCACATAAAAAATAAACACACATTTCAAAAGATGTATTTAATTTATTAATTAATAAGAAATGAGTAAAATTAGCATAATTTTAAAGGAGAATTTGAAAGGTGAATAGATAGATGAATGGATGGATGAATAGATGAATGGATGGATTGATGGATAGACAGATAGGATACATACATGCACACATACATAGAATGATAGATAGATGAGGAGATAGACAGGTGGGTGGATAGAAAGATTTATCAATAGATGGATAGGTGATAAGTGGATAATGGATACATACATACCTACACACTTAACTAAATCCATACTAGAAATGCAAACTCTAATCACTTTCATTTATTGCTTTAAATTTGTAAAACAATTTTACAAACTTTAGAGGTCTTTGCTTTCTTTTCATGTTTCTTATTTACCAAAAATAGCTTTAAAAATAGCAATTTATTATCAGAAACCTGAACACTGATGGGTTTTTCCCACTGTCTTGCACAAGAACCTTCCAACATCCTGTTGGTGATTCTGAGTCATCCTCCTAGTAGAACTTGGGCTGCCCTAGCTGCCAGTGAGGGTAGGAGCAGTGCTGAAACAGCCATGCTTCTCCCAAGGGAAGACATACAAAGACTTATTTCAATCCCCAAGTCTTTTCACCACCCAGAGTTTTTAAAGCTCCTCCCTAACTCTGCACCCTTTATCTTTCCTACTGTGATCTTCCTGAGACTTTTCTTTCAGGCTCCTGCCCTCACCTGACCCATCCAAACATCCCTTGTAAATGGGGGTTTTCCAGACCAGGGACGGCCACTTACAATCTCCCGTGATCACACCGACACCTGACAATGAGCAGAAAGCTAGTGGGACAGCAGGGTCATGGAATATTAAAGCCTGCATGATCCAGCCACACTGTTTGGGCTTACATTTCATGCTTCTGCCCCTTGGCTGGATGACCTAGCACTGGTTCCTTAAGACTCTTCAGTTTGCTTACCTGTAAAGATGGGGAAAATAGTATTTCCCTTACAGGTTTATGCAAATGGAATCTGCCCTCATCATCTGTGAGATACACAAATAATCTGAGAGAATGCAGATGCTGACTATGGTATATTGAAATTGTAAAGACAGGCAGAGGTAGAGATGGAGATGGAGGTAGAGACAGAGATAGATAATATAGATAGAAAGGTAGATGAACAGAGAGATACATCCTGACCTCTTGAGTCACACACTTATTTCCTTCCAACCAGTAAGACAAAAATTCTAGATTTTTTGAGGCAATTTTTACTATTAATGATTTTTCATCCTCTTTCCTTCTTATCCTTTGTTATATTTAAGTTACATATAAAAATGAGTCTGAGAAAAACAGCTATTGAATCTTCCTTGACTAATAGTTTTGCTCATTCCTGGCTATTTCTTTATGATCTGGTATAGTCCAGGTTCATAGAATGAAAACTTATAGATAGAAATAATTTATTTTTAAAATTCACATTTTGATACAGTTTCATGTTTATGTGGGTTTGATGAAAAATAAAGAAAATGGAGAGCTCTCTGGCTCCTTAGCTGGTTCTGTATCAGAGTTGTTCTCAGGCTCTCTTCCTTTAGGATGCCTGGGTGATTGTACTGCAGCTGCCTACATTTCCCAATGGACGGTATTTTGTGTGGGGACTCCGGGCACAGCCTAGGATCCGGCTGGACTGGCAGAGGGTGGAGGGTTTATTCTTTGGGTGATCTAGAGGGAACAGGCTCTGAGACAGAAGAAGCCTGCCATTCTTCCAAAATTGTGTGGTTTCTTATATTATGTTGTTTATAGTTTGTAAACTAACCCCATAGAAAGAAGATAACTAGAAACTAACAGGGAAAAAGATAGGAGAACTCAGTTGTTAAAGTTTGGCCTTAATTGATAGGCTTAAGCGATTGCAGCCATGACTTGATAGGCTTAAGTAACTGCTTTTGAGTAAAGACATCTTTCCTTTATCACCAAACTTTGCCTCTCGAATTTTTGGCGGCGCCGGGCAGCAGAACCCCAAGTACTGTTTGGTTACAGAATTATGCTAGTCTCACAAGTGGCTTTAACACTCAAGGAATAATATTCAAATGGCCACTTATTAGAGTTGAATGCTTTTCTCACAAACTTGTAAAATATAAAATGAGTTTTCCTACTGGAGTTAGACTCTAGGGAGATTTCTTATGTTAATAATTGATATATTTCTCATAAATAAAAACTAATAATACTTTAAATAAAAAAAGGAAAAGAAAGAAAAGAATATTGGGCTTTGGAACTTATGATTTAAAAATATAGTAAGGAAGATGGCCAGCAATGATATCTTCAGTTTCTACAAATCCCTGTATAATGATGCCACAGTGGGAAGACCCGATTAAAAGAAGCTGTGAGTCATTTGGGCCATTTACTCCTTTTCTCTCCCAACTTCTCTACTGAATGAAAGCTTTTCTCTGATTAACTGGTTTGCTTTCTTTGTTTTGAATTTAAAAACATCTGAGGTATTTAAACATTTGGCATCCTATTGGCTTTCTTAAAGCAAATAGAAAATACTGATATATGAATAAGACTGACATCAGGTAGATGAATAGCTCTTAAGCATAAAAACATACTGTGATCTGTGCCCCCTTCTGCAACCCAAACACAATGCATTGTAATAAAATGTCTCTGGATATAAAACTTGACGAAGGTTGTTAAAAAGTTCAACTTTTGCCCCAAAGTGGAATATTCTCAGAGCATTTTCTTATCATTCCATTGTCTTTGGTCAGTAATTCTGTTTCTTTAAAAGGAGCAGTTTTCTGTCTAGATATGAAATGCACACTGAGCTGTAAAGAATGAGGTCAGGAGTACAGCAATACCGAGGGTGTGACTGTGCCTCTTCTTTCCCCTGGTTAATCTGACTTTAAATTATCCAATGCATCTATCACTTACTACTCAGGCTTCTTCAGTTGGAATTTAATTCCTTGCTCTTCTTAACCAAATAGGTAAAGCTACATTAATATATTTTAAAATAAGAACAATCTCTCCAGAACATCCTATTTTGACATGGTGTGATTTTAAACAATAGAAATGAAGAGAAGAGAGACAGAATATGGAAGAGAGTGTCTTAGAATTTGTGTGAGTATTTTCCAGTAGTTCTGTACACAATTCGAGAGTGCTAATGCAATGGTTATTAAGAAACAAAGGTGCTTGATTGCCTCACAATTTCCCAGTGAATGAGGGAAAATTAATTTATCAGCATCACATTTAGTAATAAATACTTAATGGAATATTCTTTTATAGCACATGCAAACCACACACTTTATAGAGTGTGTCTTGTCACTTACACATCATTAACCAATATTTCACATGTCATGTTTTGGAGCTCGAGGTCATTTCAACTTCCTGTGCTCTGACTAAACAAAGATATTTCTTTTGCTACCAGCACCTTGGTTTTAGAGTTCATGAGCTTTAGCTTTGCATTATTTTTACTTGATTTTTTAAAAAAACGTTCTGAGACACAATGCACTTGAAATAATATAGTAGAAAATTATATAACATATCTGCTTCAAAACCCAGTATCTTGTTCCCATTATCTTATCAAATAGTTTTTTCTTTTAATTCTCTAAAACACTTTATGAATGCATGATAATTTGTAATTATCTCTTGGAAAAAGTTTCTCTTTTTTCACATGGAGGGAAACTATGAGTGTGTTGAGCTATTATCCCAAATATGAATAATATCTTAGAAATAATCATTTGAGACAGGTTTTCTTTTATGTTCTCTGAATTTCTGCTATAGCATTGGTTTAGGTTGGTTCTTTATATACTGAAAAATACTATTCCTAGAAAATGTTGATGGGTCAATTGGTTTTCAAATATCCATATTCTCTGAATCTCAGGTGTCAATGACTAAAAGGCACATCACCATTTTATGTCACATTTTGAAAAAGTGAATGTTGCTAATTAAACTATCACCTAGAATTTCTGATTTAACTTACCAGACAAAGCTTTTAATATTTATTTAGAAAAATTCCTTTGTCACACATCTCTTTTCACACACAAAACAGAGTATAAAGGCATTGACCTATACTCTTAACATTTTTCTGGGACTCACTGGTATTTCTGAATGTATTTTGCATTGAGGTGTTAAGTCTATTACTTGTTATGGTATTGGCCATTTCCTTTGTACCATCAACAGCATTGACAATAAGCACTTTCTGTGTGCTCCATTATTGTCCCAGAATTTTCTTCTAAAACACTGGCATCCAGTCTGTATATTTTGATGAACATGCACAGTAAATGGTGACCATGCATGACTATGGCAACTGAAGGATGCACCCTTATTTTAGAGAGATGAGAGAGAGAAAGGGAGGGAAAGAGGGAGAAAGGAAGGCTATATAAATAGAGAGGAGATATATATAATATATACAGTCTCCCCTCCATAAGATTTTTTCCTCAGAGAATGCTAATACACTCAACGTGCTCATAAACTAGAAAATCACTGGACATTCTGTGCACTATTCATACAATGCACCAGCACTCAGCAACAGTATGCGCCATGTGGTTAAATCTCCAAAACAAATATTCAAAGCCGATGTTAGCATTTGATAGTTGCCCAATGGCTTAACAGATTTTTCTGTGTTCTCTTTTGCTTCCCATATACTGTTGACAGAATAATAGAATAAACAGGACTCTGAGCACTGAACTGAAATCGATTGTCCAAATGTGTGAAGCAGAGCTTCATTCAACTCTGTTCTCCATTCTTCCAGCATCTCCAGCCCCTGCTTCTGAATGGAAGATGTGAAGCATGGATGGCAGTGGCATGGTTCAATATATACTTTAAAAAACATCGAGATCTACAAGCCCTGGTCAAAGTTAAGAATGAAAGGAAACAAATGCTTTCAAACTGACAATAAGGAAGCAGATGTGTGGGCACATGCTGCAGCTGGGACAACTAAACCAGGACCGAGTATTTTTGTACTAAGAAAACTTGTAATCAGGAGCCTGACAGCTAATAATTAAAACAGGAATTAGCAATATTACATAACATATCTATTTCATTTTGTCTGGTCAAATGAATTTAATTTTAAAATAATCTTTTTTTGTGGTAATCTTTTTTTCCAGAATAAGCAATCATAAAGCTTGATGAAGAAACCAGACACTCAAGTTTTTTCTAACCATATTTTATGTACATCGAGTTTGTTTAATTCTATATTTTTAGATGAAGCTCAGCAAATCAGAAATGCTTGACCAAATTATTCACGGAGACAAGTTATTTCTGCTGTCTCCCAAGGATCACCATGGCAATATGATGGTAATAATAGTCTGAACACTTTCAGTTTAAACATGTTCTGCTTCTGAGTGGACCCCACAGTGTGAGGAGGCTCACATCCTCCGTTTATTACAAAAGTACTGGAGGGGGCTGCCTGAGAGTTAAGGGCTCTGGTTACTGCCTAACCTAGTGTTGGTTTGTTTTTTAAAAATTAATTTAGTATAATATTATTCTACAAAAGTTGGTTGCTACTGTCCCAGCTCTGGCTGCTATAATGAAGTACCACTGACTGGGTGGTTTATAAACAACATATATTCATTTCTCACAGTTCTGGAGGCTGGAAGTCTAAGATAAGCTGCCCCCAGATTCAGTGTCTGGTGAGAGCCCACTTACTGGTTCATAGATGGCATCTTCTTGCTGTGTCCCCACATGGAGGAAGATATGAGGGGTACTGAATTTTTTACTACTAGAGGAATATTATTCTTTGAAACAAAGTTTTAGTATTTTTATATTTTTGATTTAATTTAATTTTATTTTTGTGTCTGCTAGCACTTATACTCAAAGGTTTATATTAAATAAATACATTTGCAAGATTTTGCTGGACATGTTTATATACACTAATCTAAAACTAAGTGAAAACTGTTTTGGATCAGAGCCTAAAATAGTTGAACTACACACTTTCCATGTGGCCCTTCAGATTTACTACTTAACAGTAGAGCTTTTATTTTAATCTGTCTTTATTTTTTTATGCTGTTAATTATTTTCCACATAACCACAAGAGAAAGGGCAAGACAGCATCTATAAAGGGGAAGAAAGTGAATGTAATCCCACTATTCTATTCTTTTTTTAGTATCAGCTGCATTTTAGTCTAAAAACCATAAATAGCTTTATTTCTCGTTAATGGAGTAATTTATATAGTACCTAGTATCTTCATTGACAGCACTTTTTATCCTGTAGCAAATGTGCAGCATTTACCGAATCAATTACGTGACTTATGAAGAGCAGCACAGGGCTCCATCGTCACTCCATTCTTCTCAATAACAAAGGAGAAACCACATTAAAAACTAGCATTGATGGGTTGTTGTGAGAGCCGGTCAATGCGCTCTCCCTGAGTTGAAATTAAAGGCAGTTAGGAGAAAATTGTTTTCTCTGGTCATCAGTCACAACGTGAAGGGCCTTTTTCACAATGATTAATTAAAAGCCCAAAAGAGAGAGCGAGAGGGAGTGAAGTTTAATAAAGTATCGGCCTGGTTTTCAGTACCTTCACGAGTTAATGGACACTGCTTTTCCTTGACTAAGTGTTATTGCTGCAGTCCATAATTTCATCTTGAAAATGGGCAAGGGAGTGAATCTTCCTGTTTGTAATTGAGTATTGATTTGAAAATAAATGGCAGTGAAACTCCCACTGAACTGTCAGGATATACAGGAGAAGGCAAAAGTAGGTTTACAGTTTTAATACAAATAAATAGTACAATAATTAATAAATGATAATACGAGAATAAACTGTTTTGAGTACTCACAATGGCAAACCTAGTTTTGCCCTCCCCTGTATTCTGGACCGCTGACAATAAATGACTTCTGATTCTTGTGAAAGCTATGGACCGGTTCGATCCTTAAACACATAGAAGACCTATGCAATCTGCCTTTCGTTTTATCAACTTTCTGAGGGTTAATAGGTGACACAACACGGGACATAGTGTTCACGTCCCCTGGGCCCAGGTCAGACTCCAATATGTGCCTCCTTTGTAAAATGTTTCCTTGAATTTAGAAAGCAATTTTAAAACATCAGGTTCAGACATTTGGCTCCTCTCCCAAATAATAGCTTCCTTCTAAATACTGCACTTGTGGGATAATTTTCAATGCATTTTCAGTGGAAAGAAGTTAAAATGTCATTATAAATGTTTCAGCGGGTTTGATAGATTTCCTTTACAAGTAGTGAGTACTATAATTGGGTGTGATCTAACCAGGCACAGGAATGACAAAGGACGCGTTTCATCCTGTAGTTTAGTCATTCACTGCTCATGGATTGCCCAGCCTTGTCGATGGGGCATTGTAGGCAGCAGTGGAAGGTGACTTCTGAAGAAAGCAATATCAAAGGAGGTTTAGAGGAATATAATGAGATTCTAAAACAAAAAAAATCCTTTTATACTATGCTGCCTGATTGATAAACCCTTGGGATAACACATTAGTGCTCATTATAAGCATTATATGCTGTGATCTTTGTTTTATTTGACAGTAAAGTTCTTTTAAAAGAAAAAAATCATGTTTTGTCCATTGATACAGGATTCCTGAGCTGGTATTTACCGTTTTTACATTAGCAGTTTTATGTTATACCACAGTGAGGACAAAATGCTATCATGGAGAACATGTGTTTTTGAATCTTGTGTTCTAACTAATTACCAAGCT
Organism: Trachops cirrhosus; assembly: GCA_028533065.1. NCBI lineage: Eukaryota > Metazoa > Chordata > Mammalia > Chiroptera > Phyllostomidae > Trachops > Trachops cirrhosus. The sequence continues at coordinate 69,016,455 of CM052538.1, forward strand.
GTGCGTAGCCCAAAGTGTTTTGCTAATTACACTGAGAGTCAATCTAATGTATCTTCTGATTGTTGGAAGAGAAAAAGCACTTTCTTAGCTTTATATTTCCTTTATTAGGATGGAAAAGTTCTATTTATTTAACTTCAGAAAAACTCAGGAACACAGTGCTGTAAAGCCCCTTGTGTGGCTTTCACCCTCCTCCCCATCAATATGCAGATTTATTGATCAACAATAGTGCCTGGTTGGCCCCAGTCAAAACAATGAAGTGAAATTTCATAAAATACTTTTAAATACTATGGGTAAGTTGTGAATGGCCATCGAAGAGCCTCTGTTTGGCGTCCTGACCCATGCACTCCCACCTGGAGTAACCCTGCACAGGTGAGAGCAACAGTGCTCCCTCTGCAGGGGGCAGCATCTAAACCTGCATCTGGGCCAGGACCAGGTGCGTGGGGTTTGGAGGCAGTGTTCTGCCAAAAGTTATAAGCAGTTTCACATACCAGATATGAATCTGCATGGATCTAGTTGATCCATAGGTGAAACATCGTATTTTTACAATAAATGGAGTTAAATATTTATGGAAGTATTATGAGGACTACATACAAATAGAAATAATTATTTGATAATTTATTTATTGCACTTAGGGATTGTCACATGTATACTTTTTCAGTATTTCTGAAAATTGCGCATGAGTACAAGACTCTGGCATTTAAGAGGGCAGTGCTCAAACAAGCAGATGCTCTTCAATGAACATTAACTATGAACTATTTTTATATTTTCAGTGACAACAGCATTGAGATCAAGCAGATACAAGTATAACTATGACATAAGTATAACCACAATGAATATTGTTGAACACTTAGGATATGCTTGTAGAAAACACAAGAAAGTTCTTGGCTTTCCAGTAATTCTCACAAAACATAGCAAGGTACATATTTTTATTATCTCTGGCCTACTGAGTATAAAACTTATGTCCATGGTAATACAGCCAAAATGGGGTAGATAGAAGATCCAAACCCAGACCCCATGTCACTACCCCTTTCGACAGAATACCGTACGGCAAATAGAAATTGTGTAATGCTCAGTTGTGAATGATTCTGTCCACTAGGACAGGGCCAATCTTTTTTATTTGTCATTCTCACGTGAAATCTAGCCCAAATTAGAAGAAGTATAACTATATTCCAATAATACTTCACTTTTCTACAATTCTACTGTGAGGAATTAGTGTTGCACAGGCTATAATTTTGGAAACCAAATTTAGGTGAGCTTCTCCACTTCCCATCCTGTGCTGCTAATTTATTTGCCTAATGTAGAGATTCACATGGCCAGGAATGTCACTCGAAAATGATAAAGAATCTGTTAATCTATACTCAAGTAGAATGTTTGTTAAATTATTCTAGATTAGGGGAGGAGAAAAGAGAACTAACATTTCTCTAACCATTTAGGCAAGGGAATGACTTCACTAGCCAAGTCTTTTTTTTCTTTTTTCTTTTTCTATTGTATTTTTTCCCATTACTACATAGTCCCTTTATGCGCCCCACCCCACCACACTCTGTAGTCACCACACTGTTGTCTATATCCACGAGTCCTTTCTCCTTTTTCATCAATCTTAATTCATCAAAATCATACATTTTTAAGAAGTAAAACAAAAGTTAACAAAAATGTAGTACAGCATGAAATATATGTAGGTAAAATACATATAATAGTTGGGGGTGTATTTATACCTAGAATATTGTGATATAATATAAAAAATAACATAAATGGAAGAAATGTAGAAAGATACAGTGATGTGATAAAACAGCTGTTACTTTTTCTTTAAAAAAACTGTTTGAGCTGAGGTCTTCATATTTGAACACTAGAATAACACTTATGAAATGTCAGTGAGTTTGTGTTGAAAGTGGCCCTACAGCATTCCCTCTGTGATGGCAGCAAATGTGCAAAGGCTCAATAGCTTTCCCTGACTGGTGGGATTGCTGGACAATGGCTGAGAAGATGCTGAGGTCACTTGTTTGCTCAGTAGGAAGTGGTGCCCTTGCCCCATCCAAGACTGGACCTTAATTAGTGATGAAAAATACCTACACTGTGAGCCCTAATACTGTACATGTCAAATAGCCTCAGTCCCTTTTATTTTTGGCCAAACCAATTCATGCTGCATTTTTCCAGACCCTCAAGTGCAGGTTCAACTAAATGAACCATTGAGTTACTCAGAACGTTTATATCCTTCAATTCAAGTCTTCAAATTCCCTACCTTTGGTTAGATGCCACTCAGATATATTAGAAGAGCACCTTTGATTCCACTCAATATTTATTTAAAATATTTTAGGTTATATTCTCTTTGTTTCCTAATAAATTGGACAGCTAGTTATTTACAAGTAGACTGGTACACATGTAGCATCAGAGACATTCCAAATGGTATGATACTGATTGATTTTGTAAGACTCCAAATGATAAATGATTTCTAATGTGCAGTTACCTTTGCTGATGGTTAGTAATTTTTTTCACAAGTTGGTACTATTGCATGCTTTTTTACTATAAATCTGTAAAATGGTTTGTCTGCTCAAGGATAATCAATAATTGATTGAATATTTTAGTAATATTCCCCAAACTCCTAAACTCAGGAAATATCTCTTTGGAGCTCATTTAAACCATTCATTGGTCAATTAAACTCAATGCTTATTTTTTAGTATTCACAAGGGAAAAGAATATCTTCATGGAAACATTGGTATGTTTTAAAAATATATTTTGTTTTCTCTTGATCAGGTTAAATTAATCCATTGTTGAAATAAGTATTTCTCTAGCTTAACCTATTTTTAGACTAAAGAGAGTTCAAGGTAAAATTATTTTTGTGTTTAGACAAATGAGAGATAAAAAAGAGAGAAAGGTAAAAAAACACAGAAAAGAGGTGGGAGACAAAGAGTACAAAATGAGAGACTGTAAAAATGTGAGACAATGTAAAAATGTGAGAGAATTTGTGCATGCCTAAAACATGACTTTAAGAGTATTTTAAAAATTCCAAAAATACAGGGGAATGCTTTCATTTGTTCCTAAGAGGTGTTTACTTCATAATTTTGCATTTTAAAGCAAAGGAAGCTTGGGAGGGTGAAGAAAATGATGTTTTATTTTTAACTCATCAGTGATCTTGATGTGAAACTAAACAATTTGTTCATCAAAACTGCATATACATTATGCTAGAAATGTCCAATTCAATGTGACATTTGGATATATCCTCATCCTAGAATAGGCTGTGGTGGTCCAGACAAGTGACTTTGACCAGAAGAGAAAATTTAGATCGGTCAAGCTCACTTTGCTCGCAGGAGGAAATGAAAGTCTTTGCTCACATATTTTGAGAAATGTTCCAGTCTTTCCACCCCGTCATTGGGTCTTCTCTACACCTAACACATCACAGCCTCACACATCAGTGGTTCTGATTTGAAACCGTTTCTCTACGCTTTTTTGTGATTCAAAGGTAAGTCTCTGAGATGGGGAGGAGTCAGATTCACTATAACAGGCTGGGGAGAGCAGGTGCAGACGTGGGTCTCGAACATGTGGGAAGTGGTTACTGAGAAAAGTCTGCCATCTGCTTCAAGAAACAATGTCCAAAAGTAATGTTTGGAACAAATTTTTAGTCTGTCACATTTGTCCAGGGATTCTAAATTACATAAGAAGATATTCAAATTCAAATTCCTGGATTTGTTGTGGTGACATGCAATGGAACTCAGGACTCCCCATTTTAAATATCAGTTCTGGTAATTCTGAGACAGAGGGCTTGAAAGAGACAGACTTGTCCCCACAGCAAATCCTGGATGGTGTGGCCCATCATGGTGTTGCAGGAACCCATGAGGGTAGTGCAAGGATGCATAGGGACCCAGAATAAAGGAGGAAGTGTGGATCTCCTCACCTGGAACTAACTTCCCCTAACTGCCCACATTTTAAGTGGCCAATAGCACTTTTGGGAGCCTTCTCATTCTTTTCATCTTTCACACTGATTTTATGGTTTATTTTAGTGAACTTTCCACAGGTAAAAGTGTTGACTAGTGGAGACATCAAAAAGCATACTCTTGTAATACAAATCTTTCAAAGATGGTCCCTTGGGGTGTCGCAGAGAAAATAGTGTACAATATAGGAAAATGAATCTCTAGGCTGGAAAATGTATGGTATTTTCTAGGAGATTTCACTTTGTATGTGTTATAATCTTGGTTGCAATTTGGATTGTAGTTGTTATCTGCTTAACCATAATTATGTGTTCATAATTCAGATAAATTGTTATACTGTTTCAGAAAGGATCCCACAAAAAATTTACCCACAGGTCCTTATCAGCCAGTCCATGAATGAACAGAAGGAGAAACAGGAAGGTTATGGTTTTAGAAGCTTTTTTATGGTTTTAGAAACATCCTCAGATTTTAAAAGTTCATTTAGAACAAATATTAGAATTTATTCATTTAATATACTCTGCTAATCTCCTGCTTTTATAGCACTGTACTAAATTTATATAAAGCAGCAATGGCTTAGCAGTGGTTCTGCCTAAGAAAATCATGGCCTGACCAATCAGTTAAATAAACATACTATTTTTTATAATTTTATTTTTATTGTATTTTTTCATTACCATTTATCCCCCATACTCTCTCCCACATTCACCTACCTACTCCCCGCTGCAATCACCACTTTTTCACACAATGTGGCAAGTGCTTGAATTTGGAGTGCAGCTGTAAAAATAATGATGCAAACCAACCCCTTTTCATAATTTCATTTGGTCCTCATGTGAGCTGCATGTATTAGGGAGGATCAGTATTTTAGTCTTATTTTAACTAAGGAAAATCTAAGGTTCAGCATCTACCGGTAAATTACCCATCATGGATCTTACACAAAGAAATGACCTTCTGCCTCTGGGGGCCATGTGCATTCCACCAACATTTAGAGAATGCGGATGTGTCTATGCATCCCCAGCAATCTGGGGCCTGGTCTCATCTCCATAAAGTTGTAATAACACCCGGGAAACAGCATGTGGTGTCCCGGGGAGCAGCTCTCAGCTGAGGCCATGTCTCTGCACGCAGGCAGGCCTATTTAGGCTTTGGTATTTATGCAAAGATAGAACAGAGCTGCAATTACCTGTTCCTGTGTGCTCCAGCCTGATTGTCAATCACAGAAAAGCAGTCTTGTCAATCAGCCTTCATTTCACAGAAAGGTCTGCCTACTTTCTTCCCCCCACACTGCTTTCTTTGTGTCTCTTCAACAAAATGCTTACTTAATTCTGATCATTGCCTTGCTCCATTTCTACCTGGGCTTCCAAATTATCTTTATTCCCTGTCTTAAAAAGTGGAAATAGTGTGACTGACCCATCTATTAGGCACATAGGTAAAATAGCTAGAATGAGCAAAGTGTTACTGAAATTGAAACATGGACGCAGTGATACATTCGGGGTTTCTGATAATGGGCCTGTCCTGCGTGTCTAACACTTTCCGAAACAAGTAAATCTTATTCCTCATCTGGTTTCTCAAAAAGGCACAGTTCACTTCCATGCATATCTATTTGCTTTTCCTGTGCAATCTGTCTCAGCTTTGTCATTAGTGGAAAAAGACCCCTTTGCCTCTCCAACCATATCCTGCTTAACAAAACGAAACTCCGTGCTTTGCCATCAGGGCTTAAGGTCAATGGTTAACTTGTTCTTGCTCCAGAAGACACGTTTTCATGGGCTGAATTGCAACCATGAGATTAACATCATTTGTACCTGTAATAAAGATACAGGTGAGACAAGGAAGGGAGCCAGGGAAAACATACTTAAATTCTCTGTACTCTGCCTAGAATGCATTGCTGTAAATTATCTCATTTTTTTTGGAGACTTTCCTTAGCAGAAATGATTGAACATTTTTTTTGATTTGAGAACATAGAAGAAAGCCTGCAGATTGGCTCGTAGAGCAGTAGTGGCACTAGATTGGAGTTCAGAGGGACCTGAAGGTAAAGCTTGGTTCTTTACCAGATAAAGTTCTCCTGGCTGCAGCCACCACATTTGTAAAATCAGTGGTTACCCACATGCCTAAGATGCCCTACATTTCTAAAAATGATGTTCTCTGTGCTGGATGTGTAAGGGCAGAACATGGTCTAGAGTAAATGTTATTATAAAGTAACCAAGTTTAGATGAATCCAGGGCAGAGCAATCATTACTTCTGCCTCCATCATCCCCCAAAAGAATAACAACCAAAGAAAAACTCTGGAGGGAAAATTCCAAAGCTAAAAGTTAAAGAAAAAGAAAGAATTAAAGAAAAAATCAGGGAGAGGCCACTGAGGAGAGAGAGGATGCTATTGATGGGTCCTCAGCCAGGCCAGGCTGCAGGAGGAGGAATTACCTGGCTAAGGTCTTGGGAAGTGTGTTGGCCTCGCCCCTTCTCTGTGTGGGTGCTGGTCTGATCACAGGCGAGAATGAGGGCAGTGCAGGTAGCCTGTGCTGTGTAGAGCAGACAAAACCGGCAGTGGGTGGCTGGCCTGCTTCTGACAGAGTCTTCCTCTTGTTCTAATCCCAATGCTGGTGCAATACAGGCAAGGACTATCTTCCCCAGAGTCTCAGAGATAAAATGTCCCTGAGTCTTCAGCTAAGTGCCAGTTCCAGACTCTTTACCTTGCTAAAGTGGTGCAGCCATTTGCTCAGTGGCTCACGCCAAATGTTAGGAGACATCTTGCACCTCTCCCTTCGTGTCACCTCCTGCATCCATACTCTGCAGCTTCATTCTGTCATATTTGGCAGCTGAGCCTTGTTGGCTCTCCTTTCAAAATCCAGAATCATCCCAGTCCTCCTCCCCATCACCATCCTCTTTCCAGTTGCTGTCTCTCACCTCGGCTAATGCACCGGCTTTCTCTCTGGTCACCTTGCTCTGTCCCATCTCCAGTGTCAGCACCTCATTGTCAATCTTCTGTTTTATTTCTATCCATTAGATTTATGATATCTTGAAATTATTCTACATATGTACTAAATAACTAAATAATTTTTTTCCCTTCATAAGGGTCATGAGGGCTCAGAGTTAGTTTTAAGGCATGAAAATGCACTGCTCAGATCTTTATAAAAACTGGCCTGAGAACCAGGGGTTCTCAGGGGCCAGGGGTGGGAGGACAGTGACCTGACAGCCAGACATGGGGAAGGTAGTCGTCTGACAGGCTACCCTTCTGGCTATTTGCAAACTAATCTCTAAATGATGACACTTGCTTATGTTTCTTTTGCTGCATAAAATTTGGGGGAAGATGAGGAAAACTTGGTTTAAAACAGTTCCACACATAACTGTCTAGTCCCTGCTTGGGCCATATACCACCCTCCACCTACTATGCCCCACTGATGCCGAACTCCATTGTAGCACAAGGAGCTATCAGCACAGACCCTGAGCTGTGTCTGACGAACCGAGGCATCTCCTCATCTCCCTCTTTCTTCACATTGTGTTTCATGGACTATGACCCTATGATTCCAGTGAAGGCTCCAGATTTCCATTGCACCAACTGAGAATGAAATTCCGGTTTAAAATGAAATATCCAGCAACTAGTCTATAGTGTATCCCATGAAGACTGGTAACAATGACAGGCTTACACCAAATGTTTGTTCCCAGTGTGATGATAAGGTGTTCTATTGAAACACATTAAATAAATACCAAAGTGGATTATAATTCTGCTTATTTTAGCAGGTTTACATGAACGCTGAAGAGAAAATATTACAACCGTAAGATTCTACATCATTACTTAAAGAAATATAAGATAATTTTCCTCTAACATGAAAACAATTTAAAATTGCAACATTGTTGTGTTTGCTGACACACAACCCCGCACTGTTACAAAACATGATAATCCCAAGGCCTCTGCCAAATTCTAGCACTTGAATGGAGGCACTGTTTTTGACACATGCATTGCTAATTACTTTTTTGCACCTTCAGCTTTTAGAATAAACAACTGTTGTACACAGTGTTACTCTCAAGCAGAGTGGCACCGGGTATTGTAAGAAAGGAGCAGGTGAAACGTGACTCATTCTGTTCATTAGTCACAACAATGATACATGATTGGGCCTCCTTGTTCCTGTAGCTATGTCCCTGTTGTAGTTCAATTCATCTACTTGACAGTTATCCCCCACCTCACCCATATCCACACACATGGCCAGTAAGAAATTACCACAAATTGGGTGACTTACAACAACAGAAATTTATTTCTCACAGTTTCGGAGACCAGAAGCCCAAAGTCAAGCTGAGTCAGGGTTGATTACTCCCAGAGGCTCCAAGGGATAGCCTGTTCCATGTTTCTTTCCAAGCTTCTCGTGGTCACCTGCAATCCTTGGTGTTCCTTTGCTATATCACTTCCATCTCTGCCTAGATCTTCACATCACCCTTTCCTCTTTCTCCCTGGGTCCCTTCTGTGTCTCTTACACATACACTCTTCACTTGGTTTATGGTTCAGCTTCATCCAGTACAATCTCTTCTTGAGATCCTCACCTGAATAACATCTGCAAAGACCCCTATTCCATATTCTGAGGAACAAGTTCACATTCTGAGGGTCCAGGTGAGAATATGTTTTGGGGGATCCCTTTCAACCCACTATATTCACTATATACAAAACCTCTGGCACTCCACCAAGATGCACTGGGTGATAGTTACCATGGTCTCAGGTGTTTTAGCACAACTTGCCAGCCAGGCACTAACCAACCTTTGTTCTGAGCTGTTTCATAGTGGGCAGTAAGCATGCCCACCCTGGGCTCCACAAGAAGACACAACTCTGTAGTGAACAGTGTTGGCAAACAGTGTTGTGTCTCCCTGTGGGGCACAGGGTGGGCATGCTTACTGCCCACTATGAAACATTTGGATTCTCAAAGCTCTGTGTTCCCCTGTAATGCAACCCACTGTGTGAAGTCATCCATCTAAGCTGATTCACATTGTTCTTGTGGGCAAGGGAACAGATACAGATATGGTAATGCTCATGCTGTGCCATGGTTAATACAGTTCTTTATGTCTGACTCAGGAGTCTCGTGTCTTCTGATGGCATCCATGAAATTGTGACCGACTCATTTGCTAGCTCAAAAGGAGAATGAAACATGAGACCCTTTGCATGCCTCAGCAAAATACTGCATTTCTTTTTCTCTCTCTACATGCCAGTGATTTGGAGGGAGGGAGGGAGAGAGAGGGAGGGAGGGAGAGAGACAGATAAAGAAAGTGGGGGGACATGTTGTTAAAATCATTTAAAGAAGTCTTTCAAACTACCTATTTTTATCTCTACTCAAAGAGCGTACTTGCATCTGCTTGGTAATATGTTAGAGTGAGAGACTGGTCAGGGCTATTTAATGAACCACCACTTTATACTCTTTCTTCATACAGTTTATATACTCTCAAAGTCTCAAACATTTTTCTAAGCATGACTATATTTCTAGAATAAGCTATCCTTAGCAGCAGAATTTCTAACTACCCATTTACATACATTGCTACCCATATATACTCTGGGCTCTGGAAACCTTAGATGATCATGGCATTTGATTCTATCCCCACCACCAACAGTTTTACTTTGGATTTCTCATGTCTGTCATCAGCACTACTTTCTGTTGTTGTTGTTCTGGCTGGAACTCTTGGATATATTTTTGAATTTTAATATTTTGTTCTAGCAGTAAATTTAGTGAATTTTGAATCCAGCATTCCCATTATCTAGATAAATAACTAAGGTTCATAGATAAAATTGCTTACATAAAGTTACAAGAAAACTGAGCAGTACTTTCACTTGAACTTAGCACTTACACTCTCAGCTCAAGGCTTTTTACATTGCATCCCTCTTTGCCTTCCTCTTTGCCTTCAGATCTCATAAGTTGCCAAGTAGTTTCTATGAATCCTCTTAACTTTGTCTCTTTTTCCTTGTGGTTACATTGTTAACCAAGGAATGTCATTACTTGTTAATAGTTTTTCTATTCTTTTATTATTGCAGGTCTATGCTAGAAATTTAGAGCACCATTTTTAAAAACTGATTTTGGGGAGAAAGAGAGGAAAGGAGAGAAAGACAGAAATGGAAACATTGCTTTGCTGTTCCACTTATTTATGTGTTCACTGGTTGACTCTTTTATGTGCCCTGACTGAGGATTAGACTTGAAACTTGTCAAATCAGGATGATGCCGTAACCAACTGTGTTGCCACTCTTTAAGGCCAGGAGGGTTCATGGTATTCGTGCAGACAGAAAAATATTCACAGAGCCGTTGGGATGTCTGCATGCCTTTATCCACGGGTGGGTGAGTCATGCACGCTGTAAGCTGCATGTCTATCTGCATGTCTCGTGTCATGGCACCTACTCCCCAGAGTGGCACCCAGAGTGGCACCTGTCCCCTAGTGTGTCTCTCTCATCATCACCCCCAGTAGGGAGTCTCTACCAGTTTAAGTACAAGAGGGGAACAAAGCCAGCAAGATGCTAGAAATTATATAACATAACATAATTCTGCACATGCGAGCTCACTTAACATTATGGGAACACTTTATCGGACCCAGTCTCAAGGTTATGAGAACACTAGTTATCAGGCCCCTCCAAAGCTACGGGAATACTGCTTCCCTTAGCTACCCAGACACCTGGGTGAGGAAGCTAGACTGCCTCCACTTACCCTACACCGACTGAGCTAGCTAGCCAGGGCTAAAACACCAGTTTTGAAGGATAAAGTCCATTCATGAGCGAGAGACAGTATAAAACACAAGGTGCCTATAACCTGAGTCATAGTTCTATTCTTTGGCATAACATGCAACTGTAGTGTTTTCTTATCTATTTTGTAATACTCTGCATGACTGTATTTGTCTTTCTCTATATAAATCCCATCTGTATGGTGTCTAGAGTTCCAGAACTTCTTTTTTTACTATGATTATTGACAGCTTTGCAGATCTTCACAATCTTAGGATTGAGGTCACCATGGGGCTGGCAAACGTCTGGTTGGTCTCAGCTGAGTAATCTTGCTGACACCTTGCTACCCCTGAGAAACTCCCTTCTCCATTGTCACTTGTAGCCAGCGAGGAACATCAGAATTGTCTCAGGAGGGAAGCTCACCTGCACTCCTTTTCTGGTGACTGAAGATGTGTTAATGACGACGTGAGGCGGCAGCTTTCAAAGTTGTTATGCTCAGTTGTTTAATGTCTGCTTATTTCATGAATTTTTATCAGTGCCAGCTGGTGTTGTGACAGTATCTATAATCTTACCTGTATCTCTCTCTCTATCTCTCTCTCTCTCCCCTACCCTGGTTTTACTGCTGTATCCTGTCAGAAAAACATAATAGATCAAGAAGATCTGCTCACATCTATTAGGACAGTGGGATGTAACCATAGGAACTTAAGCCAATATAACTTACTGTTCCTATATTAAGCAACTTGAGGCTAACCATATATTCATGCCCTGTGATAGACAATTCTGTGATGAAGGTTATTCCTTGACTTGGTGCTAAGTATTTCTGTGATCAAGCAAATGCAGCTTAGCTCACTGCTCCAGGAAACACTACTCCTGGGAAATTAAGGGTGTGAATAAACCAAATGGCTCTCTTGTCAAGACTTACATCTTACTCATCAGCACTCATTTCAAGACCCTACCTTGCTGTGCCCACCAACCCAAAGTTATTATCATAAACTCTCTGGAACCAATACAGTTCTCCATCTTAAATCATCAGCTTTTAAATAACCAAGTCTGAGATGTAGAGGCTTGTAAGAGTTTCCCATTATTTCCTCCTTCTGAGATATTACTAACATTGTCCTGATGTTAGTCTCTCTTATAGCAGTAAGTTGAATAAAGTTGACTTTGCTTGAATAACAGGCTTTTATGGCTGTCTTTTTGAGTGAGTCAATAGCAATCACCTCTCGTGGTCTTTTCACATGTGATCATCTTTACCTTGCTGCTAAAATTAATGTTGTTGGCTTTAGCTTCCTCTCCTTGGTGTCAGGAATTTGTTTCTCTTCTCTCATTCTATATGAATGATTAATGTCATCTTTTATACACCTGTTGCCATCCTGATGTAGACCCTTGCAACTTCCCTTTTGGATAGCTCAAATTATCTCATACCTGTCCTGGCGTCCAATCTTCCCTAGTTACAAACCATTGGATATACACTGTTCTGATAATGTTGTTTGCTCAGAAAAGCCAGTCACTCCAGATTGCTTGCTTAAATATTAATGCTTTTTCCCAGTATTTAACTTCTGCCTAATTACACCTGCCTTTAATCCCATCATACACTTACAGAAACTCTATGTAGCGTGGCACAGAGTCTGAAATATGGTAAATACTAGTAAATGCTTATTGAATTAATGAACTCTTTGAGGTCCATCTCAAATGCATGCTCTATGAATCCTGTCCAGATTTTCCTAACCCATTAAAGTCTCTCTTTTCTCTCCTTCTTTTGAGTTCCAGAGTAACTTGCTTTTACCCCTGCAAAGCAATTCCCTGTTTCCAGTGTTTCTGATTGTCATATAATATTTAGTTATTACTAGTCCAGTAGTAGATGCTGCTTTATTGTATTTTTAAAAAGTAATCTTTTTACTTTATACATTAATTTTATCATTTAATAAATATCCTAATTGTTTCTTATATTCCTAAAGTCTATGTCTTCACAATTTCTTTGTTATAAGAAACAAATCAAATTCTGAGATGTTTTATGACTGCTTGTAAAATTAATGTTTTAAACACTTTGAAATATAAATATCCACACTCATAAAACACTTTTACAAATGTATAAATAATTGCAAATTATTACTCAAGTATTAAAAACTCACTAAATTTTGGTCAGTCTGGTCTTTAAAATTTCAGAAGAAATGTTCTTTTCACCAGAAATATTTTCCATCAACACTATTTTGTGAATCCCTGATATTTTTCAAATCTAAAGATAAATTAAAAGTAAATGTCAGTTTTAATCAACATAATTAAATATGTTGTTCTGAGATTTTTCAAATGTGAAGAGATAGATTGTTTTGATAGGGTGTATTACTGTGGAAATTGATGGGCACAAAATAAGTACATTTACTCTTGAGCATCAATACCATTCCTGCTGGCCCCACATTATTTTCCTCCTGCTACAAATGTCAAGATTGACGTGAAAAAGATACAGTAAACTAACGTACCCTTTAATTCTTCCAAGTATACATTTATTGCACTTATCTATGTACATCAGCTTGTGTTACTGGAGCACGTAGTGTTACTGGAACAGACAATTTTAATAGCTTCATGTCAGTCCTGACTTAAATTATACCAATTCATTAGCATATAGTAGCCAGTCTCTGGTGGTTGTTTTCTTGAAGTAACAAGACCTTGGAATGTCCTTTTTGCCATTTTACTGATGCCACTTTCAGGCAACAGCACTATTTGAAGCCAGTTATTTTACCAGTGATTACCAGTGTTACCAGCTCTCTCTAGTAAACTGGCTTGTGTATAATTTATCTTACTGCTGTCATGGACTCCAAGCCTTTCCTTAAATTGCTTACCATTGAAATCTCTGTTTCAAGAGTACCCTTAGGCTTGAACATCCTCACACTCTGTTTCAAATACAGTCAGTTCCTTTAGGGACAACATTAGAGCTTTTGTGATTTTAAGATGGAAACTTGCTCTACTGGCCTGGACCCCTGTCTTATGAGTGTGTTGGGGCAAAGGCTACCAGGACCCCAGTGTTCTTGACCTGCTGTGGCTGAAGTAGATTTCGCTCTCTCAGCCATACTCACCGTAAATATAGTCTCTGAAGCTTAGAGAGTGAGGAGATGAGAAATGCTGGAGGTCTGCCCCTCCTGGTTGGATACCACATCCTTCGATTGGTTGCTGAGCAGAGAAGGATCCCATCTTATTGCCCCTTCCCCCTGAGAGTGGAGCTTCTGTCAAGCCCAGTTGGGGGAGGGGCACTTGGAGGGAAGTCAGGACTCTGGCAACAGTCTGTCACTGTTCTTACTGAGGTTAAGTAGGTTTTCTTGAATAAGTGTTTCCTTATTTGATATATTCCTTTAGAACAAGATACTTTAAATGGTTGTTTTTCTTAAAAATATAACTTTTATTTATTATAATTATCTTACTGGAAATAGACCCACAAGGCTCTACAAGCCAGCATTCAGAAGTGGGACTTACAATTATTCATTTAACTCATGACATCTCATGAAAATCTTCTATACGAGTAAGTCTCTCCTTCAGAGTCAGTGTGACTATATTCAGTTAAGGAGAGACCTCAAAGAAATATCAACTTCAGGAAATTGAGCAGAATTTATTTATATAGTTGGAAAGAATAAAAACACATCAGTGCCTTGTAGTTGGCAGCTGCCATAAAGTGCCTATCTTAATCTATCAGTGTTAATGATGACATAATATTCCCCAGGGAAGGATAGCAGCAAAGAAACAATTAAATCACCATTTAGTGCCTTCATTTTGCCTGCAGTAAAAGACTAATGAAAAAGAGGTAGCAGCCTTTCTGTGCACCATGTTCCTCTGATTATCCACTTATTATCATTGCTGAGAATTGTGGCTGAGTAGATTACTTCTGTGAAACAGGTATCAGAACAGCTCCACATACTCAGGAGCCATCTGCCAGCATTAACGTCTTTTCATTAGTTTGCATCCAATTTTTTCCAGCCCATGAATTAGCTAGAGTAGAGATCAGGCTGGCTACTGCAAGCTTTATCCAGGAGAGTAAGGAGTTAGTGTTTAGGATGCAATCCAAGGATTCATTCACAGCTCTGCTCAAAGGTTCCTTATGATCATCCTGTTTTAGAGATGAAGGGTCAGCACTGAAAAAGGTGATATTTAATATACAGAGCTACTTTCAAAAAGAAGTGTGCTGTGAGTCCTTATTCCTTGCCTTGTAACATGAGGCTTTCCACAGTATCTAACACCGATTCCATAAATAAATTACAAGTCATCCCAGTGTCAAGAGGATGAGAATATTGGTTGGTGGATGTTGAATTCACTACTGAGTCTATAGAAGTTCCCCTGAGCTACCTTTCACATATAGAGGCCAGCACAATCTGGTGACAAGATAAGGTGCTCCCTTCTGCCACCTTCCTCCCCTCAACTTGGAACACACTTGCAACCATTTAGCATTTTTAAGTGGTTATTGCAAAAAAATACATAAAAGTAAGCTTTTGCACTAGCTTATGGAGACAGTCATTATTTTGGTGTTGTCATAATGAACATTGTTAACTTAATGGCATCATCTATTTGTGCCCCATTCACTCTAAATCTGGGAGGCCTGGTGGGAATGGCTTTCAGCCACGTCAGGACATTTGGGAATCTGGGCATGAGCCAGGGATGCTGGATACGAAGAAGCAGGGAGCACTTTGTTTCTAATAGTAATGAAATCCTCAAGCTGGGAAGCAGTCTGAAACCTCTATTTCCAAATTTAATATTTGAATTCAATTTTCTTAATTCACATACCCCATCTTTCTGTGGTTTAGTGTCTGCTTGAGTTACTCTTATGTGATTCTTCTACAAAGATTTGAACACACTGTTTATTTAGGTGAAGCATAAGCCATAGAATATATTAAAGCTCTATGTCACAGGAACTATGGTAAGTTTACTTTAAAAAATTAGCAATAAATAATTAAATTCAAGGCCAGAAAATTTATATGCACCCTTAATATGCATCAGGATACATGCATAAGCTTTATTTTATTAAAAACTTTCAAATTTAGGAAAGTGCTAAGAATAAAATATATTTTAATTTTTCTTTATATGTAAGAAGTTGTTAAAGTCATTTTTTCTCAGAAAATATAAGTCATCAAAATAAATTATCTTTCACACTTATTGTGTAGCCTCTGAAATACCACAGATTCTTCATGAAAGTTAATTTCATAAAATTGTGATTTGGTCCATGTTGATTCAATTCAACCCTCAACTATATGCATAATGTATGGACAGATGGTGGTACTAATGGGAATTTAAAGTTTAACAGGGCATAGCAGTCTTTAATACTTTCAGAAGATTATGTTTTCAACCCCAAAAGCAAGCAACTCCTAAAAAATATTTTTTGAAAAGTTGACATTGGTTTTATGAAGCCGTTTAGGTAATAGTATATAGTCCTTTTCTTCCTTCCTCCCTCCCTTCCTTTCTTCCATCCTTCCTTCCTTCCTTTTCTTCTTTCTGTATAACATTTCTGATTGATAGTATTAACTTTTAAAGCACTGATAAAAATATCATTAACATTGAATTTGAAGCTAGTAAAATTTCTGAATTCTTTGCTCTTACTAATAATTATTTCTTTAGGCACAAAAAGTTTCATATGTCTTGAAAAGATTACTTCCTCCTTACTTGCTGGCTACCCTTCAGTGGAACACATTCCTTCCATGAAATAAATTTGCCCTCAGTTAAAATTAACAGAGGCTACACTCAGGATTGTGATGGTAAAAGAGCCAAGTGTAGCTTGTGTATACTAATTTTATATGTAGAATAAAATTTTTTTTGATGTTTTATTGTTATATTTGCAATAATCACACTATGCTAATTTTAGGTATGTTAGGAGAAATTTTTTCTATTCTGTTAAGAATATTTTGATTCAATTTTTATTTTAAAATTTAAAGATAAAGAAGAAAAATAAGGAAAGGAAAGAATAGTTGACTTCTACATGTTTATATAACTTTTTACATGGCAGGG
Organism: Trachops cirrhosus; assembly: GCA_028533065.1. NCBI lineage: Eukaryota > Metazoa > Chordata > Mammalia > Chiroptera > Phyllostomidae > Trachops > Trachops cirrhosus. The sequence goes on from CM052538.1 coordinate 69,033,015, forward strand.
ATATGTAAAATTAATGAAAAATATTTAGACCAATAACTGAGAATATTTATTCTTTTATTATAGATTGCTGTTATTTCTCATAGTTACTTTTGTTTTTTCTAATCTATCTCCATTGTTAGCACATAAGTATTCATTCATTTATTCAACAAATGTGTGCCGAACAACTGTTATATGATATTTACTATTTAGACATTGGCAGTCATATAGTGCAGTGAATACAACAGAACCAAAGCAGATCTCCAATGATTTCAGTTTTGGAACTTCAGTGAAAAATCTATATGTTAGTGTCAATATTCACCTATGTTTTCTCTCAAAAGTTTTGAGGAAAAATGTGAGCCTAGAAGTCTATTCCAAGCTGTCATGGTCAGTGAGCTATTTGAAGATATCTGTAGAATAAGAGAGTTTACTTTTTGTGCATCACTTGACAAAAAAATTATTTGGTGTTCTATCAGAAAACTAAAGGATAAAGAATTAGTAGAAATTATGAGGAGACCAGTAAAAATAGGAGCCTGGATGATAGTTGGGCATCTCAAATGTAATGAACTGGATGGATAATTTAGTCAGTGGGTTTAAGAAAGAAGTTTCTAAGCAGTCAAATGGAAATGGATCTATAAAACAGAAGCAGAATAATATCTGTGATCTCCTGAATTAAACATATTTTTTTCTTTCAGGTACAAATGGTGTGAACCATTGGCATTATCCTTGTAATGACAATGTAAAGGAGAAAGAAAACTATAAGAGAGGCCTAGTTTATACAAGCAGCAAACCAAAATGGACATGGTTTTCAACAAGTGATGTATTTTAAGATGCTTAGAAACATTTTCCATGGAATTTACAGCATTGTTAACAAAGAATTCATGGAGAAAGAAATGAAGGACATAGATCAGAACTTGACCCTGCACAGAACAATATTTACATAATTATAATAATATCATAAATGTCTTAGTTTTTATCTTCTTGAATTAAACAATATATCAAATACAGAAAATATAAAGGTAAATAGAGAAATGAATGTAAATATATTTGACAATACAGAGGTAAAATTATACCTGGTAGAAAATAGGAAGTAAACAACCAAAAAACAAGTAATCTATTCAAACTGAGAGAAAAAAGGCTAAGAGTATGGCATAACTGATTTTTAATCCTTGTACTTTATGACAGGATATCTCTAAATATTGTCATAAAGTGATAAAATAGTGGCATATGTTCATTATTGACTACCGGGGATGTTTTGGGAGAAATAAGTCAGAAGCAATTTGCACAGTTTGCCTCTGGGAAGCAGCAATGGAGGTGAGAAGACTGAGGCACTCGTGTTGTTTTCATGTCATTTCTTCTACATTATTTTCTTTTTCAACACCATAAAAATAATGAGGGGAAAATGACAACCTGTCAACTCATCTCTTCTCTGCTCTCTTAATTATTTTGATCATCCAGAAGTAACAATAAGGAAGTGATTTAATTTTAGTCTCTGCTTTTTGGGTCATGTAGAGAGAAATATGTGAAGCTATAAAGAGAAACATCAAGGCACCTGGTGCTGGGGAGCCCTCTGCACTGGGTTTGGTGAGTCTGTCTGATCTGTCCAGACTCTGCCTTCAAATAGGTTAGGACCCAGGGCATAGCACTTCATTTTATTAGCTGGGTTTATTGCTCAACATTACTATTAGGGAAGTGCAAATCAAAACCACCATAAGGTGCCACCTCACACCTGTTAGAATGGTTATTATCAATTAGACAATAAATAACAAGTGTTGAAGAAAATTCGGAGAAAAGGGAACCCTCATATGCTACAGATGAAAATGTGAATTTGTTTTGCTACTATGGAACCAATGAAGACAGTATGGAGGATCCTCAAAAAATTAAGAACAGAGCCACCATAATATTTGGCAATACTTCTTCTGGGTATCTACCCCCCAAATTTGAAAACATTCATAAAGATGTACTCATCTCTATGTTGATTGCAACATTCACAATGGCCAAGACATGGAAACAATGTAAGTGTCCTTTTATGGAAGACTGGATAAAGAAGATGTGATGTATGTATACAATGGAATACTCCTTAGCCATAAGAAAGGAAGAAATGCTGCCCTTTGTGCCAGCATGGATGGATCTTGATAGTATAATGCTAAGTAAAATAAGTCAGATGGAAAGAGACAAAAATTATATAATTTCATATAATTTTATATGGGATATAAAACATAAAGCAACAAATGTAAAAACAAAGCAAACAAACTAATAGACACAGACAACAGTATGGTGATTGCCACAGTGGGTGTGGAAGTTAAAGAAGGTAAAGAGAGTCCTGGCCAAGATTGAGGTGTAGGTAGATACACTTTACCTCCTTTCACAACCAAAAGAAGAACAACAACAAATCTAAAAACAAAAAATAATCAGAACTACCAGAAAATTAAATTGTATGGCAGTCCAACAACCAAGGAGTTAAATAAAAAACATTCATTGAGACTCGTAGGAGGGGCAGAGAAAGGCAGCAGGGCTGAGAGGATGTGCAGCAAGGTGGCAGCTGGCTGACCAGGGTGGGCAAGGTGGCAGCTGGTGGTTCTGGTGTCCCACATTTGCATGCAGATAACCCTGGAGGAACAACTGGGGAGTGAGATAGACCACACAATCCAGGGTTGCAGCATGAGAAAAGAAAGCCTCAAAAACCGCTGGCTGTAAAAATCTGTGGGGCTTGTAGTAGATAGAGAAACTCCCAGCCTCACAGGAGAGTTCACTAGAGAGACCCACAGGGTCCTAGAATGTATAGAAACCCACCAACCCAGGAATCAACACCAGAAGGGCCCAATTTGCTTGTGGGTAGCAGGAGAAGTGACTGAAAGCCATCTGAGAGCTGAGTCAGTGGCATTGTTCCCTCTCTGATCCCTCCCTCACAGACAGTGCCACAACAATGCAGTGACTTGAGTTGCCCCACACTGGCAAATACCTAAGACTCTGCCCCTTACAACACAACAGGTTCACTGTGGCAAAGAAATATGTCCCAAATGAAACAACAGTTGGAAAATCCCAAAATAGAACTGAATGATGAAGAGGTTGCCAACCTATCAGATACAGAGTTCAAAACACTGGTAATCAGGATGCTCACAGAAATGGTTGAGTATGGTTGCAAAATAAAGGAAAAAGTAAAGGCTATTCAAAGTGAAATAAAAGAAAATATACAGGGAACTAAAAGTGAAGAGAAGAAAACTGGGCCTCAATCAATGATTTTGAGAAGACGGAAGAAATAAACATTAACCAGAACAGAATGAAGAAACAAGAATTCAAAAAAATGAGGAGAAGCTTAGGAACCTCTGGGACAACTTTATTTATTTTTTTTACATGTCAAATATGGGTACCTTTATTCAAGATTCTGACAAAAATTATCCCCAAAGTAACATAAATTTAGACACTTTCAGGAAAATTTTGAATGCAGTGTGGAGTCAATAATAAGTCAAAAACTAAACCAAATCCACAAATCATAAATACTTTTCTTCACATGTTCAGTATATTTTCTGAAACAGGTTACTAATTTAGTTTTCCTTTCTTTGATATCGGTATTTGGAATCAGTTGAATATAGTTTACATCTTCAAGTTCTAAGTTTGCATTTATCCTGAATATCTTATTATAATTAAAAACATAAATCCAGAAGCATTAACCCTTCCTTACAGAATAATTCCAATTAATAAATGTAGAATGAGAGAAACAGAACATCACCATTAGAACACCACAGTAGTAACTGACACAACACAAGCAAGAATTGCCAATGGATTATGAAAATGAGTAGGCAAAGGTTTAAGCAGAAACAGGACATTTGCATAGTCTCCAAGTATCTCCAGCTAATATTTAGTCATCACAAAGGAAACAGTAATTTTCAGTACAGAATCCTAGCAGACACTACTAGGTAGTGATTAAGGTTAACAATACCAGAAATACATTACGACATCAGGTGTCATAACATACTGTCACAGATTGGAGGACATTACAGACATGACAACTAAATGCAAGGCAGGATTCTGGATTGGATCCTGTTACAGTAAGTAAAAACAGACATTAGTAAAAAGACTAAGAAAATCTCTACTTTTTCAATTCTCTACTTTAGTTAGGTAATAGTATTGTATCAAGGCTAATTTCTTACTTTGACAAATGGTCAGCCTGTTACTAACTTGACCAAAACTCTTGATTTTGGTTAATTACCCTTTTTTGAAATGCCTGTTGATGACAAGAAGCAATGCATTCCAGTGTTCCTACGATTTGAAACTTGAAAAACTGGTAAAGGATTTGGGAAAACATTTTTGTTATGAGTTGTTTTCAGTTTTTAGACCAATGAATGTAATAGGAAACTATGGAGTTACCAATATTGCCAAGTAGACTTACTCCTTAAGAAATGTATGGATATCTACAAACTGCTTCTTATCAGCAGGAGGGAAATACACTTTATGTAACAGGCTTATCAGAAATCTACCAGATGAGACTGGATATAATATGAGACAAACAGGCTCTGTTTTTTAAAACACGTGGATTATTTGTCACATTTTTGTACATTTTGACTGCTTTCAACATACACGTCGTGTAATTACAACTTGGACTTTAGCTTTGTTGGACCTCTGGGACAACTTTAAATGTTCCAATATCTGAATCATAGGGGTGCCAGAAGGAGAAGAGGAACAACAAGAAATTGAAAACTTATTGAAAAAATAATGGAGAAGTTCCCCAATCTAGCAAAGGAAATAAACTTCAGGGAAGTCCAGAAAGCCCCGAGAGTCCAAATAAGTTGAACCCAAGGAAGTACACACCAAGGCACGTCGTAATTACATTGTCCAATATGAAAGATAAGGAGAAAATCTTCAAAGCAGCAAGAGAAAAGGAGACCATTATCTACAAAGGAGTTCCCATAAGACTATCAGCTGATTTCTCAAAAGAAACTTTCTTGCAGGCAAGAAGAGGCTGGAAAGAAGTATTCCAAGTCATGAAAGGCAAGTACCTACATCCAAGATTACTCTATTCAGCAAAGTTATCATTTAGAATGGAAGGACGGATAAAGTGTTTCCCAGATAAGGTCAAGTTAAAGGAGTTCATCATCACCAAGACCTTATTATATGAAAAGTTACAGGGACTCATCTAAAAAAAAGAAGATGATCAATAATATGAACAGTAAAATGACAACAAACTCACAACTATCAACAACTGAACCTAAAAAAACAAAAACAAACTAAGTAAACAACTAGAACAGGAACAGAATCAGAGAAATGGAGATCACATGGAGGTTTATCAGTGTGGAGGAATGGTGGAAAAGATGCAGAGAATAAGCAGCATAAATGGTAGGTACAAAATAGATGGGGGAGGTTAAGAATAGTAAAGGAAATGGAGAAGCCAAAGAACTTATATGTATGACCCATGGATATGAAGTAAGGGGGCATAATGCTGTTGGCAGGGGTGGTGCAGGGTGGAGGGAAATAAAGGGGAGAGAAAAATGGGACAACTGTAATAGCATAATCAATAAAATATAGTTTAAAAAGAAGGTAAAGGGGGTCAAATATATAGTGACAGAATAAGACTATAGACTCTGGGTGGTGAACATGCAATGATATATACAAATGATGCATTATAGAATTGTATGCTTGAAGTGTACAATGTCATTAACCATTGACACCCAATAAGTTTCATTTTAAAATAGCAGAAGAAAAAGGACAGAGAAAACTAGCCTGCACTACTTGAAGCATCTCTGTGTAGTTGAAAATAACTGGACTGGTCTTTCTTTACTAAAGAGATTACAAATTCCTTAAGCCTGAGGCTTGTTCACTACAATTTCTACTATCCACCCCAGTAATCTGCTCAAACTTCACAATCAAAAGTCATTGTACAATTTAAGTTAGCTTGTGGTTTATTTGTTACACAAATATTACATTTTTTAATGTAGCAGTAATTTTCTTACTGAGAATAATAAATACAAGGTCTCATAGAAAGTACCATTTCCCCAAGGAAGCTATGTTCAGATATAGACATCTTTCTGCGATTCAACTTCTGGAAAATTAGCTTCAAATTTATTGAAGACATATTTTAAATAGTAACAACTAAATGTTATGATGGACGCCAGGCTTTGTTATTGTCACTTAAAATTGTTCTTGCTATGTTCATCTTCTAAAGTATATTTTTTCTTAAAATTTAGATTACTAACACCATCTGTATAGGTCATATTCACTTGATTTTACTCAGCTATAGACATTTTAATTCATCTCTGCACAAGTTATACTGTCTTACTTCATAATAGCAGGTTAATGGGAAAGTGTGAAAATAATATCACAAACAAGTTAATGGGAAAAGGTGAAAATTATATTACAAGTCTAGCTCTGGAAGTTTGGAAGGGTGAACAGCAGTAACATATTCTATTTATTTTTATTGTTCTCTCATGAGTCATTTTTTTAACTAGAAAATAAAACCAATTTATTTTAACACTTTTTCATACTGTTTGGCCCTTCTGTTTTTCATACATAAAGATCTACTTTTGGTAGTACCTCAGTTACTATGACTGTGTGTTTTATAATCAAGCTACAGATACTTATGCTTGATTAGGCTATGGGTGCATGATGCAATGTGCAGATGATGTTTTATTGAGTCATACACTTGAAACCTGTATGATTTTGTGAACCAATGTCACCCCAATAAATTCAATAAAATATCAAGCTACGTGTAGTTAATACTCTTCTACACATATATGATAGGTATGCTCCCCAGCATGATGCATAGTTTATTTGAAGCTATTTTAAACTTCCTCTATACTATGGATAATATTGTTCTCACACCTCAAATACATTACCTTTAACGTTATGTATGTTCTACCATATGTCTATTTTTCTTTGGTATATCTCAGGATGTGACCTCTGTCCTCCCTTCTTGGTTTTGTCATGAGTTCTTTCCTAGCTTTTGAATCTGTCTCATTTCCCATCCTTACAGGGTCCTTCTAAATGGTAATCACATTCCTTAAACACCTAGATGAATTTCTTTGCTATATAACAGGGAAGCTCAAATAATCTGAATGTCATTATAAGACATTTATTTCCCAGAGAGTAGGGGGAAAACAAACCAACAAACAGAAAATACTGCAAATGATCAGTGACTCGTCATCAGTGAAACATTAATGAAGCTTTGACTCTGTTATCCAGGACTGATCAGCATGAGGTTATCCACATGGTACAGCAGAGTGATGTTTTGTGGAAACCAAAGGAAAGGTGTCAGTGACATAAGCAAAGCAGTCTCCATTCTTCTAGAACTTCTAAGAAGTAAACAGAAAACCACCCAGATTACCTGTCCAACAGTGGGGGATGTGACATTCATCCATCAGCTATAGCTTCCCGATGTTGAACTTTGTGCTCCAAGGTGTTAACTCTCTGTGTCCTATGCTGAATGTGTGGCTGAGGCAAAAATTGGGCAGGATCTAAGAGTTCATAACCAAGACCATCTAAAGAGAAGGCTGTAAGATACTTATTGTTCAATATCTGTAATATAGCTTAGGGTGCTGAGATAACAAAGTTTAAATGAAAATTTGACTGTGTATAATTAACCTACCCATCTACATTACTAAAAATTATTTATGCTGCAGAATAAAAAAATGTTCTTTAAAATACTGAATTCCATAGAAATTAATTTTTTATATTTTGTCAGTATAAAGGCTGTCAAGCACTGAGCTACTAATAATTGGAGACCAACACTATCTGTAATTTTAATGTTTATAGATTTATAAAATCTATATGTTCAGCCTTAGCCAACATCAACTATACAGCTCAATGTCTTTAATGGGACATTAAATTTTTTTATTGTATTCTAACTTTATTAATAGGAGGCCAAAAGAAAAAATAGTAAAAGTGTAAAAGTGTCAAAGTAAAAGCGTCAGTGTCATAAGCAAAGGGGTTGCCATTCTGACAGAACTTTTGAGAAGTAAACAGAAGTGATGATGCACCCCAAAGAATCCTTAAACATAAAATACATGCATTAATGTATATTTTAAAAGTTAATCTTGGTATTACACATAAGATTCAAAGGTGATATAAATCTTCATATGTTTGATGATCATTTTAAAATGATTGCAGTATTTCTTCCCACTAGTATTTAATAATCTAAGATTTTCCTAATTTTTGTAATTATATTTTAAATATTTAACCACTTTCTATTACTCTGTTGTCCTTTAAGAGTTCAGAAATATATAGTACATCTCACTGGCATTTGAATCAAACATTAATATGCAATGAATGTGAGCCCTACAATATTTTAAGTATATTCAATAACATTTATCAAATAACTTTTGGATAAACCACACTTAATGCATCAGTCACAATAGTTACTGTCTACCCAGTAATATTTATTCAGCAAGTACTGCCTTCACATTTTATTCTCTTTAAATAGATTATTATAAACTAAAATTTATCAGTGGTAGTTTACATATTTTTTTAATCTTTGACATAATCCAGTAAATATAAATTGCACAGAATAGTTAAATACTATCTGTAAAAAGAGGAAGTGAATTTCATGGTAGAAGAAGATGTTATCTTTATACATAACAATCAAGTTCAAAAAGCAAAGACAGGCAAAGGACAGTCAGAACTTGCATTTAAATTTAAGGTAATTTTCTTGCAAACTGTGCAGAGATGATCAGAAACTTAGTAAGATGGAAATTTCTGGGAACTGAGTTAGGCTGCTTGAGAAGTCACAGGGAGCACTTTCGGTCAGTTTTGACATAGGAAAAAAAACAAGATAGGCTGTGGACATAAAATAGACCCCATCATCACTTTACGTATTTCAATACGTGTAAAAAGCAATTCAAAACTTAACAGACAATCATAGACCATCAAATAACCCTACATAGTTTAACGTATGCACATCCTCTGAGATACTGTGAGGAGGATTGCTGTTTTTGGTACAAAGATATCAATTACATATTCTTATGGGGTGTCGTCTTATCCACATTACAGCAGGGGCACTACACGATGGTCCTGGCTCTCACTGCACAGACCCCTGCTCCCTGAGGTGGCACCACTGTGGCTGTGATGCGATCTTTTACCTGGAAGTCATGCAAATAGATCAATATATGTACAGTGTTAAGTGTACTTTATGTCACTGTAATTCAGAGTTATCTGAGCTGTACCGATTCAGGATGGAAAGAATAGTTCCCATTGTGATTATTTCTGAATTCCTTTCAAATTACTATTCTTGAAGAATAAAGGACATAGATAAAGAGCTTTAAAATTAAAAATCACATAGGAGACTGATGGAAAGAAGGTGAAGGGATTAGTCAAAAATATATATGAAGGACCCATGGACATGGACTACAGTGAGAGGACTGATTATGGAACTGGAGGGCAGGCTGGGTGGAAGGGGGCGAAGGAGGAAAAAGTGGGATAAATGTAATAGCATATATAAAAATATATACATAGGAACTAAATTTTATGAAGAGTTTATTTTTGAAGATTGAAAAAACAATTTCTGTAAAACCCCACTTCAAACATTGACAATATAGAAATAGTTTTTGGTGTTATTTTTTTCATTAAATAATGACAATTCTCTTCTGCCTTTTGGAGAACAGATTTATTTTGATAATTCTAAAAAAGAGAGTATGTTATAACCAATATAATAAAAGAAATGTATTTTTATGGAAGTATTTCTCTTATCATGAAAATACTTTTTTCAACCAATTATTTTACTCCACTGAGAATTTTTCTTTTTTTAGATTAACAATCTTCTCCAATTCAAAATTGAAACTCACTACTTGATATGATGTTTTTGTCAACTTTTAAAAATAGCTCTTGCAGTAAAAAGCAACTTCGACATAATTTTCTCAAGTAATTCAAAGGGAGGAAATTCTTTTCCTTTGACCGCCATTTGAATTTAGAGGTTATGCTGCAAACTAAATAATTTTAGTTAATTAGTATGTGAATGATCAAAGTTTCATATATTTTTTCCATCTGTTTTTCTGAGTATGGAATCTAGTCTTTCACATTTAAGAAAACTTGTTTTCATTGTTATTCTTTGTATACTGTTCAGTCTTGTCCTGTTCATCTAGGATGCTGAGCGATTCACTTCAGCAAATATTTGCTGAGCAGAGATGACCATTGAGAGGGATACAACACTGCAGTTTGCTTTCAGAAATACCATGGATGTGTTAGGGATGGAGCTTTTGGAATTTAAAATTGAGCCAGGCTTCAAAGGATGGATGAGGTTGGGATATGTGGAGGTGTTAATTGACATGTTCAAAATAGAAGGGAATGCAGGAGAAAACCCCCAAATGTATTCAAGTTTGTAGTGAGAGCTCACGTGGTGCCTTTTCACTGGAATGAAGACGGAGAGGCAGTGGTCACAAAACATAAAGCCTGTGTTTACTCATAATCTTTGTGTCCTTCCATTATGAGCTTTAAAATGAGCAAATGTCATTTAAGTCCTTATCAGTTATTAATGATGACAAAGCATGTATCCAGTATCTCTCTCTCAGGAACATGTTTGCATTCTTAAAGGAAATTTCTGCTGTCTCTCTTCTCAGCCCAGCACAATGGTAGAAATTTAGATTTAAGAAGTGTTGGGAGCCATCTTCAGCTTTTGTTTTTCACAGTAATTCTTTGAGGCACCGTAGTGATTTTTCTCTCTACTTGATGGTCATAGATTTGAAAGTACAAACATTGGAGGCATAATTTAAAATGAGATTTAGATTTCCTAACTTTCAGCTTCATTGTGCCGACTCTTAGGAGGTTTACCCCTCATCAATTTTGTTATGATTTAAGAATCACAGAACAATCTGTCTGTCCCTTCCGACAAACTTAATCCCCAAATGCCTGCTGTCTTTCCTTGTCATTAGTTTTCTACATTAAGGACGTAGACACTGTAATTGTTTTCCACTTAACACAGTCATCAACTGCGCAGACCCTGCAAAGGGCTGCTTGTGTACATCTGCCTGTCTACATGTGCGCACGTGTCTCACCCCTCTCCCTACATGATGAGCTGTGCGAGTCTGGCTGCAGCAATGCACGGCAGAAGGGTTTGGAAGAAAAGGAGAGTGGTGCATATTGATGGCAACTTCCTTGTCTCCTAAATCAACATTTTAGAGAAAAATCTGAGCTGAACTTTAGCTCATTCTTAGGGCAGAATTCCCTGAACTACAAAAGCAGTGTTGAGAGGTAATTGAATATACTCAAATTTAGGTCTTAATTACCTTTTTGATTGGAGGTTTATCTTTAGCATGGTATTTTGATAATAGAGCAGGATCAATTATTTTGTGTGATCTCCCACTGTGTTACAGAAATGCAGACTGTAATTTTGAGATAAGTAAGTTCAGTGCGAGTAATGTTCTAAAAGTTTATCAATTATGGCAGGCTTTTAGTTATATTTTTACTGGTATTTAAGCATTCACAGTGATTGGGTTTTAACAACATCTCAATCGTCTTTTACTTCTGCATCGTTGGTAGTAAGAGTCGTGGGATGTTTGATCATTGATTTCAGCCCTCGAGGTTATGGAAAAGATAATTGAATACTGTTTTGCTTAAAGAAACAAGTTGAACTAATAAGAATACCCATTTTTAGTTAGATGCACATGGCATTAAGGTGACATAGAAGAGATATAGAAGATACGCATGTGGGTCAGGATAGCTAGGCCAAAACATTGGTAATGCACACTAGCTTCAAAAGTGAAGTTTGCAGTCTGCAGTTCTTGGGGTCACGTTTCCATTTCATATCTGTTGATGAGATTGTAAATATCCTTATATTTGTCCAGTGCATCAAAATGCAAAGTGCATTAACAGGAGAATGGTATGGACTGCAGTGAGGCAGATGAACAGTGGATAGTGAAGACTGGGGGCTCGGGGGATGTTCAGTCATCCAGGTAGAAAGGGTGAGGACCTGAAGTAGGACATCAATGGTAAGAACAAAAATAGAAAAATGGGAGAGGAAGGTTGTGATGCTGTAAGGTGGTAGGCTTTGAGAGTCCTAGGAGAGGATTTCCTAGTTTATCACTTGGGCAACAACTTGGTTGGTAGTACTTTATGCACTCTTGTGTTTCTCCTCTGGACTGGAGGCTACCTTGGAAGCTGACATCAGGTTTTGGTCATCTTTGCTTGTTCTGTCCTATGACTGGTGCCTATGAAATGATCTGCATTTACTGGTGATTCAAGCAAGTAAATTTGGTTCTTCACAATGAAGTGTTCTCTATGAGAGTGCAGCTCACCAGAGAAGAAGCTTTGTCTCTACTGTATCCTCCTTGTATCCCACATCCAGAGCTGATGCAACAGTGTGGCTGGATCAATATGTGTATGGTCTACTGAACTGAGATGAGATCTTCCTCACCAAACAGAGTGAGGTGTTTACAGGTGTTACTCATGACAGAGAAGGTGGGCCAGCTTCAAGTGAGAGTTAAACTGTATTTGTTTTAAGGTCCCTAAATTCCTGACAGAGGCCAGGACCCTGACATTCTTAAGATGAACCTCATTAATGGGGTTCCGTTTACCTTTTGGCTTATTCATGCATATGAGTATTTTTTTTGTTAGTTGGATATTCTTCCTGTTAGAAAGGTAAATCACATGGATTCTAGCTACATGTCATTAGAAAACTATTTTGATTATCTTGGTACCTCAAATGATGTTTCTTGGACTGATCTTGAGGCATCTCATGTCTAAGGTTTCATTAGTGAAAATATTTGTGTCTAGTCAGGTTATATATATATACATGCACACACAGGTCAAAATATGCTTTTGTATGTTTAATCTTTTACCTCAACCTGAAAAATTTTATCATAAATTTATAGCTTTTATAGAGTACTTGTTACATTTACATAACATAACTTCAAGATGAATTTATTTCTCTTACATTTTTAAGTGTGTAAATCAAATACAAACCACATTACTGTAAAATCTAAGTGAATTATAGAAATGAAACCAATTCTATATGGTTATTTTACTAATAATATTTGTTCTTATTTACTTCTCATCATATCACTGCACTTAGAATTGTTTTCAAGTTTGAGAAAAATTTTGCTTTGGGTCACTTCCCATCTTTACTCATGATTTTCATTGTAATCATTGACATGCTTCTCTGGGTCCTGTTTATCCACCTTTGTTAATAATGTCTGTGGATGTAAAGTTTTTTTTGTGATTGTGAACAACTTCTATTTGGTCTTGAATCTACTGAGCGAAGAGTTCAATAGAATGACTTTATTCACAAACTAGTAATGATCCAAAGTTACTTTTATTAAGTAATTTATAATCTGTAGAATCTTGTTGGAACGTACTAACTCATGAGGAAAGGGGCCAATGGTCCCAGTTAATTGAGTAATGTCTAGAACACCCCTAAGGAAATCAACCACTGCTTAACTATGACTTTGTAAGGCACCTTGTTTTAATTTTGAGCAGTTTTAGCCATTGGACATTTATATTGCCTTGGTGACTATCAAGAATTTAATGTTATAATGAGAAAATTATACAGACTAGCTTTCTCCTCTAAAACCCACCAACAGCAACATAGAATATGCTCAACAGAATAGAAATGTAGAACTCTGTTTTTTGAATTAACTTGTTTCGAAGTTATGTAAATGTCTCCCAGAAATGAAGAGATTTCTATGAGAGAAGGAGATTTTCAGAGAAATTATTTGAAAAATAAATTTATTCTAAGAGCAAATGTTCTCCATTTCACCCCGTCTCCCCCTTAACCCTCCTGGAACACACACACCCTGACTGTCCCAGTGTAGAATGGATCCCAATGTCTTTGAGATTACTTTCTTTTATTTTCTTTGTGTAACACTGTTTGCACCAGTGCCGTGTAAAGAAATAAATGGTACTTGCAGCTTATTAAGTGCCTTTGTTTCTTCTTTAGCATTTAATCAAGTGAGAAAACTATTCATTGCTTCATAGACTTCAAATCATTAATATTATCTCCTTAATTCTGTGCAGAATATGAACACCCCAAGACTAGAAGTTTTCATATGAATATAATATCCAAGAAAGCAGAAAATATAAAGTATTCAATGAAGGCAGGGAGATTAAAAAACAATAATATTCCAAATATACTGTGTGAATTTAACATCGTTTTTGAATTGTTAAATCTTTTAAAAATATACCTTTGATGGCACTTTACTTCAAATGGGGCTTTAAAACACAGGAAAACAGGAAGATATTGACATGCTTAATTTTCCTTTTAAGGGAAAAAAATACTTGCTAGTTGTGTAAGCAAAACCCTAAGAGATAAATAATCAAGCATCACTTCAAAATGATAATGAGTCACCCACAAAGAAATAACTACTTTCTAGATAAAACTGCAATAAACATGAATTTTATGCTGTTAAAGAGACAAGAAATTATGTAATTTTTATTTAAAAAGAGATTTTTTTCCTGAGCATTCTGAATGTTTTCAGAGCAAATTTAGTAACAAGGGTCTATCTTCATTTTTGATAGTGAAATATCTGCAATGATTGGACAGAGTCCACTTATTTAAACCCTGAACTAGAAGGAAAAATAAAACCACTTGCATATTAGAGCCCAGGAAGGTAATGCAAGGGGACAAGGCATGAAAATACAACATAAACACAAAAATAGTCATCTATGTGAGGGTAAAATATGACAAAAGGTAAAGCTGCATTTCTGGAAATATTTGCTTAATGCATTCATCATGTTTGGGGGCCTACTTTGAATGTCTGTATTGTTTTTACTTAATAGAAGGTTACTTATGGAATTAAAAATATTTATCTTTAAAGATAAAATGTTTGCTAATATCAAAAGCATCCTCAGAGTGAAGTCTCTTTTCTGATATTCCTAGAGTTCTGTATAGCACTGTTTTATTTAAATGTGATTTTTAAAAAACATGTCATGTAAGAAACTTTTTACCTTTTTTTGAACTTCCAGTGAAAGGCATCATTTAAAATTATACCATGATACTATTTTGTGATTTAAAAAATCATTTTCAATCTGGACAATGTTAATGGAATTTGTCTGAAAAAGTTTAGTCAAGTTGAGGTTGAGTAGTTTCATGAGGAAATTGCTGCATTTTCTGAAATCTATCTGGGGCTTTATTTTATTCTTCTGTATCAGTCTTTGTAAGATAAAATGTATTTTTATGACACCAATCAGCTCTGCATTTCAGGTGTGCTTCCCAGGTTGGCTGCGGCAACCTGACAAATAACATTAAAAGTATATAATGAGAATGAAGTCATTCTCTTCAATGTTAAAACTGTGTGGCTTATAAAATTCTAACTCCTAGCTTGCTTACTGATCATGATGCCATCAAAAAAGAAATGTTATTATGTTATTATGGATGTCCTTAATTTTGGTGGGCCCTCAAACCTTAAAAATTAATCATTTTAAATCTTATGTAGATAGATAGATGATAGATAGCTAGATGATAGATAGATAGATAGATAGATAATATACGAAAATCAACTTTGGATGAAGCTGTAGAAGACTAATTCAGATTTAGGCTTTAGTATCACATAAAATAAAACAATAAAGGAACTCCACATGAAGATGAATGATGACAAGATAATTAGAATAAAATTATTTAAAATAAAAGCTTCTTTTCCTTGAATTAAAAGAGTTTCAGGCTGCAGTTTAACAAAGGGCTTTCCTGAGTACAAGCAGTTTTCAAAATCTAACATGCATACTGAAATACTAATAACACTGATAAATAACTTGTACAAGCTTATATTTACAGAGTGCATTATTATGAGTTAAGCATCTCTCATGTCTTCTCTAAATGATCACCCAATTCACTTGTCACTTTTCCCATCTGAGAAGTGTGGTCCTTTGACCAGAATGGTTAAGATAACTACCTAGTTTTATAGTTACCACATCATATGTCTGGAATTCTAACTGTGGAGTGTCTGACTGCAAAACCTACACTATTTTCATGCTGAATATAAGAAACCACTAGATGGATTATGGAAGAACAAACACAATTGAGATGTTAAAACCCTACACTACAACAATATGAGAAGGCAAAATATTTCTTGACTTAATTCTCACTGGTCTACAGAGATAAAATTACTTATAACCCCCCCTCCCTTAGGAGTTAGGACTAAGGAATTAGGACTAATTCCTTAGTCTACATATGATCACCCTTAGTTTGGGTGATCATGTTGTAATGATCCAGTAATGATTAGGTACTGCTTTATTTCTCATCCTTTTAATGAGAAGAACCAAAAGGATTACGAGGGCATTTTCAAATTTACTTGCTTGGGTGTGGTGGATTCTATAACTTCTGCCCTTTGAAAATCAAAATTCACAGCTTGGTGTTTTCCATTCTTTACATGACTTCCAAATGGTTACTAAATAGTTATAACTAATTTCCTAATAACAGCTTTAACTTTTTAATGGTAAGAGAAGAATTTGATAAATATATAAAATCTTCATTGACTAAAATCAATTCTTCTCCCTCTATCTCCTCATCTAAGATGGGATTTAGTTTCCTTTGAATAATATAGAGTCTACTAGCAGAATTTAAATATCTTTTTTGATAAAGATAAAAGTAGCAGAAATAATATTCATAATTTTACATTTTTCATGTTACCATTTTTACTATTTTCACAACAACCTCATGAAGTAGCCTGGTTTACCACCACTAGCAAAAACAAATGTATGGAATAAAAACCTGAGGTTTAGACATTGGTCAAATAGATTCATGTAATAAAAAGCTTGGAACCACACAACAAGGACTCAAACCCAAGTAATGTTTCCCTTATCAAAATATGATTTGGGTGATAAATAATTATTGGTTGTAGAAAAGAAAGAATAACCTTTGCTTCTTGTGTTATTAGACCAAGCAAACTCATTGCATCCACTCATATTATATATACCCCAAGAAAGGATTTCACTTTGTTCTTTTTTCTTCTTGCTTTTTAATGTAGCCTTCAGTTTCTTTTTTTTATAATCACACTTTTGCCATTATCAATGCTTTTTGCAAGCATCAGCTCTTTCTAAGCTTTAATTTGATATAACTCATTAGTCTTCCTGACATAACTTACAAGGTTGCACCACTCCTTGAAATTGCCCTTGAATGTGTAACCTTCTCCAACTTTTTGACTTATTCTTCTAAAATCTGAGCTCCATAGTAATATGATACATTCACTTTCTTTGAGAAAGTGACTTGAGATTTCTTCTTATCTTCTTCATTAGAATAATTTCTGATTATAAAATCAAAACTCATTGTGAGTCCTCTAATCTTCTTTAATCACATTGCCTTTTATGTATTTTAACAGTAGAATTGAAATCAAGAATAAAACCACACATTTTTCTTTTTTTGAGTTTTTAATTGTATTTTTAAAATTACCGTTTAGTACCCTTGTACCATCTCCGACCTCCCCACCCAGCAATCACCACACTGTTGTCCATGTCCATGAGTCCATTTTCCCTTTTTGCTCAATACCTCCAACCCCTACCTTAACCCCACCCCTTAGCTGTAATTCTGCTCTCTATCTATGAGTCTGTCTCTATTTGGCCTGTTAGTTCAGTTTGTTCATCAGATTCCACATATGAGTGTAGTCATATGGTATTTGTCTTTCTCTGACTGGTTCATTTCACTTATCATAATGCCCTCTGGGTATATCTATACTGTCACAAAGGGTAAACTTTTCTTCTTTTTATGGTTGAGTAGTATTTCATTGTATAAATGTCCTATAATTATTTTATCCACTTATCTACTGATGGACACTTGGGCTGCTTCCATATCTTGGCTATTGTAAATAAAGCTGCAATGAACATAAGGGTGCTTATGTTCTTTCAAATTAGTGTTTTGGGTTCCTTTGTATATATTCCCAGAAGTGGGATCACTGGGTCAAAGGCAGAACCATTTTTAACTCTTTGTGGTATCTCCATACTGCTTTCCACAATGGCTACACCAGTCTGCACTCCCACCAACAGTTCAAAAGGGTTCCTTTTTCTCCACATCCTTGCCGTCACTGGTTGCTTGTTGATTTGTTGATGACAGCCATTCTGACAATTGTGAAGTAATATCTCATCGTGGTTTTAATTTGCATTTATCTGATTATTAGTGACATTGAACATCTTTTCATGTGTCCATTGGCCATCTGTATATCCTCTTTGGAGAAGTGTCTATTCAGGTCCTTTGCCCACTTTTTAATTGAGGTTTGTGTTTTGGTGTTGAGTTTTGTTAAGTTCTTACAGTCAATTAATATTCAAAAGACTGAGTAAACACAAGCAGTGGGATAAAGATAATTTATTAAATAAATGGTTTGGGGAAAATTGGACAGATATACGCAGAAAAATGAAAGCAGACCACCTTCTTACATCACACACAGAAAAAATTCAAGGGAGATTAAAAGATTCAATATTAGACCCCAAACCATAAAGATCCTAGAAGGAAACATCGGTAGCAAAATCTCAGACATAGCTTGTAATAATATTGTATCACATATATCTCCCTAAGGCAAGGGAAACAAAAGAAAAAATAAGTAAGATTACATCAAACTAAAAAGTTTTTGAAAGCAAAAGTAAACATCAACAAAATAAAAAGACAACCCACAGAATGGGAGAATATGTTCACCAATACATCTGATAAGGGGTTAATATCCAAAATTTATAAAAACATATTTTTCATAGAAGTTTTTTCTTGATTATGGTATTGCATTTGAAAAGAAAAGAGTAACAAAGGGAAAAATCTAAAAATCCTAAATATAACTGCCAATTATGGATATGCTAATAATTTCTTTCTAAGTTATAGTTATACTGTATATATACTAAATTAAATGTGGAATCTTCTCCACCAAAGTGATGGAGAGTAAAATACTGTATTATCCACACTTTTTTGCAATTAAGAGTCCCAGATTCTAGTTGCATCCATGTGAAACTGTGACATTAGAATTAGCAAATGGCAGTGATGTGGAGGACAACTGTTTTTGTTACTACTGGAAAGGAAGTTTGGAGTTACAAGTAGAATTATTATTTCTTGGTGGCATTAAACTTCTCATGTCTAGTCATCAACTTTGTATTGTGGATATGGAATTGTGGTTGTCTCAGTAGTATAATTGTCAAAGCCTATGGTGGAGTGAACATGACATCACATTCCTGACCCTGCATCTCAGAAACATGGAGGGAACTTGGAATTAAACTGTGGGGACCCTCAAACTTCACATTGAAAGTGTCTAATTCTCTATATTCAAAAACTTTCTGCTTGAAATCTTGGTTTACTTTTTCTGCTCTGAACACTTATATTCAATGAGTTTTTAAGCTCATCAATTATCTTAGTAGAGTTTAGAAACTCTACTCTGTTCTTTAAATTTACCCTTTCTTTTCCAAAATATGCTATTTTATTTTAGGAATTAAAATTTTTTAATGTATTTAATCATTTTAACTTATTTTATAATATTATAACCTAAAATACTTTTATGTATAAGTAGCATGCTCTTTTATTTCTGTTTTCATCCATTTCTAGTTTTCCTTCTTTCTTGTGTTGAGCTGGAGAGGAAAAAAATGGAGAGTGACAAGTGACAAGTGTCTCTTTCTTATTTGGCTGCTACTGCAGTCTCCATTGGTGGTGTGTCTTGTGCAGCACATTTGCAAATGTAGAACTCTCAGGGTATTGTGGTGAATTCTGGAGGATCTTGGTCACTTTCTCACTGCATAATTACCCCAACAGGTGTTTCTGCACTAGTGTAGTGGTTTTAGGTTCCCCGGAGCTCCCAGCCACTGCCTCTGTTACTGGAGGCCCACCCATGACAGTCTCACATTTTACTGTTTTGCTTCTGGCAACACAGTTCGTGTTCTATGATGTATGGGGAACACAGATACCTGTGCTTGGTTATGTGGTAACAGTGTGGATTCCTTCATGCAGGTCTCATTTCCACCTGCAATTTTGCTCCAAATCTCTTCTCTGTGGGCCAACAGGAGCACATGTTGTGGATCAACAAAGTGAGGAAATATGCAGATACCGAAAATAAAATAAGATATCAGGTTTCTCATTTTGTAGGTATATGGATTTTCCTAGAATTCATTCAAATGGCTTGGGGAGAAGGGCCAGAACAAAGCACTTTTTTACTCACTCCAAAGACAAAGCAAAAATAGAGACACAGCACTCTCCACTGACCAGAGAGAGTACCCCTCTGATGACATTCTCTCTTCTCTGTCCTGCTTCCATAGTCTTCATGATTTTGGGTGAGGGGCCTGCTGTTTAGCCTACAATTAATAAAAGCTTTTAGCACTTTTTAGACTTTTTCATAAGGATGACATTTTATCCTCTGCTTTACATCGAGTCTACAATTCTGGGGATACAGGAAAAGTCCTGTCAACTCCTCATTCCCTACTTTATTTTTTTTAATTTTCCTTTTTATTGATTTTATTAGGGTGACACTAGTTAACAAAATTATACAAGTTTCAGCTGCACAATTTCACAACACATTTGCTGTACACAGTATAGTATGTTCACCACCCCAACTAAAATCTTTGTTCATCACCATTTATCCCCCTTTTAACCTCCTTCATCTTCTCCAATTTTTGATCATTCTCCTAAAATCTCTAAGTCGTGAATCTAAAATCAATGTCCTTTCTTATGCTGATTCTCATATGGGGAGGATCACTGTAAACTTTGTAATTGTTTGCACAGGATTCATCTTTACAGGTTTGGGTATTGCTTCCCATACAGATTCCATAGGAATGTTCACTCAGGTTTTGCAATGCTTGTGCTAGGTACAATGCCCACTACTCATTTTTATTTTCATTTTTCAACTTGGAGTCTTGTTTGCCTCCTGTATTTGTTATGAGGATGGTTTTCTCTCACCATTTTACTGTAAGTAGGCCTTCCACAGTCTGTATTAATGTAGAGTCTTGGGTGTCGGTATCATTTCCCCATGTGAAATATTCAGCAATATTTATTGAGTGGCTACCCTGTGCTGGTCACAGCTTTTCCTCTGGTTCCAAGGCTTGGCTGCTTTTATCTCTTAAAACATAGATGTTGTTGACATTCTTCTATATATGAATAAAGAATTTATTCTGATAATTAATCATATAAACAAGACTGTAAGACTATATTTAACTAAATCAAGAAAGCAACTGTTTTTAGAAGCATTTAGGAAGAACATTTACATATCAATATGAATTTTTTCATGACTAATATGACTAATTATTCTTATCTCTTTATTGGAGCTTTATATCTGAGGGACTGTGAGGGGGTGCTGTGTAGAGGGGGACAAAGGGGTAAAAACCGCAATGACTGAAATAGCATAAACAATGAAATATAACTTAAAAAGAGATTAAAATAATATTTAATTTTATCCTAAATCCTGATTTTTAAAAAAGGATTTTACTTATTTATTTTTTGAGAGAGGGAAAAGGAGAGAGAGTGGAAGAGAAACTTCAATGTGAGAGAGAAACATTGATGGTTGCCTCTTGCACGTGCCCTGACTGGGAACTGAACCTGCAACCCTGAACTTGGAGTCCAACTAACAACCTTTGGCTTTGCCAGATGATGACCAACCAACTAAACCACACTGGACAGGGTACAAATCCTGATTTTTTAAAGATTTTATTTATTTATTTTTAGACAGAGGGGAAGGAAGGGAGAAAGAGAGGGAGAGAAGCATCAATGTATGGTTGCTTCTCATGTGCCCCCCACTGGGATCTGGCCTGCAACCCAGGCATGTGCCGTGACTGGGAATGAAATCAGTGACCCTTTGGCTCACAGGCCAGCACTCAGTCCAATGAACCACATCAACCAGGGCTAAATTCTGATTTTTTTGACATCGTAACATTACATGTCTTTGAAAAATTATCCAACTTAAACTTTTCAATGATTCTATTCTCTTCTTCAATTAGTCTGAATTCATAAGCAATTATCATGAGCAAATTAAAATGCAGAATCTTAATATTATATGGATAAAATATTTCTTTCTGTCATGGATTATATTTTAAAAGGAGTGTTTGAATTGCAAGTCATATTCTCCTTGTGATACCCTTCTTTCTCCTAACTCTCTCTACTTCCTGTCCTTTTTCACCCCCTTATCTCCCTAAATTCAGTTGGGAACATCTCAGAAAGCTATTAACTAACTTTTTAAATTTTGATATTACGTAATATTGATTGGGTTAAATAAGACTTGTGCAGACATTTCTATAGGACTCCAGATCCCTGACCCCAGCAGTAATTTGAAGTTCCTTATCATTGAAAGAGCCACAGTATTGATATGGAAATGGCAATGCCAAGTTCCCCGGTGCCTCTGCTTCTCACTGTCACTCTTTAAAAAGACTGACCAGGCTGCAGTTCTGCTTTGCCAGCAAAGATAGCTTGTCCAAGGTCGAGCTTCTGAATGTGGCCTGGTTTGCACCCAGCAGTCAGTCACAGCTTACTCATTGGTAATTATGGGTAAAATGAAAACCACGACCGTCCTTATCCCCCTTACAATTAAAGTATATGATTAAAAATCTTATTTGTTGCAAAAGACAGTTTCAATTTGAATAGTGCCAATTAATATTTCAAAACTTTCTCTCAGTGGGCTAGAAACTTTTGTTAAGTTAAGCAATTCATTGACCTGTAGTGATGGAATTGTTAAAAAGAAACCACAGGCCTTTGGGGCCAAGCCCAGGACACCAATCCAAAACATAATATCTAACCTAACTGCAGTTCTCCAGGAATGTAATCTTAACTGGTCATTCGGGAATTAACTGGTCAGCACCAATGAAATCACTTGCCACATGGACCCTTTCCATCTCCAGAGGAAGATGAGCTAATTTGTTCTGTTCTTATCTGTCCCTCTTCTGCCTCTAAATGCCTTCCATTTTGTACAGCTCCTTGGGCCTCCTCTCTACTTACTAAACGGGATATTGCCTGATTCAGGAGTCATTCGATAAAGCCAGTTAAAGATATGAGAAACACCCCCACACAGAGGCAGCTCCCTCCTCAAATACTCAAGTTCTATTTACATAAAGTAATATATTGCAATATATTTACATAAAGTAGGTATTGATATAAACCTGTATTTGTTACAGTCTTTGGGGTCAACGGTGATTATCGAAGACTTCCACAAGACGATGGGAATATGTTTGCAGATATGGTTATAGTGACCAGTGAGTGAGGAAGGGGGATGGGACTAGAGATGCAGGAGTTGGGAAACTGAACTATTAAAGATTCATCAGCGATTGTGTCACAGTTAAGACCCAACAATTCACACCAGTGTAGATTCTCTACACTCAGATATAGATGAATATTCATTTCACCATTTCAACCCTATTTACTGTACTTTACACATAAGTCTATGCCATTATAATCCATACTTTGGTGATTTCTAATTATTAAGTAATACAAATATTACTGCTGTCAGACTATGAGAGCAAGAGAAAAGCTTTCTAAACTCTTGACCACAAACACACACTCAAACTTGGTTTCTGGTTAAAAATGGCAGATTGAACTAACGTGTTTACATGAAAACCTAATGTAAGGAAAAAGAAGATAAGTGCCAAAAGCATACCTAAGACATGAGCCAGTTTCTGCTCATGAAGGGAAGGTGACTAAAGAGCAGTGATGGAAAGCGCCGTCCAGAGCAATGCCTCTCCAAGCATTTATGGGATGGACCATTTCTGGCTTTGTTATTATTAATTTTTTACTTCCAGTCATCTGTAGATCAATACTTCTGTATGATACAATAAAAAGAAAATACTAGAAAAATAAAAAGACATAAACATTTAGGACCAACATTTTTATTCTTATAGCCAAGAGACATAAAATTACTCTGTCACGTGGCTGTAGAGAGTCCACAGTGGTCACCTGTGTTGTCTCGATCTCACTGCAGAGAGATAACTCATGGTCTGTGAGCCCAGATCTTGCCATATGCCTCATTTGGCCATCACTGGTTTAGGGTCCCTGTGGAAGGGAACAAAAACGAGGAGAGGAACCACTCAATTACAGAAATCTGGAGCTGTCCATGACTCAGAAATGCTAGATGCCATAGGCAGAGGAGGGACACAGGGCTCAGCACTGGGGAAGGACTGCAAATGATCCATATCCTTCCCCCTCCACACCTTCAAAATGTTCTCCCCAGCCCCTAGTTGGCATGCTGGTGACTGGGTAAACCAAGAAAAATTAAGTTAGAGTCACAATGCATTATTTAGGAAGGCAAGGAAACTACTAATATATTATCACACACACTCTTTATGGTAAACACAGAGCAGTTCTGCTGAGGAGAAAGCTCCCACATTCAGAATGCCTCAGGTTTTAAATACCTGAGATTTCATAGTTTTGGGTACATGAATTTTGTTTTGGTTACTCTCAGTTCCTATTTTCTCACACATCATCGGTGTTTAATATGTTTAATAAACTGATGTTTATTTTATAAATAAAAAGATTTAAGTCATTTAAAGAGCGACTTTCATCAGTCCCCAGTAGATGAAAGAACATCTAGTCTCCCTTCCAATAGATCCTTTTAGATCTATGAATACGTCAGTGTTACGGTAGTCAAAGCTAAAACACAATTCGCATCTTGAAAATCCAATGCTAATTCCAGCATGCAGGTTATTTCCACTCAAAATTAAAGAGAACATGCCCCAAACTGAATTAACATAAAAGGAAATTTATTGGCTGATATGCAGAGTATGGGTAGAGTAAGTTTAGAGTTGTGAGTATGTGAAATGCAGAGTTTATTCTTGTATTATTATTGATTAATTATTGTGTTATTTTCCATATGAACAACTGTAAACCTACTTTTTGCCTCACCCTGTATTTACAGGGGTAAAATAAAGGATACACCTGGCATTGGGCATGGGTCAGTCAGAGGTAGAATCCGGCAATCCATGGCTGGCTTTCCTTTCTCCTCATGGCAGATAGGCTCTCAGTGAAGCCATGGTGCAGCCACCAGAGAAGGCCAGATGTTATGTCCTTTGGGTCACACTAGCTGGCTCTGTTTATCGAGGTCTATGTTTGGGCTCTGCTCTCTCAGCAGTACCAGGCTGTCTTCATTAGTACAGCATTTTGTTCAGTGTTGAAGCTGGGCAGTGAGTTTTACAACATTTTTTTTCTTCAGTGTTGTGTTGGCCACTTTAGGTTTTTTACTTTTTCAATAAGCTTTTTTTTGTGTGTGTGTGTGTGTGTGTGTTATTTTTTTTTATTTTAGCTTATTCAGTACAGTTTCTATCCTTTATTCCCATTCCAATAAGCTTTAGAGTCAGTTTGTCAATATCTACAAAATACAGGGTCCGGCAGAAGTAATGCCTACATGAGTGTGGTTGGTAGGATAATTATATGGGTGTAATAACTTATAGTTTTAATTTGAACATTTTACCTAAAATGTCATATGGTGTGCTTGAATGTGTTATTGTTATGTTACACAATTATATGCTTATGATTTTGTAATAAAAAAGGGGTGTTATTTGTGCTGGATCCTGTAGCTTGCTTGAATTTTGATTAGGATTACACTGAATGCATAGATCAAGTTAGGAAGAATTAACAGTTTAATGCTATCGAATGTTTCAATCCGTGGAAATAGAAAATGACTCCATTTATTTAGGTCATTTCTTTTTATTTAAAACAGACTGTTATAGTTTTTCATATACAAAAGCTGTATGTATTTTTTTAGATTTATACTCAACTATTCTGGGGATGGGTATTATTGTAAATAAAATTTCTTCTTTAAATTTCAAATTGCAATTGTTAATTGCTGTTATAAGTATATAACAAAGCAAATGGATTTTACATATTAATCACACATCTGCAACTTTTCTATACTTCCAGAAGGTTTTGATTATTAGAGACATTCTTTATATGAGAAATTATGTCGTCTCTGAATAAAGACAGTTTTATTTCTTCCTGTATAATATACATACCTTTTTCTTTTCTTATCTTATTACACAACCTGGAATGTGCAGCACATTGCTGAGTAGGGATAGTACAAAAAGGTATTTTTGCCTTGTTCCTGATATCAGCAGAAAAGTGTCCAATGTCTCACCATTATATTTAAATATAGTTTTAGGATTTTTAAAGGCATTCTTCTACTTGAAAAACTTCCCCTTTCTTTTCTTTGGCTAGATATGAGATTACATTATTCTTCTTTCTCTAACTCCCTAAAATGGAAGCTTGGTTTATTGATTTCTTATCTTTTTTTCTAATATACGCATTTAATTCTGTACATTTCCTTCTAAGCACTGCTTTTGCTGAACATCACTATTTTTGATGCATTATATTTTCATTTTTTTCTTAGTCAAATACTTTTACATTTTTTTGAGACATCTCTTAACCCATGTTATTTAGCAGTGTGTTATTTAACTTCCTAATATTTAGGATTTTATAGGTATCATTCTGTTATTAGTTTCTAGGTTAATTTTATTTTTGTTTGAGAATATACTCAATAAAATTTATACTCTTCAAAATTTGTTATCTGTTATGGTATATTTTATGGCTCAAATCGTGGTCTATTTTGGACTAAAATATGCCACGTGAGCATGAGAAGAATGTATATTTTGCTGTTGTTGGATGGAGTATTCTATAAATATCAGTTAAATAAACTTAATTTACATAGTGCTTTTGGCAAGGAGTTCCATTGTTTCTTTTCTTAAACTCAGATGTCCCATTTCTCTTTCAGTTTTGAAGGAGAAGTTTACTGGACATAGAATTCTAGTTTGGTGAAATCTTTCTTCTAATATCTTAATGTTTAAATATTTCATTTTACTGTCTTATTGTTTTCATGTTTCTTATGAGAAGTCACTACAATTTTTATCTTTGTTCCTCTCTCTATATATGGAATGCTGTTCAATTAAGGATGTGCATTGTAGATAGATTCTTTAAAACAAAAATGTACTATCACAACTTATTTAGATATCTGAATTTTTTATGTGAAAAACATTCGGGGATCATTAAAACATTAATAAAATTTCAAGGATAAGCCCCTAAATACAGACATAAGTAGAAATAAAAGTGAATCTATTATAACTTGAGAAATAAATATTAAACATTTTGAAAATGTTAAAAATATTTTTGTTTCATAGATTAATGTTACAATAAGAAAATGTTTTAAATTTTAACAAATGTTTAAATGCTTTGAATAAAACTCTCAAAATGTTCTAAATTTCCAAATAAATATGATTTTATATTTTATGCACATTTATGCTCCATATGAGATGTAATTTGGAAAAAAAAACAACTTCATTTGGGAAAAAACAAAATGCCTTTTAATATTAGATACTGGCATAAAAAGGTAATAAAATGTTACTGTAACGCAGGTAAAATAAAAATAAAGGGGTAAAAATAAAAAAATAGCAGAGTTCAGTGTTACTTCTTACTTTCACAAGTATGATGTATAAGAGAAAATAAGATTTGTTTTAGAATGTTTTTTAAATAGGGTACATAGAAATAAAAACATGTTTTGGAGTGAAAATGTCAAGTTCATATTTGACTATACTGAATTTGAAACACATCAGCAGTCAATATCCAGTAGGCAGAGAAATATGTGATTTTATACCTCAAGAAAGACTTGTAATTGTTGATATGATATGATATGGAAACACCAGCATAGAAGTGTGAGGTTAAGCCATGGTGAGAGAAAACACTTCTAAAGGAGAGCATTTTAGAGTTACAGGTATTGCCTAATTCATCATGAAACTGTTTTGTTGAATAAAAATTGGCAAGCACATCAGACAGTGTGCAAAGTCGAGCTCAGATTATGCATGTACATTTGAAATTCCTTTACTTTTCTAAATGGGATGGCCCAAGGAAATGCTTCCATGTAAACTATACTTCAAGGTTACTAAACAATAATGTGAATAAAATCAATTAAATGATACACATTACTTAAAATATTTTTTCAACTTTTAAGATTATTTTGTAACTCATCCTTAGAATTAAATTTTAAATAGCAAGTCATTTATTTTTATAATGTGGGGTTGATGTAAATTGAAAACAAAGGCGATATTGGTATTGCCAACATCTATAAAACCCTGCTGATCCTCGGAACGTACACACACGTACTCACACAGAAAAAGAAATTTGAAATTTTTGCTATAATGTATCAGTAGTGATACCAGGATCTTTATGCACTGCCACATTAGGAGTGACTATAATAACTACTGAATAAAATAACAGATCTGGTTAGTTGGTGGTAACAGGATTCTGCTTTTGTGAAACATGCTGGGAGATTTAGAATAGGCTACAAAGAAAGATAGATTGACGCAAATTGGATTTAGCTAGCAGTTACATATGAATTTATGGGCACAATAAAACAGGTTAAGTTATTTTTGACAGGTTTCAAGGATGGAAGCCGGGAGATCCAAGGCAAAAGCTATATAAAACACACACTTGGAAGCACAAAGATCACAAACAGCAAAAGACAGACGGGGACTTACTAAAGAAAAAGGGAGACATTTGGGGTATAGAATTTTTCTAAAAGATATACGAATATGAACTATTCAAAACTTATCTTCCAGGAAAATTAACATTTGACCTAAAAGAAACTTGGCATACATTTTTACGTAAAGTAAATTGCATTTATTTCACTGCCTACAGCTTTGCTTTATTGCTTAAAGTAACTCATACGAAGCATACATTGTTTGAGCTCACAGAGCAGCGGACCCTTTTATACTGTGTTCTCCACTGTGGCTTCCCATACATACAAAAATAATCCTCTCATTTTATGAAAATTGCAAGTAATGGAAATAGCCCATAGCAGAGAAAGAATACAAACATAAAGTCACATTATTTAAATTTTAGGTAACAGATATTTCTGAAAAATAAATTCGAAAGGAATTTTGCTACAACCATCACCATTTGTGAGTGATTGGTAGACTGATTTTTTTAATGGATATTGGCAAAAATTGATGTTTTCTCCATTGCTAAGTTTTCATCAGAAAAATCCCGACATGGTCAGAGCTGCTTTGGCTTGTTTGTGGATATTTTCCTTTGTAAAGAATATAAGAGAATGACAGAGGGATTTACAATTGCTCTGGTTACTAGGGAGGAAAAATATCTTCAACTCATGATATAAAATTGGTTCCACCATCTTCTGTGTCTGCTAAACTTGGCATTTTGTGTTTTAGAAGTGTCTTCACATATCGAGTGTGTACATTAAAATAATTTCTTTATTTTCAAACCACAACTTGGTTATCGTACATGCTATTTTATTCAATAATTAATGCATTCAGAATCTCCTTATCCTCCAACATGAATACAAAACCATGCATAACTTAGAAAGTGGACTCGCATGAATGACCTGACATAGGTGCTGCCATTGAAATCTAAGGCCTTTGTTCTCAGATGTTAGGATGCTCCCTGTGGTCTGATATTAGCTCATTTGGCTTGGAGTGATGAAATGCACAACTTTTTCCCACAGAGTCTCTGTGATAAGTAGATGACAATAATGCCGTCAAGTTTTCATTCATGCCCCATCTGCCCACTCTGGCTCAGCTCTGAACATGTGACTCATGAACATTTACCCAATGAGCAAGGAGTGGAGGTGGTGCAAGCAGAGGCCAGGGAAGCACCTGCAGGCTTCAGTTGGTCATTTTTGGCCTCCTGTGTGACACTGAGAACACGCCCCAGTTAGCTTTTTGGAAGATGACATATATGGAACAGAGTCAGTTTTCCCCAGTCATCCCTGCTGAGGCCATTCCAGACTGTCTCACAGCCAGCTGCTCCAGAACCACAGCTGGACCAGAGTCCTGAGAAAGCCCAGAGAAGCTCAGCCCAGCCCAGGTTGCAGCTGCAACCCCGAATTCACTCTTGGTGAAAATTAGAGTTCACTTAGTGTGCCATCAATGTTTTGTGATGTTTGTCATGCAGAGTTTTGAGGGTATGGCTGACCCTCTGCAGATTTTATTACTATACACCAGATGAATATTTCTTTTCAAACTGTGAATAACAACCAATTTAATGCATATCAACACTTGATGTAAATGTAAAAAGTAGGGATAAAAATCAAAATAGAAAGAATTGTTACTAAAACAAAATATTGTTTCTAGAACTTTTTTGTGATATATGTATGTTCATGCATGTACATGTGGATGTAATGTGTGCATGTGCACATATGTCCTGAATTGCTAAGTAAAATGTGCTTTCTGCTCTTGACCACAGTCAAAGTTGGGGACTACTAAGATGAATGGGCCCTATTTGCCTAGTAGGTATTGACAAGTACGCGTCACTTGCTGGATGACGGGGATGACATGGCATGGTGTGGGAAGCGCAGAATGAACTGATCACCTTTATAGCTCAGAGAACACACTCCACCATCCCTGGATCACAGATATCATCTCTGAGCATAAAGGACAGCAAAACCTTCAGAAATAATGATTCCGTAAATTTGAAGTCACATAGTTTACAGGGTTTTCTAATCAGGAAAGACATCTAGGAAATTGGAATGAAAGTGCTTATAAAATGACCTACTTTTTTGGACAAGTAACTGTAAGGTCAGTCTGTTGATACAAAACAACTTAAAGGCCAATGACACATGAGAATGATATCTAAACTGGAATCTCTTGTGTCTGTGATGTGGGTACAAACTTCCTTCTAATCCTAGCACATGTGAAATATGCGTAGGTGATGGAGGAAGGCCAAGTGGATCTGGATAATTGACCTAAGCCACCTTGTAGATTCTAAATAAAAACAGAAGGCAAATAATAATCAGCTTTTAGATAAAGAGAAGACCAGAAATCTGAGAGTAGGTGATCACTACTCTCTGGAAATTTCCCAATCCACTTGCTAGGCCTGGGTGCCCAACAGCATGGTCTTGGGTTGGCTGGCACTTTCATGAGACCTGACCCGCAGCCAGGAGCCACACCTCCTCTGCCACCCCACCCCTCTGCAGGTCTGTCAGTGGACGCTGAGTCCCTGGACAGCAGTTCAAGACCTGGGGAAATGCAAAAGAGTGATTGACATCTATCACATAATTTGAACAATTAAGCAAAAAAACAAATAGAGCTCAACCAAAAATAGAAGAAGAATCAGTGGAAGAGGCAGAAGGCAAAGGAAACTTGAAATATGTTTGTGAATGATATGCAATTATAATGCTTTGTGTTTATACAGTGCTTTAAAGTTTACAAAACATGTATGTGTAAAGTAAGCATAAATATAAGATACATGGTACTTCATTTTATATTCTCTGTATGTGATTGTGTTACTCTTATTTTGTAGGTGAAGCAGATAAAGCTGAGGCTGTTCTGTTAACTCAGGTGATGGTTGGCTGTAGAGGTAGACTCCCCAGCGATATTCTCCTGACTCCCCAGCCCAGCTATGTCCACTACAACCTGTGTCTCCATGTGCTCTGTGTATTACAGAAGGGTTTTCATTTTCAAAGGAATCACAAACTGGTTGATGAACTCACAGACTCATAGGCATTTCTTTTCTACAATGTCTCTTATTCATCCATCATGCCCATTTTTCAAATAAATCCTTAAACTTCCCAACTAGGATATCATTTAGGTGATGTTAACTGGATAAATGTTTACTTTAAGGTTGATTTTAAAGACACACAATCAACTTTATTGAATAAGCTCCACATCAAGTGAAATCTCTTTTTATTGTTTCAGACTGAAACATTCCCAGTTTCTCTAGAAATAGTCTATGTCTTAGCAAGTGTCATTGAAGCTTATAGGCCTCTCCAAATTTTCATTCAGTATTCTCAGTTTGCCTTTCCTCTATGGGTTTTCCAGTGTTTTGGCAAATACTGATTTGCTGCCGCCTGTGTTGTTATTGTAAGGTCGCCGACTGAGATGGGAGGTTGGGACCTGGCTGGTCACTGGCATTGTAACAGGGGCATTCATTTAACTTCTCATGGTTTGCTTTCTAAACTAAAAATGAAGCTGTCCAATTCTGTAATTTTAAAAATATATTTTAATTCTAAAACTCTATATTACTAAGATTCTCTGTTAGTTTTATTTATGTATATTGTTTATGCTTTCATTCATTCAGGAGGAAGGCTATGAAGAGGTAG
The DNA here is from genome assembly GCA_028533065.1 of Trachops cirrhosus. Lineage (NCBI taxonomy): Eukaryota > Metazoa > Chordata > Mammalia > Chiroptera > Phyllostomidae > Trachops > Trachops cirrhosus. The sequence goes on from CM052538.1 coordinate 69,064,868, forward strand.
CATAGCATAGTGATTAAAAGTGTGGGTCCTGTAGAAACATTACCTGAGTTCAGACTGTGACTCTGATATTTAAAAGCTACAGGATGTTACTGAGCAAGGGCTCACTCACTGCCTGATGAACATAGAAGCCAATACAATGAATGGCACCGGCTTTAGAGAAAAGAAAAAGCTTCATTGTGAAGTTAACTAGCTAGGAGACAGGCGGTAAGACTCACACCCGTGTCCCCAATCTAGGTGTCTGGAGGAGTTCTAAGGGTTTTGAGGGAAACTTGCCAGCATGAGGAAGTGCTGGTGGGCAGTTTTTTATTGGAGATATTTGCAGCTTGGCCATTTATGGTAAAGGGGCATCAACACTGGATCTTCCTGGACAACGGACCCTTTGTTTCTGAAAGAGTTATGGTGTTCAAGTTCTGGTCATGTCCCAGTCCTTTGGTGCAGCTGGAGGTCAAAGTTCTCTCCTCTGTGCAAACTGTATGCGCATGACATACAGTTTGTGTCTGTTGTCTCTGAAAAGCAACTCAGCATCTTGTTAAAAATGGTCTGGAGCCAGTTTAAGTTGGTTCTGTGGTGATAAGAATGAGGGTTAAGTCACTTCTGTGCTTCAGTTTCTTCATCTAGAAAGTGGAGATGGGTTTTCTGTGAAGATTAAATGTGTTAATATGTGTAAACCTCTTGGGACAATGCTGGTCCTAAATGTTACATAAACAAGGACTATAATTATAATAGAAAACATAAATATATATTGAATATGATATTTTTCATACATATATTGAACCTGGTTTTCAACTTAATATTTTATTTTCAACTCCTCTTTTCTGAGGCATTTTATGACAGCAAAGCAATGTTCCTGACAAAGTATACCATCATCCTTTTGATAATTTACTGGGCTATTTGGTTAAATTACAGACCTCATATGGTAACTGTTATAAGCTCGTGTTCTGTCCTCTGGAGTGGCTTGCTTTAGTCAATAGCATCTAGCCAAGTAAAGATGTCCCTGTTCTGGGTCTAGACCTTAACTGCCTTGTGTGTCTGACTTGTCATGGGAACAGACATGAGCAGGACTCCTGGTGTAGAAGAGACACATGAAGCAGAATTTTGTTGGTCAAGTCATTGTCTAGGTCAGTCTAGGTCAGCCAGCATCCAACCAAAGCCCCAGATGTGTGAGTGAGATCAGCCCAGATTAGAGGACTGCCCAGCCTTGCCCAGGCTAAACCATTGATCCTCCCCTCATGCACTAGGTGAATGCTCATTGTTTAAATCACCAGATTTGGGAATGATGCAATACAGCATCAGTGATGCATACATAAAAATATAAAAGTAAAGAGTAGCATAATAAAGAGTAAATATATTTATACCAACCAGAGCTGCTAATATGATGCTTTTATTAGTTAATGAACTCGTGAACAAGAACTCACAGTCTGTGAGAAGCCTGTGCAGTGCTTTATGCAGATTAGTTTCAAAAAAACATATCTACAGAGTTTTTTAAGCACTTGCAAAGTCAGACCTGACTCCCTGTGTGTGATTAGCGAAGAGGGTTTTACACATGATTAAGCACGAAGATGTGCATGGATAGGAACTCATGAAGCACATTAAATTGCCATCTTCTCTTTTGATATTTTACAGCATCATACTCTCAGGAGAAATACTATATGTTCCCGTTTTGAAAGGCATTTCAGGCCTGTTTTGGCAAAGTTAAAGGATGAAAAAAAGAGGAAAGAAATATGGAGTATCACACTACATTTTTTCTAAATGTTTTTATTGTCCTCTTATTCATTGTAAAGAGGGGAGAAAAAAGAAAGAAAAAAGCAGAAGACTAGTTAAATTTAAAATAATGTGACTCTTCAGTAAAGTCTTCTTACCCCTACATCTCTCAATTAATTGATGTTTCCTGTTTGAGTTAATTCCCCCAAATGTTAACCAAGTAGCCTGACATAGGCAGTGAGATGACCCAGTTCACGAAATTCAGGTCTACTGATTATTTCTGCTGGTGGATCTTCCAGTATTTGGACTATAACTTAAAAACCTCATTTTCAAAAAGAATTTTGGCTTAGTATTACCAGCCAGAGCATGAGATGGTGGTCCTCTTATTTAAGCTAGGGAAAATTCCTTACCTATGTGTGCCACTTGCTAAAAGGTAACATATAGGATCAGTAACACAAGCACGATTGAAGTCAATTAAATATACATCAGAGCAAACCAGTGAAATACTTTATTCTTTGAATAGTAATTCAGAGCCCATATTATTCTCCCTTGATCACAGATGAGTACCTTAGAGGAAAAGGTAGAATCATTTGGTAGGTGTCAAGTCCCACTGTGACACTTTCTGTGACAGGTTTCAGGTAGCACTGTGCAGAGCTGTTCGTAACACAAACATATAGGCATTCTAGCTGCCTATCTGCACACCTTCCGTACCATGTGGGAGCAAGCACTCCTTTCCTTTTCCTAGTATTAATTAAATAATTATCCCTTAACTAAAGGTTTACTTCTCTTGTTACAACAATGATCATATTTTATGTATATTTTGGGGATTATTGACCTTTAAAGAAACCTCAGTGTAATTACATCACACAAATCTGATATCAGATGAGGAACATTTAAAAAATACAATTAGCACTTTGTGCTCTATATAAGAACCAAGAAAATGATTCTTAGAGTGGAACAATTATAGCATTTTTATAATTGATATCTTGATTCAAAATAACATTCTGCTATTTATGGCTTTGGTATTGAGGTTTGTCTTGGTCAGCTTTGGCTACTGTAACTGCACACCATGGACTTATATGGAACAGATAGTTATTTCTCACAGTTTTGGGAATTGGAAGTCCAAGATCAAGATTCATTGTCTGGTGAGCACTACCTCCTGGTTCACAGACAACATATTCTTGCTGTGTCCTTACATGACCCCATTACCTCCCTAAGGCCCACTTCCTAACACCATCACATTGGGGTTGGGTTTCAACATATGAATTTTGAGGGGACACAACATGGAGTCCATAGCAAGAGAGGAAGTATAAAACCTTCACAGTCTCTGAGGAGTCAGCTGGTCTTTCTATGCCTGATGCTTCTCTTTCCACAGTGCTAACCTACAGCAACAGTGCCCAACTCCTGGACTTTTTCTTTCTGAATTTGCCAGTAAATATTTTGGGTATCTGAAGACCAAATCCTTCATCTTCGTGGTGAGCTTGTCAGCAGCTGGTCAGATGCATAGCCCCTGAGCCAATATCCTGGTGCAGGATATTGCAGAGTGTTCCTCCCATGCAGAGTGTTCCCCAGAGCACAAATGTATCAGAAAATACTCGATGTCCATGTATTTGTGCAGTTTATGGATGAAGACATTTGTAACTCCAAGATTTTCCCACATGGAGTCCCACTGTCACATGGCTTATATTGGCTTACATTCTGCAAGTTGTATTTAACTAAAACATAACAAAATATCACTTGATTGTTGTTATCTCATTGTTTGTTAAAATAATAAATTTTAAAAACTAGATAAAAAAATTCTACTGTAGGTAAAAATCTTAAAATTAGTGTCTTATTTTTACCCAAATAATCCTATAATTTAACTCAATCTAGAAAAATATTGAAGTTTTCCATTTTGTTAACCTGAACTAATCATCCCTAAAGGTAATGTGTAAAAAAATAAAATATAGAAGCAGCCAGGAAATTCATGACAAATAAAAATCATGTAGGTATAGGAATTGATGGATAGAAATATTATTAAGAGATTATAATTTAAATAGTTTGGTGCTAGAGCATGAATATATAAACATAGATTCCAGAAATAGATATAAATTTCTTAAAAGATGAATATTATATTCAGTATGAGAAAGACTATTTAAAGAAGTGCATTTCCACCATTGTCTAAGTAAATAAATAATAAAGCAAGAGTATTATCTCACTTCCAATGTGTAGGGGGGTGGGGAGTATCCCACTGCAACCTCCCACAATCACCCTGTCCCACCTCAGGCGAGTAATAACCAAGAAGACAGGTGAAGGTCACAGCCCAGGGGTACAGGCTCCTGGAAAGACAGACTCTGTCACAGGATTGCAGACCCTGTGCCTCTGGCACACTTCCTCCCTCATCAGTAAGGCTCATTTTTCCCTAAAGGTCCCTTTCCTTCCTTCTTTCTATGCCACTGACTTACAGGTAAAACTGGTGTATTGTTATGCTCACCAAAGCTGGAGAAACCAAGACACGTGTCCAATTTCACTTTTATGACTTGGCTGGTATAGTTTAACTTGCTCCATTTTTGTACACTAATCCTCAGAGCTGATGTTTTGATTAGATTCAGGTTTAATTATTCTGACAAGATGATTCATAGCTGGTGCCATGCACTCTCTATTCCGTCACAGTTTTTGGCACATAATGTCTGTCCCATTTTCCTGATGCTAAGATTAATGAGTGTGTTCAGCCTGATCAGAAAGTTCTCCATCAAAAGTTTCCTTTGTGGTTTTAACACTTAATTGATAATTTTGTGAAAAGAGAAGAGTTTATTATGGATTTTAAGATTGTTATATCTAAATTCTATCATTCTTTCTGTAATTATTAACTGGAATTCATCTTTAAAAAAGGATATTTTTCTCATCAACTACTTAGACAGAAATGAGAGTAAACACAGAGATGGCAGGAAAAACACTTGCTTCTCTCCCTTTATTTGTCAGCTGTAAAGAATAACGATTTGGTACACTGAGGCCCACTGCAGTATTTTATATTTCATACAAACTAAAAATGCTTATACAAACTGGATTTGTTTTATTTTATAATTAAATGTATACATTCTTCATATTTTCTACTAATTTTTTGCATGCATACTTGTATGTTTCTTGCATATGTCTAAAAATTTCCTGATTTTATAAAGCACAATCCCTTTCAGAAATACATTTTCTTATAATTTTAACTTGACATCTAATATATTAATTTTTGTTCTATTTTGTTTTCCATGTTTTACTTATGTATGCTTTTTATTGTTTTATGTTTATTCTTTTGAATATATTTTATTGATTATGTTATAACAGTTGTTCCATTTTTTCCCCTTTTATTCCCCTCCACACTGTACCCACCCTCCCACCATCATTCCCCCACCTTAGTTCATGTCCATGGGTCATGCTTATAAGTTCTTTGGCTTCTCCATTTCCTATACCATTCTTAACCTCCCCCTGTCTATTTTGTAACTACCATTTATGCTTCTTATTCCCTGTATTTTTTCCTCCATTCTCCCTCCACCCACTCCCCACTGATAACCCTCAGAGTGCTTTCCAGATAAGGTCAAGTTAAAGGAGTTCATCATCACCAAGCCATTACTATATGAAACATTAAAGGGACTTACTAAGAAGAAGAAGATAAAAATACAACAGTAAAGTGACAACAAACTCACAACTACCAACAACCGAACCTAAAAAACAAAAACAAAATGAACTATGCTTTTTATTTTATATAAACTTTTTATTTTAGAACAATTGTAGAAAGTATGCAAAAATAGTACAGAGGTCTCCTGTACCCAATACCTTATTTACTCTATTATCTAACATTAGTATGATACTTTTGACACAATGAATGAACCAATATTGACACACCATTATTTTATTAAACTGCAGTTGACAATGTTCACTGCATAATTGTTTGATCTAAAAATCCACTAGGAAAAATACATGTATTTATTTTAGGAGTCATATGAATTTGATTTCTCAAAAGAAATGTTTTTTAGTCTTTAATTTTTAGTGCAGTTTTAAGTTCACAGCAAAATTTAGTGGAAAACACAGAGATTTCCCATGTACTCCCTACCTCTCCCATAGCCTCCCCCACTAGCAACATCTGCAGCAGGTGGCAAATTTGTTACAACTGATGGAGCAATATGGACACGTCAGCATCACCCAGCAGCCATAGTTGCTGTTAGGGTTCACACTTGGGGGTGTACATTCTGTAGGTTTGAAGAAATGCAAAATGACATGTATCCAACATTAGAGTAACACTGCCCTAAAAACCCTCCTTGCTTTGCTTTTTCATTCCTCCTTCCTCACATGTGTATTTTTTTAAGATTCATTTTCTTTCATGTAGGCTACTGCTTTTTTCCTAATCCAAGAAATATAATATACAGTGTTAAAATAAAATATTATATATATTATTCTAAGACTCAGACTGTTGTTCATCATAATCAGTATATTCATTCTCTTTGAGTCTATTTTCCCAAATGGATTTACTGAATCATTGGTAAGAAATTGTGCCTGTACCATTTAGCCAGGATTATAAAAATTAATGAATACTTACTTAAGAACTTTTCTCTTTGAAATGATTATTATTTTGCTATATGACATTAATAAGTTCTTATTTATTTTTAACTTAAATCAAAAGTTAGATTTTTAGCAATACATTATTTATGAAATTGCTTTAAAACAACATGATAGTCACTGAATGTACTTATATCTTCATGAAGTAATAAACTGACACAATTTCTTGTTTGGAGGGTAATAGTCTATGCTGTGTAACTGGAACTTGTGCTGTGAAATCACAAAATACTCCTCTAATGTCTCCATTTCATTTACAATATTTTAATTACTTATATCTATCAATATATAAATTGTGTGAAGGAAGAAAGCCAAAAAGTTCTATGGAGTATCATTTTCCTCAACCCTTTCCAAAGGTCCCTGTAAGAAGAAATAACAAAAGGCATCACATCACACGCAGTCTCCATGTGTTTAGGAGGCAGACTTGGAGATCAGCATTAGCTGGTTAAATAAGCGCAGCAAATGGCCACAGTGTTGTCCTTACAAAGATGCACTGAATGGCATTCCCCTTTAGGGGTAATAGAGAGAGTAGAACTGAGCTACTAAAAATGGAAATTTATTCCTCAACATATTGCTGCTTAAATGGGGAATATTCTGATGTCTCTAAGGCTCTTTAGATAATTTTATCAGTTTATGACCCTAATACTTCAAGGCCACGGAATAGCTTTTCTTTTTCTTCCTTGGAAAGTTAGAGTGTGTTATGTATTCTGAGTGCCATTTCTCTGTGTCATTCAAGATTTCCTCTTTTGGTCCAATTAAAAATATACCACATTGTTTAGCAGAAGTAGTATCTGCTATGAACACAAAATAAAGCAATGTAAAAATAAACTCAATAGTTAAGTCACCAAGATGTTCATAGAAGTTCCTTTACTGACTTTTTTTAATGCAAGCGTAAGGATATGACATTTTTGGCATTGCTGTGGTCTCTTGTGTATCAGATGGCTAACACAATATTTGATAAAATGAGCCAAGGGCTGCTAAAACAAAATTACTGTAGTACCAACATATTCATGATAATATAAAAATAATTCACTATCCACTAGCAGAAGCAATAATACTGAGCCCTATTGATTTTTTTACTCTTGGGCTGAAAAATGTATTTTGGTCAGGAAAAGTATGTGATTTCACATATGAGCTATTTAATAATTTTTTAAATTGATCATAACTCTTAAATTTCCTTTACATTTACATCTTTATTCCAAGTACTTTTTGTAATGGAGCTTTTCTATTGTGTTGTAAAGTTTTTGCAGTGATGAAAGTTTTGCTGAGCAAAGCATGTCTGAATATTTCTTTATATTTTTTCAAACAATAATAAAAATATATTACATCTAATTTGACCTTCCCATTGACTTAAAATAATGTTAACTTTTCAATTATATTAATTAATATAACATTAATAACTACATTACTAATTAGGCCCAATAACTGTTAGGTTCTGTAGCAACTGAAATGTAGAAAACCTGTGTGGAGATTCTAGGAAAAAGTAATTTTAAGAAGACTGGAGGAGTTCTATTCTCCATGTAGCCAAACATTCCTCCTAGAAAACTTAAACATTTGTCATGTTTTCAGCTGCTCTCTGAATGTGCAAGTGAATTCTCTTTGATTTGCATGAAGTTTAAAAATTCCGGATTTACAAAAAGACCCAGCAAACTCATTAAGTGAGCAAGGACAAGACGATGTCAGCAAGCTTCTCAAATTGTGGCACTTCCCCATGGGAGCAATATTAGAGGAAGCCACTCATCTATTCTTGCCATAGACATACCCAAAATAAGAATTTCTATTTGTAGGTCAGTCAATCTCTATCCCACTGTCTTCTCTTCATTTCTCCCACAGCCCAGCACCACCACAGCATGCAAAATAAGCAAACTGTCTTCTGATTTGCATTTCCTTGTAGCTTTTCCTCTGTGTGTCTATCAAGGTTAGCCAGAAATTCTTTAAAATCCATAGGCACAGTGAAGATGGAAGGGTGAGGCCTGGTTTGCCCAAAAGCTGAGCTAGTACATGGTCTGGTAGATTCTATCTACTTCATTCATCTTCATTTATTGTTGAATTATGGAAAATGCTAGTGACTGTGGCATAAAAGCAAAAGAAGCCAACTGAAGGGCATTTACATTCAGAGCATCCATGCCTATTCAAAGCAGAAAAATATTACTCTTTCTTACTCTGTCTGTTGCCATTTTCATCAATCGAGGTTTCTTAAGCAGTCATGTTTGGTACCAGTAAAGAAGACATTTCCTAACAATATATTTACTTGTGCCAAAAATATATTCACTAGGCAACTTGCCCCTCTCTTTCTCATCCCAAGGTGATTCCAGTGTTACTGTGTTTTGACGCTGTATAAAAGAGCAGGAGCATGGTCCCTATGCAAGGAAGGCAACTTCTTATGACTTAAAAGGCTGAGTCCATTTATATTTTTATTCAGGGAAAAAGTTTACACCTGAAATAACAGTAAACTACAGTACTGAGGGTGCACAGCTCTTCAAAAGCCTCCTTTGTTTATAGTCTAAGAGTTGGAAAAATATTCTATGCCCTGTCTGTTTCGGGGATCTGTGTGAGAACCTGCTTTGTACCTATGAAGCACTGCGTGGTTTTAAAAGTACATCATCTCAAGTTGCTGTAATTTTCCATGTCTAATGCACACTTTTTGGCTCAGATTTAAGGGAAAATAAGGTGTGTGTTATACATGGGTATAATGACTACATACCATGGGTATAATAATCCTGTGTATAATGCACACAAAAATATGGGTGTGCATTATACATGGCAGAATATGGTAATTCTTTTTAAAAAATATTTTATTCATCTATTTTTAGAGAAGGGAAGGGAGAAAGAGGAGAGAAACATTAATGTGTGGTTGCCTCACAAGTACCCCCTACTGGGGACCTGGCCTGCAACCCAGGCATGTGCCCTAGACTGGGAATCAGACTGGCAACACTTTGGTTCTCAGGCTGGCACTCAGTCCCCTGAGCCACACCAGCCAGGGTTGAATATGGTAATTCTTAAAATCCCCTGGGTTAGTTCTGGAGTGTTATCATACTCTTTCTTACCTGGACCCCAGTGTGGAACTTCCCTGTTGACACTGTTTTTTTAATCTATGTCCCATTTGCTCTAGTTTCAGTATGTTTAGCATAGAATTACAGCTCCAACAAAACACAGAGATTGGATGAACTGTTTGAAAAACTATAGTATTAATAGCTTTTTTAAAAAACTATAATAGTATAGTTTTTCAAATGTGACCTAATCTTCAGTTTCATCCATTTCAGTGACATTGTCATTTCCCCCCAGCCCTAGATTCTCATGGGCTTTTACAGAAGGTACAACTCAACTAAAGATGACCTCTCCAAAGATCTTCCCTCCTATGCCTCTCCCACATCACATCAAACATTTGCAGAATCTTTTTGAACATTTATAATGAGAAATTTAAAGCATGAGCTCAAGGAAACTAACGATTGGATTTGAATCCCATCTCCATTCTTTACAGTATGAATTTGGGAAAATTATATATACCTTAGTTTTCTTATCTGTAAATTAGAGATAATGACATTAGAAACTCACAAAGCAGTTTGGGGATTAAGCAGGATATAACACTAAAAATGCCTGCATATATATATCCGAAGAATCCCAAAACATTATTCAAATGAATACATGCACCCATATGTTCGTTGCAGTATTATTTACAATAGTCAAGATATGGAAGCAGCACAAATACCCATCAATAAACAAGTGGATACAAAATCGGTGGTACATATATGACATGGTATATTACTTGCCCATAATAAAGAATGAAATATTAGCATTGTGACAACTTGAATGAACCTACATGCTATTATGCTAAGTGAAATAAATCAGTCACAGAAAGACAAATACCATATGATTTCACTTGTATGTGGAATGTAAAGAACAAAATAAGTAAAATTAAAATAGAGTTATAGACACAGAAAACAGACTGATGGCTACCAGAGGGGAAGGGACGTGAGGGACTGGGTGAAAAAGGTAAATGGATTAAGAATTACAAATTGGTAGTTACAAAATAGTCACAGGGATAGGGAATATAGTCAATAATATTGTAATAACTAAGTGTGGTGCCAGGTGGGTGCTGGAAATATGGAGAGGAACACTTTGTAAAGTGTATGATTATCTAACTGCTATGTCATACACCTAAAACTAATACAAAATAATATTGACTATCAATTGTAATTTAAAAATAAAAAAATTTAAAATAAAAATGCCTGACATATGTTATACACTTGGTCAATATTAGTTTTTATTATCTAAATATATTTTAAATTATTATATGAAACGCTTCTTTACCAAAATTTCCTAATATACAATTGCTACTCCCAGGCCATGAAATTGTAGCTGACTGCTGCTTTTTAGTCCCTGGTGCCATTTACTTTTACAGATTTGTATTTTAGGGCACATTGGTCCTTGCCTTACAACTAAAACTGGATTTCATTAACAATTTCAACATAACTTTCCATAATCCTGAAAACATGTGCTATATTAATTTAGTGGTTCTCGGGTAAATGTTCAACGATTGACCCGTGGAAAAAAATATATTTGATATATGTACATACATTCATTATAAGTTTTACTGATATAAAGGAGATGTAGCACATAATTTATAAATAAGAACATGTAATGTATTGTATTACAGATTCCATATAGTTATTGATTTTCACACATATGGCTTTCACTGATTTTTGCCAAATTCTTGTCTCCATAAGCAATCTATAGTTGCACTTGATGAACAATCACAGATCTGGCATGGATGCTGGTTTTCAAAAGTCGAACAACAAAAAAATATGTCAGAACTTCACTATTTTGCCAAAGGCGTGATTGACTTCTTTGATGAGTCAGATAATAGTGGTCAGGAAAATCTCATCAACTTTTTTGTGCTTTGTATAAATGAATAGAGCTGACACTAACATTTTTTAATTTAATTTGAATTATTAGCATTTACCCTAATTTTCTTAAGTCTGTGTAATTGATCAACCATTCAATCCAGATCTGACTATTGTGTTTGCCTATTCTCATTCAATGTTTAGTCACTGAACGTCATGTTAAGAAATGCACAGTAGCACATGATTATATGCGACTCCCATCACAGAGATACAATAGATATAAATAACCCAGTGAACATAGGTAACAGTAAATGAATTTTAAGTATATGTTACCTTGTTTTTAATGTAAGTTTTTAATAATAAGTCCATGCAATTTAATTTTTAATAATGTCTGTGTTTGACAACTGGATTGCAAGTCCTGAAAATTTAGCAATTGGCTCTCACAATCTGGAAAAAGCTTGTCCCAGCACATCATGGCATTCTTATTTGTCACAAAATGGACAACCCCACCCTCAACATTGCTCCACTCTGACATAAACCAATGGTATCTATCTACCATTAACCCCTAATGGAACAGATAAGAGAACCCAGAAATAAACCCATGACTTTATGGTAAATTAGTATTTTACAAAGGAGGCAAGAATATACAATGGGGCAGGGAATATGGAGGAATGGGAACCCTCATGAACTGTTGGTGTGAATGCAGATTGTTGTACCCACTGTGAAAAGCAGTATAGAGTTACTTCAAAAAATCAAGAATGTAACTGCCTTATTACCCAGAGATTCCACATCTTGAGATTATATCTGAAGAAACCTAAAACACTAATTTGAAAGAATTTATGCTCACCTGTGTTTATTGCAGCATTGTTTACAATAGCAAAGATTAGGAAGCAGAGCCCATCAGTAGATGAGCCAAAAAGTATGGTACATTTACACAATGGAGTATTACTTTGCCATAAAAAGGAAGGAACTCCTATGATTTATGACAGCATGGATGGACCTAAAGAGTATTATGCTATGTGAAATAAGCCAGTCAGAGAAAGACAAATACCATATGACTTCTCTTATGTGTGAAATCCAATGAACAAAATAGCTAACAAAGTAGAAACAGACAAATAGGTACAGAGAACAGACTGGACTGACAGCTGTCAGGGGAGATGGGGTTCGTGGGCTGGTTGAAAGAGGTGAAGGGATTAAACAACAGAAAAATACTCGAACACACAGACAATAGTAAAGGGATTATCAGAAGGAAAGGGAGCTGGGAGGGGAGGTAGAAGAGAATAAAGAAGGGGAAATAGTAATGGAAAGAAACTTGATTTGGGATGGTAAACACATAATACAATACACAGTTGATGTATTATACAATTGTATACCTGAAACCTATATAATTTTATTAACCAATGTCATCCCAATAAATTCAATTAAAAATTTTTAAAAATATAGGGATGAAAAGGAATCCCTTCTTTCAGAGAAATTACTTACTTGCAGCAGGAAACAAACAATGATGAGCCAGTATGCTACCTGCTACAACAGTTAAGTGCCTTCAGGAAAAGTCTAAGAAGTGTGGGAATTCATGGAGAACTTTGCAGAGGAAAGACTTGAAGTGAACTGAGTGAGGGATTTTTTAAAAATTTGTTTTCATTTTTTATACTCTAATATTTATTTTACATATACAAAAACAATTATTGATATTCTATTTTCCTTAACAAAAAGTGTGATTCTAATATCCATGTACTATTACTACCACTACTACTACTACTATCCATGCACATTTCTTTCCTTTTTAAATTTAATCTTTACTGTATTTTTTCATTAACATTTAGTCCCCTTATACCTCCCTTTCCCAACAATCACCACATTACTGTCCATGTTCCTGAATCCTTTTTTCCTTTTTGATTAATCCCTTCACCCCTACCCTCCACCCTCCCTTAGCTGTCATCTTGCTCTCCATCTATGAGTCTGTCCCTATTTTCCCTGTTAGTTCACTTTGTTCATTAGATTTTACATATGAGTGAAATCACATGGTATTTGTCTTTCTTTGACTGGTTTATTTCACTTAGCATGATGCTCTCCAGGTACATCCACACTGTCAGAAAGTGTAAAATTTTCTTCTTTTTATGGCTGAGTAGCATTCAATTGTGTAAATGTCCCACAGTTGTTTTATCCACTTGTCTACTGATGGACACTTGGGCTGTTTCCATATCTTGGCAATTGTAAATAATGCTGCAATGAACATAGGGGTGCTTATGTTCTTTCATATTAGTGTTTTGGGTTTTTTCAGATATATTCCCAGAAGTGGAATCTCTGGGTTGAAAGGTAGAGCAGTTTTTTAATGTTTTGAGGTATCTCCATACTGCTTTCCACAGTGGCTGCATCAATTTGCATTCCCACCAAGAGTGCAAAAGTGTTCCTGTTTCTCCACATCCTCACTAGCACTTGTTGTTTGTTGATTTATTGATGACAGCCCTTCTGGCATATGCAAAATAACATCTCATTGTGCTCATTGTGGTTTTAATTTGCATTTCTCTGATGATTAGTGAGTGATGTTGAGCATCTTTTCATATGTCTATAGGAAATCTGCATGTCCTCCTTGGAGATGTGTCTCTTCAGGTCCTTTAACCATTTTTTAATTAGGTGTCTTTTTTGGTGTTGAGTTTTGTAAGGATTTTATAAATTTTGAATATTAACCCTTTATCAGGTGTATCATTGGTGAATAAGTCCTCCCATTTTCTAGTTCGCCTTTTTATTTTGTTAATGATTTCCTTTGTTGTGCAAAAACTTTTTAGTTTGTTGTAGTCCCATTTGTTTATTTTCTCTTTTGTTTCCCTTGTCAGGGGAGATAAAATAATGCTACAAATAATATCCAAGATTTTGCTATGTTTTCTTCTAAGATTTTTATGGTTTGTGGTCTAACATTTAAGTCTTTGATCCATTTTGAATTAATTCTTGTGTGATGTATAAGAACATGGTCTAGTATTATTTTTCTGCACATATCTGTCCAATCATCCTAACATCATTAATTGAATAAACTATCTATAACCCATTGTATGTTTTTACTTCCTCTGTCAAATATTAATTGACTGTAAAGCTTTATTTCTGGGTTCTCTATTCTGTTCTATAGATATATGTATGCTTTTCCACCAGTACCATGCTGTTTTGATTACTATGACCTCATAATAGAGTTTGATATAAGGTAGCGTGATTCCTCTAACTTTATTCTTTTTTCTCAGGACTGCTGTGGTTATGCAGGGCCTTATAAATTTTATAAAATTTGAAATATTTGCTCTAGTTCTATGAAATATGTCATTATAATCTTGATAGGAATTGAATTAATATATAGATTGCTTTGGGTAGTATGGATGTTTTAATGATGTTAATTCTTCCTGCCCATTATTAATGCAGTACATGCTTTCACTTATTTGTATCTTCTTTAATATCTTTCTTTGGTGTCTTATAATTTTCTTAGTAGAGGTCTTTTATATCCTTGGTTAGGTTTATTCCTAGGTATTTCATTCTTTTTGAAGCAAATTTGAATGGGATTGTTTTCTTAATTTCCCTTTCTGTTAGTTCATTATTGGCATATAAAAATGCAACTTATTTCTGGGTATCAGTATTGTATCTTGTTACTTTGCTGAATTCATTTATCAGTTCTAGTAGTTTCTTGGTGGAATCTTTGGGGTTCCTTATGTACAGTATCATGTCATCTTCAAATAAAGGCAATTTTACTTCTTCATTTCCAGTTTGGATGCCTTTTATTTCTTCTTGCCTGATTGCAGTGGCTAGGACTTCCAGTACTATGCTGAATAAGAGAGATGAAAGCAGACATCCCTGTCTTGTTCTTGATCTTAAGAGGGATGCTTATAGTTTTTTCCCCTTTGAATATGATGCTAGCAGTGGGTTTGTCATACATGGCCTTTAATATGTTTTTGTATGTACCCTTTAATCTTACTTGGTTGACAGTTGTTATGATAAATGAGTGCTGGATTTTATCAAATGCTTTTTCTGCATCTTTTGATATGATCATGTGGTTTTTATCCTTCATTTTGTTTATGTGGTGGATCACATTTACTGATTTGCAGATATGTACCAAACTTGTATCCCTGGAATAAATTCCACTTGATCATGGTGTATGATCTTTTTGATGCATTGCTGTATTTATTTTGCTAATATTTTGTTGATGATTTTAACATCTATGTTCATCCGGGAAATTGGCCCATAATTTTATTTCTTTGTAGTGTCTTTATCTGGTTTTAAAACTAGGATAATGGCCACATAAAATGAATTTTGGATCCTCCCTCTTTTTGAATTTTATGAAATAGTTTGAAAAGAAGAGGTGTTAAATGCTTTGAAGATATCAATTAAATACACTTGATCTAATGTGTCATTTAATACCTCAATCTCCTTGTTGATTTTATGTCTGGAAGATGTATCCATTGACATCAGTGAAGTGTTAAAATCTCCAGCTATGACTGTATTTCTGTCATTCTCTTCCTTTACATCCATCAAGATTTGCTTTAACTATTTAGGTGCTCTTATGCTGACTACATAAATGTTTACTAGGTTTATATCCTCTTATTGGATTTTTCCCTTTATCATTATCATTATCTCTTACCATACTCCTAGTTTTAAAGTCTATTTTGTCAGGCATAAGTCTGCTTCTTCTGCTTTTTTTCTTTTCCATTTGCATGCTATATCTTTTTCCATCCCTTTAAGTTTGTGTGTATCTTTCAATCTGAGATGGGTCTCTTGGAGGCAGCATATACATGGGTCTTGCTTTCTCATACATTCTTCTATTCTATGTCTTTCGGTTGGAGCATTTAAGCCAGTTACATTTAAAGTGATTATTGATAGATTTGTATTATTGCCATTTTATTGTTAGACTAATTTCTTCTGCTTTTTTTCCTTTCTCTTTTTCTTAAAGCAAGTCCTTTCACCTTTGTTGCAGTACTGGTTTGGTGTTAACAAACTCCTTTAACTTTTTCTTGTCTGGGAAGTTCCTTATTTCTCCTTTGGTTTTAAATGATAGCTTTTCTGGGTAAAGTAGCCTTGGTTGTAGATTCTTGCTTTCCATCACCTTGAATATTTAATGCCACTCCCTCTTGGCTGAAATATTTCTGTTGTAATCAGATGACAATCTAATTGGTGCTCCCTTGTAGGCTACTACCTGCTTTTCTCTTGCAGCTTCTAGGATTCTCTCCTTGTCTTTAAGTCTTGTCATTTGTGATATATCTTGATGTAGGCTTCTTTGGGTCCAACTTGTTTGGGACTCTCTTCCTGGACTTGAAAGTCTTTTTCCTTCACCAGATTAGGAAAGTTTTTGGTCATTATTTCTTCAAATAGGTTTTTGATCCCTTGCTATCTCTCTTCTCCTTCTGGTAATCCCATGATGTGGATGTTGTTATGCTTCACGTTGTCCAAAATGTTCTTAAGCTTTCGTCATTGTTTTAAACTCTTTTTTATTTTTGCTGCTCTGCCTGAGCATTTTTTCTATCTTGCCTTCCAAAGCACTGATTTAATCCTCTGCTTCATCTAACTTACTGTTTATTCCTTCTGGTGTCTAATTTATTTCAGATATTGCATTTTTTATTTTTGACTGGTCCTTTTTTATGATTTATATGTCTTTTTCATGCTATTGAGTGGCTTATAATCATTCCTCTAAACTCTATCTGATAAATTGCTTGCCTACATTTCATCTTGTTCTTCTTCTGGGTACTTCTCTTATTCTTTTATTTGTGATCTGTTTCTTTGTCTTCCCATTTTGACTGATTTTTTTATTTGTTTGTATATATTAAGTAGATCTGCAAAGATGTTGGTGTAGGCCTTTGTCAAACACTGCCTGTGACTGGCCATGGGCAACCTGTTTGAAGCTATCAGCATCCACAGCTTGTGGCTCCTTCTGCTGGGTCTGTTTGTATTCAGAAAGAACCAAGCTGTGCACCAAGGCTGACTTTTATCAACACTGGGCCCAGGGATGGGTCATTTGAAATTTTAGACCCTCCTTGGTTATTAAACTAATCAGTGATATAGCTTTAAGCTATAATCAGCAGACTGGCTTAAGCACCACAGGACAGGTCAGAGTGATTCCTGTAGGTGTGGCTATTGCTTCCTCTTAGGCTGATGCCATGTGGAGAGGAGTACTCTGCCTAAGAAAGGTGACCTCTACAGTATGGGGAATGACTCAGCACAGGGATCCTGGTGGCTATTCTATCAGTTCTCTCCTCAGAGACACCAACCCCAGACTCTTTTCAAGCTTCTCTAGTCCACTCTGTGCCCTCTCTGCCAGAACCCAGGGTAAGTGGATGCAAACAAAATTTTGTGTGTTGGCCCTTTAAAAAGCTCTCTGGGTCTTCAGCTGTTTCTCCTTCGTAGACAGAAACCCTGCTACTTTTCACAGCTGGATGTTATCTGGGTTTCTTTCTGTCTCTGGTGCTATAAGCTAGGGAGACCAGCTTAGGGTTTAGACCCCACACTTCTCAGGGGAAACCCCCAGCTTGTGAACTATCCCTCTGGAACTTCAGCTGCTGTCCATAGGAGCCCAGCCAGCCCTCTCGCACCTTCTGTGCACTACCTACCAGTCTGGTTGTGATGAAGTGGTTTCTTCTGTCTGTCAGTGTTTATAAAGCTTCTCTCCAGCTAGTGTTTAGTTGGTTATTCAGAATTATTTCTCTACAATTTAATGGTAATTCCCGATTTGTCCTGGGTGGAGATTAGTATAGCTTCCACTTACTCTCTGCCATCTTGGATCCCCGAGTGTGGGATTTCTAAACAGACATAGGAGGAGGCCTTCCAGTTATTCTTATACAACTTACATGGAGTTCATGCAATACCAAGGAATTGTTCTAAGCACTTCACAAATATTAAATTACTCGTCATCATAACAACCTTATGAGGTCGGGACTATTATTAACAGCATTTGACAGAAAATAAGATTATGGTAGAGATAGGTCAGTAACTTGCTCAAGTAGAAGGCAGAGAATAATTTAAGCCTAAGCAGGAGGACTTCACCATCCATATTGCATCCTCTATGCTGGCTGCCTGCCTACCTTAGAGACAGTATGTGCAAGTGCATAAGGAAATGGCAATGTCAAAGAGCATGTGCCCACCTGCACCTACTTAGGTACAGCTGCACCAAAGATGCATGGGAGAGATTAGGGAAATAAAGCTCAATCTGTAGGAAGGGACCATGTTCTGCCAATCTGGATATACCCTGTAAAGTGTTTGCATTTTATCCCATAGGGGTATTAAACTTTTGGATGATTTTTGAAGAATGGATAGATTTTGAATTATATTGGCCATGTGAGAGCTTGTTTATAAAACACAAAATATAGTTAAGACAAATTTATGAGTCTGTTATGGCAGTTCAGGTGCTTAATCACAGCAAAGTAGGAGAAATATATGGGAAGAAGAATGGAGAAACCTTGATGATTCATTGAATGCTCTAAGGCAAAAAATAGGGGATTCAACACCTACACCTAATAATATACCTATTATGGATATGTCATTTTCTTTGCTATATAAAATTGACTAGTAGAAATCTAACATTACAACTTATTCACTCTGTTAATAAACACCTACTTTGCTATCAGTTTTTTTCTTTTATAAGAAGTGCAGCTATGACCATTGTTATAAATATTTCCAGGTACACATGTGCAAAAATTCCCAAGGCACACACCTCTAAGTTCAACTGCTGGGCTATAGGATATACAGATATTTAACTTTACCAGATAATGTCAAATTGTTTCCTGAAGTGGTTTTATCAATTTGAATTCTTACCAACAGTACACTAAAGCTTCATCGATCCATTTCCTCACCAGTAATTTATATTATCATATTTCTTAAATATTGCCAATTCAGTGAGTGTGAAATGGAATTGCTTTTGAATCTCAATTTGCATACACCTGATTTCTACTAAGTTTGAGACTCTTTCATATGCTAATAGAGTGCTTGAGCTCCTTTTCTTATAAAAAATTTCTCATCATTTCTGTCCATTTGTCAGTGAAATCATTTGCATGTCACCTCTGTTTTTTTGTGTCATTGATTAATAAATGGTAGATTATAAATTTTTTTATTTCTTTAATTAACAAACATTTACTCATGCTTACTATCTTCCAGGCATTGTTCTGGGTGCTGGAGAAAAAGAACTGAGCTAAACAACCTACAGTCTATACTCTTATGGGGTTACATTCCTGATGAGGATAAAAAACAACAATCAAAAGAAGAAGAATTGAAATATAGCTTATGCTGGACATCAACAAATGCAACTCACAATAGTACTTGGCCCAGAGTAGGCATTCAATAAATATACTGAATTACTGAATAAACAAATGAGGAAATCCCACGAAGTCGTGTGTTCCTGAGATTTATTTGTTGGTTTATTGAACCAATGAATATTGGACTGATTCACTCGTATTTGGTATTCCATTTCCTAAAGACTCCTACTCTCTCTCTCCCTGTCTCTTTTCAGTCTGAGATTTGTGAGTCAATGGCCACAAGCAGAAGCCAGCAGTCCTGTCCTCATCCATCTG
Organism: Trachops cirrhosus; assembly: GCA_028533065.1. Taxonomy (NCBI): domain Eukaryota; kingdom Metazoa; phylum Chordata; class Mammalia; order Chiroptera; family Phyllostomidae; genus Trachops; species Trachops cirrhosus. The sequence goes on from CM052538.1 coordinate 69,084,519, forward strand.
GTCTATTCAGGCAAAGTTCTGACCTGATAAAATGGTAGGGGACTAGTTGATCAAATTACTTCTAATTTCATTCAGTGTTTCTTCTTCCATGGACTGAAGGATATTGGAAAAAAAATCTGAGTTATCACTGGCCATTTGATTTCTTCCTACCCATTGGTTGTGAGTTATAGTGTTTGCTTTATTTCAAAGACAACCAGAAATATTGTTCTATTGATTGAATCAGAAATTTTTTGATTCTCATTTAAACAAAAACTCCAATCAAATACTAAGCTATTGAAAACACATCTGTAAAATTGTACAGTCAAAATAATTTTCCTGATTATTTCAATTTTTCAACAACTGGTTTGCTATTATCTAGACACTGCTTCTGTTTGGGCATGATACCAGTAGATACGGCCGTCAATTACAGAAGTGCCAGAAAAAGCATTATCAGTTCTAGCATTTTGCCAAATGCAGGGCAAGCCCATAATCAAAATCCTCTATAGTATTAATGGATTCATTCTTATCAAGTGCAGATAAACTTTAGGACCACAACTTTCTGTTTATCTCCTCTATTGTAATTCTTTCTGCTGTATTTATGAGTGACATTTGAATAGCTGAGGATTTTCTTTGAAATTTTTTTCTATAAAGATCAGAAATCATTTGCAAACTTTTGCATTCATTAAAACTGATTTGAAAAAGTGGATATATTAATGCAAAAACACTGACAAAAATAGAATGCAATGGAAACGGACCATTTTAAACACCTTTTGAGAATTTTCAATAAAATGTATTTCAGTTACAGATTCAAATTTTAATCTAAATTAAAAGACTAATCATTAATTTTACTTGTACAAGGATTAAAGTAATTATGTGAAAAATATAGACAATAGGAAATGTCATTTATTCTTTGGAGACATGGCATAAAAGGTTATATAGTTTTTTTATATAACCACTGAATTTTATAGATTTTATTTGTTATATGAATAATACAATTGTGTATTTTGTTTAAAATGAAATTACATTTATTTTAAAAACATTTTATCATCCCTTTTTATTGCTTGCAAAATAATACCAGTTTCAAGCTAGAAAAATATTTTTTGTTAAAATGTTTATCTATTTTGTTATTTATTTGTTAAAATATGCAAGTTGATTACCTAGTATTAATAATAAAACTTTAACTATTTCTTAGTGTATTAATTTTTATTTTTATAAAATCTAAAATAATTTCAATTCATCTTTTAGAATGAGATTACTAATACATTGTATTTGAAATGCATTCTTAGAGTAAATGAACATTTCATGACAACTTGTAAATATATCTCAATGCAAATGCTACATGTTAAAAAATTTCAAACTTAGTTATCTACTTGTATAAATAATTTACCACAGATAATCAAGTTTGCTAAAATATCTCCAAGTATACAGATCATAGGGTTAAATTCTATTATACGATACATGGGAAAATGTCCTGTTTTTCTAATGGGTGTTTCTCTATTTTTAGTAAACCCCAAATCTATGTTCAATAGATGCAATTAATTAAATGTCATGATAGGGTCATATGACTAGTAATATAAGCAAAAAATTCCTTTCACATGATCATGAGGCTAAAAGGTTAATGCTTTACAGATGCTGCATTGAAGGAAGCTATTATAAGAAGTGCTTTTCAATCAATGAGTTGCTATTATGAGCAATAGATCCAATTTCTTTTAATCAATGAACCTTTTTCATTACATTTTCTAAGAACTTTTCTGTAGAATTCATATAGGCTATTCTTGTCTAGTCTAAAGGTTGCATTGTCTTTTTTATTCAGATTCCATTATGATACCTAGTTTAGTCCCTATTAAAATATACTTGTTACTTTTTTCACAATTTTTGTCTCTAAAGATTTATTGAACACTGTATCTCAAGAAATTCACTGAGTAGCAACTATGTGCTAGGATATGACCTAGAACTGGGCACTGAAATATTTTAAGACTATTTCAAACTTTCAAAGATGTTATAGAATTATGAAGAAGAGAATTATACTTATCTAAATGTAATAGAATATGGATCATTTTTTGCACATTTAAAATTTTTTTCTGTGGAAATGACTTATTTATTCTCCTGGAAAGTGTGGCTGCAATTTGTGGGAAGACAGAACATGTAGGTGGCATGATTTGTCACAATTTATCAGGTGAAAAGATAGCAAAAACATCCCAAGCTGTGCAAACCCAGGGAAAATGTGAAGGCTTTAATCTAATTTATCTCACTCTTCCTCATCCACAAGACAGTATTCTGTAAGGTCTTTGGGTAATACATCAATGGCTTTTCTTTTTCTAACCTCAAGTGCATGAAAGACTCTGATGTTATTAATTCGTTCTTCAAACTGTTAAGCTAATACCTTGGGCCAAGTGCTGTTATGAGTATTGGGGACATATCTAAATATAAGGTAGTTTTGGCCTTGAAAACTTTTAAGAATATGGGACAAATGAACAGCTATCAATAAAATCAAAGTTAGATACAAAGTGATAAGGCAAATATTCACTCATTTCTTATTGAAATATATAAGATGTATATGAAAAATGGTAGTCCAGGATTCAGGGAGATTATTTACATATGAAAATAAAATAAAGCATGTCTTTATATGTAAAATAAGAACAGTACATCTCAGTGTTTAAGGATTTGGACACTCAACCAAGCTGCTTGGGTTGTTACTACAGCTCTCCAGTTTATGAGTTATTTGATCTTGGGCATATATTATGGACTTAGTGAATGTGTGTGGCCCCTCCCCCAACCACTATATTCATATGTTGACACCTAACACCCCATGTGATGATATTAGGAGGTAGGTCTTTAGAGAGGTGATTAGGTCAGGAGGATAGAGCCCACATGATGGGATCAGTCCTTATAAAAGAGATCCCAGGAAGCTCCCTCCCCCTTTCTCCATATGAGGCCACAAGGAGAAGATGCCATCTGTGAACCAGGAAGCTGATCTTCACCAGGTACCAGGTATGCTGACATTTTGAACTTGGACTTCTAGCCTCCAGACTGTGAGAAATAAATGTCTGTTATTAAATTACCCAGTCTGTGATAATTTGTTACAGCAGCCCCAATGGACTAAGCATGTTACCTGACATTATCCTCTTCGGAAATATGACAGATAATAATAGTACACATCTCCTCAGACACCACATACACATACAGCCATAAAAGTCATTGAGATAAACACATGGCTGCTTTTTCCACCAAATACTTCTCTTTCTTTTTAATTCAGGGTGTGTTTCCTATTATTCCCTTTCTCTCTTTAACTTTGGAAGAACACCAATGTCCTTGCAGCAATAAAACATAGAGACTTCCTGCTACCCCAGCATTATAGTGAGTTTATGAGATGTGGGTGTCAACAAGGAGAGAATAAAAAGAGAAAATATATGAAGCTGTTTGGCTATAACATTCCATCCTTAACTTGGTGTAGTTATGGAACAGGGTCAGTGGGAAACTGAGAAAGGAAGTTACACTGCCATCAGCATGGAAAGATCATACAAATGATTTTGTCATGAAGTTGTACAAAATGATTAACTTAAATATTACCTGTTAGCAGTAAGCAAAGTTAATTATCCAATTATTCCAGGGCATTTCAAGTAACTTGTATGAGGCTTTAACTCATTAAAAAATCCTGATTTACTGAGTTATTTATATTTCACATCACTCCACATGTATATATTGTTTTGAATTTTCCCAATCATTATTTAAAGTTTCTTCCAAGTATTACACTGGATAGGATGTTACCAAGAAAACTATGTTTTATAAAAACTTTAAACAGGGACAATGCAAAAGACCATATATTTCATAGGTTTAAAAAAAGAAAAACAAGTCTTGCATATCCAGCTGCCTTAATATATGAAACCATGGAAAAGAAGTACGGTTTTGATATATTCTATTGAAGGGTTACCAAAAAGAGCATTATAAGCATTTCCCCTACATTATTCATTCATAAAGCAAAGCAAAGGCAAAATATCCATATAAGTTAGTTCTGACATTTGAATTATAAAATAGAATATGTGGCAGCAACATATTCCTGCAGGAGCTAGATCACAGAGACTGTGAAAGCCATTCTAATAAGAATGTATTTGAACAGAGTTTATTATGGAGGCAGTGGAAAGCCAGTGAAAGGTCTGACATAGAAGATTGACTCTCTGTCTTTCTCTGTCTTTCATAACCTCTTATGATGACAATCTAAAAATTAATCATTCAGCTCTGAAATAAGGCAGTGGTAGTGGGCTAAGTGAATTTTTAAATCAGAAAGATTATTTGTCCCCAGAACCAGTACCCATGTTTGCTGTTCAAGTACCTATGGCCTTTCAGGTTGCTGGGATATTTAAAGAAATCCAAAGATAATTGGGTCATAACTTTTTAAAGAAGATATTATTGAACATATATTTTCCACCATGCTCTGTGGAATATTAATGGGAAATAACACAAAATACCTACTAAATATCAAGAGTACTGTCTTATCTGTTATTCCCAAATAAGTTGCCCCTAATAATACCATTGTAATCAAGTTGACAGAAGACAAAAACATTTCTTGTCCAGTCTTTCAGAGAATGATTATATCTTTCTTTATTGACTTCAAATTTTATGCCATGATCAATGATTTGATCATTTTTTATGAATAACTGGAATACTGAATACTACATGTCAGTGTAGGAATAGTGCAATAATAATGACCATGTTTGAGGAGAAAATGGATAAATTTGCATACATAGAGAGAAGGTGGCCTCTGAAGGAGGGAGATCTCCATCCAACCATGTGAGGGATATGCTGATTCTGTTTGGAGTGTAGACAGCTGTGACAAGCATTGCTCCCACATTAACAATCAGAAAGCAACAAGATAAAGTACAAGAAATAACTTTTTATCAACTATCTGAAAGCCAACTTGTGATTGTTAACTATAAATTTATATTACATGAGACATTGCTGATATTAAATGTGGGATCTCAAAGAGAAAATTTGCATTTAATGATGCAAGCTCACTGTGTTCATTACTAGTTGGGATTTCTAAGTGAAATTCACAAATGAGATTTGATTTTGACCACCCAGGAGCTAGGAATGTAGGTGGCATTTCCACATGAAGAGCCGTGACCTGTTAGGAGTTTTGAATGTGGGGAACAATCCCCTCAGTCCAATGACACAAGAAGAAGCAGACACTTTTTTAAGTATATTTTATTGATTTTGCTATTACAGTTGTTCAATTTTTTCTCCCATTTATTCCTCCTCTGTCCTGCGCCCCCCACCCACCCACCAGCATCCCCTCCCCTTTAGTTCATGTGCATGGATTGTACATATAAGTTCTTTGGCTTCTTTATTTCCTATACTATTCTTAACCTCCCCCTGTCTATTTTATGCCTACCAATTATGTTTCTTATTCCCTGTGCTTTTCCCCCCTCTATACTCCTCCCCCTCTCCCCACTGATAGCCCTCCATGTGATCTCCATTTCTCTGGTTTTATTCCAGGTATAGTTGTTTGCTTAGTTTTTGTTTTTTAGGTTCAGTTGTTAATAGTTTCGAGTTTGTTATCATCTTACTGTTCATAGTTTTTGAACTTCTTCTATTTCTTAGATAAGTCCCTTTAACCTTTCATATAATAAAGACTTGGTGATGATGAACTCCTTTAACTTGACTTTATCTGGGAAGCATTTTATCTGGCCTTCCAATCTAAATGAGAGCTTTGCTGGACAGAGTAATCTTGGATGTAGGTCCTTGCCTTTCATGACTTTGAATACTTCTCTCCAGCCCCTTCTTGCCTGTAAGGTTTCTTTAGGGAAATCAGCTGATAGTCTTATGGGAACTGCTTTGCTGGTAACCATCTCCTTTTGTCTTGCTGCTTTTAAGATTCTGTCTTTATCTTTAACCTTGGGTAACTCTATGATGTACCTTGGGTCTAATTTCTTTGGGACTCTCTGGGCTTCCTGGAAGTCTATTTCCTTCACCAGACTGGGGAAGTTCTCCTTCATTATTTTTTCAAATAAGTTTTCAATTTCTTGCTCTTGTTCTTCTCCTTCTGGCACCCTTATGATTTGGATATTGGAGCACTTAAAGTTTTCCCATAGGTTCCTAAGCCTCTCCTCATTTTTAAAAAAAAATTGTTTCTTCCTTCTGTTCTGGTTGAATATTTATTTCTTCTGTTTGTTCCAAATTATTGATCTGAGTCTTGGTTTCCTTCCCTTCACTGTTGGCTCCCTGTATATTTTACTTTATTTCGTTTTGTGTGCCCTTCATTTCTTCCTTCATTTTGCAGCAGAGCTCAATTAATTCTGTGAGCATCCTGATTACCAATGTTTTGAACTCTGCATCAGATAGGTTGTCTACCTCCTCATCGCTTAGATCTTTTCCTGGAGTTTTGATGTATTCTTTCATTTGGGCCTTATTTATTTGTCTTGGTGCACCTGTTAAGTTGTAAGGGGGTGGAGCCTTGGGTATTTGCCAGTGTAGGGTAACCCTCTTTGCTGTGGTGTTGTCTGTGGGGGAGGGGTCAGAGAGGAAACAATGCCTCTCGCTGTCTCTGCTCTAGCTCCACTTTCCAATGAACTCTCCTGTGAGACTGGAAGTTTCTCTAGCAGCTGCAACCCCCACAGTATTTTAAAGCTAGAGGTTTTGAGTCTTTAGTTTCATTCAGCCAACCCCACCTTGCCTGCAGTCCTCCACCTTGCCCCACATCCTCTCCACTTGGCTTCCCATCTCCACCCCTCCTACCAGACTGGATGAATGTTTCTTCAACTCTTTGGTTGTCAGAGTTCCATGCAGTTTGATTTTTCTGGCAGTTCTTGTTGTTTCTTACTTTTAAATTGGTTGTTATCCTTCTACTGGTTGTGTGAAGAAGCAAAGTGTTTTTGCCTATGCCTCCATCTTGCCCAGAACTTCCAGGCCTTCTTTTTACCCCTTTCTTTCCTGGAGAGTGGCAATTTCTCATTTGTCATTTATCTTAGGTGTGTCCATTGGAGCCTAGTTTATTCTAAGTTACCCTCAGATTCCTCTGTTTGGGGACCTCAGTCTGTGACTCCTTCTCCAGGTTTCCTTGAAGCTATGAAAAATCTAACGCTAAATTCATAAGGTCTTGAAAAATGCTCTCCAGCCAAAGTCAGTTTAGAGCTTTGCTCATCTTCTTTTCTTCTTCTTTTTTTAAAACTTCATTTTGACTTCTGCAGAATCCTCATGGTATTGACAATAATTGATGCAATCAACACATTTTAATATGTAGCTTATCCAGTATGTGTAGTTTCTTGTGGAAGAGTCAGATTCCATTTCTAGTGGTGTCCACAGCTGGAACTGCAATTCCTCACACCTCTCTTTTAGAGCAGTTGGTTGTAAGCGATGCTGTGTGGCACCCTACAGACCGGCGGCCCAGTCTTGTACCCTTCCCTTCTCATTCCTCCCAAGTGAGTGATGCCAAGGGCACACTCAGTGACTGTGTTGAGAACAATCTCCATCTCAGGTCCCAGAGAAGCCCACTTGTAGTCCCAGGAGCCATAGCTCTGTGAAAACCTGCTTCTTTTCTAGTTAGGAGTAAAACAGAAGAAGGCCATCTGGATTTTTTTCATGTTTGCAACCAGAACATAATTCTTTACTCTACCCTGGTGTGCTTTTCCAGGACAATTTCTGGTTCATGAGAAAGTACTCAGATATAACCCCAGATTAGCTCAAATAAATTAGAAAATCTTCAATGTGTTTCTTTTTGTTTATCTGTTTGTTTTGAATGAATTAGAATGTATTAAAGATTTTAGGACATGGTTTCTAACAAATGACTCTAACCATTTAAAAGTCAGGGTGCTTAAATGTTTTGTCTTGAATCAACTTATCTTGTAAATGCTCCTGGGCCTTGCCTCCTAGCACAGTGCTTTATGGGAATGCAGGGAGCAGCAAGGTTGCTGTCCACACTCCGGGACTCATCCCGTGGCCACCCATCACCACTCACCAAAACGGTAACTTGGCTGCAATTGCAAAGACATCAACATGTCTGCTACTAATTCTGCACAATCAACAGCAGTTTTGCAAATAATCAGATAGTATTTAGTAATCCTGTGCACGCCCCACGCTGTTCAGAGCCACCTTTGTAGTATCATCCTTAATTAGGATAATCAAATTCCTCTTTTATCTTTATTCAGCGATTACAAAGTCATTTTGTCAGGCATAAATTACTCATTCCTTATTATGGGAAAATGGATTTCTTAGAAACTTCAAACAACATACACACGTTATCTTCAATAGCACATAGCCTTTTAGGAAATAGATACCATTTTCTGCTCTGAAGAAGTCTAATTCAGAAGGACATTCCTAAATAACACCTCATCCAGCTTTATTTCAGTCTGTGCTATTTCAATGCTTCATTGGACTAGAATCTACAAAGTGATATAATTCATCTTTAAAGTTAGCATAATTTTCCTCTTTTTCCTTGGGAAGGTCTTTTGATTAATATATTCTTGCCTGAAAGTCACAGAACACTTGTTTAAAACCTCAGTGTTAGCATTTAAAACATCTTTAAGTCTTAAATACATATATCTACACATATGTTTATTATTATTATTATGGTGTTACTGATAATAAACATAATGATTAAAAAGATTGAAGGAATAAAACTATGTTTCTGGTCAGGAGATAACTTTTCAATTTTAATTTTAATTTAATTATAGAATTAATTATATACAATTTTAATATTTTAATAAAAACCACCTTATTTCCCATTGCTGAAGATTGTGCAGTGCTTGTTAATGGTGCATCACAATCACCTGGAGTGATTTTTGCAAAGATTACTGTCACTAAATCCAATTTCACAGTTTTTTTTCTTTTTGAGTGTTTTCTTCCAGTTTGCATATAACATGCTCCACACATGATATTCTGCACATTAAGGTTTAGGAAACATTATTTGGTGGTTCAGGTGTCATGTGGCCTGCAGGAGAGCACTATACTTTATCTCCACTCTCTTAAGGTCTCCAGTGGAGCCTGAGAATATAGTTGATAGGACAGATCAGCAGGAGAAGAGCATACAGATTCATTTACTAGAAGTTTTGCATGACACAGGAGCTCTTAAGGAAATAAGATCCAAAGAAGTGGACAGGTCTAAGTGTTATATAGTGAGTGGAACAAAGAGAGGCAAGTGGAAAACCTGTGGGAAGGGTAATGGGAGGTGAATTATTTAAAGTTCTGTTTGTACAGATTTCTCTCCTCTGGACTCCTCATCTCTGGTGAGAAGAATGTTTTTCCCTCCTGGTACAGGAAGAGTGTCTTTCACATGGAGTTTCATCTCCTGTTCTGAGGGAAAAATAGGGAAGATCAGAATGCCCTTCTTACACCTGCCACCCCTCAAACCTTAAATCTCATTTACTTACTGTCTCTTTGAGTAGGAAGTGTGTCTCCTTTGTGCCTCAATCTCTTCACATGTAGGATGAGGATTACTTAGACCCTAGTTCAAAATCTGCTTTCTAACAATGTAGTCTTAGGCCTGACATTTGTCAAATGCTTTTCTTTCTGGACTTATGGTTTCTTTGGCATCCAGTCCACTCCAGAATTTAAGAATCTTCAGATCCATTTGTATCCAGCCAGGCTCATTTACCAGAATTCCTGCCCTGGCCCTTCAAATGCCATTCTAACTGCTGACTTATTTCTTTGTCTCTACAACTGAGATGTCACCTTGAGATCATTTGAAACCATTCATGGGGGGGACTATACCTTATTCAGGATTTGGTTATTTTTATTCATCCCAGGAGTTTTTCTGGGTGTCTGTTACTCTAAATCTTTTTCAAACATACTATTTGGGGTCCAGAAGTTTCAATCCCTAAAGCCCTGTGTGCTGGACTCAATCACTTATGATCTCTTTTTGAACATCTGCCAGTTCTTGCTTGTGATAATATTTTTAAAATATTTTATAGAATAAACCAGGCCTGGCTGCTGTGGCTCAGTGGATTGAGTGCCAGCCTGAGAACCAAAGGGTCACCAATTTGATTCCCAGTCAGGGCACATGCCTGGGTTGTGGGCCAGGTCCCCAGTAGGGGGCATGTGAGAGGGAATCACACATTGATGTTTCTCTCCCTCTCTTTCTCCCTCCTTTACCCTTTCTCCAAAAAAATAAATACATAAAATATTTTTTAAAGAAGAAACCAAATAATACCCAAGCACAAGACAACTGGCCATTTCCACCTGCTTGGCTGACAACTGCAGACTCCACAGTTACATGGCCCATGTTCCCAGTTTACACAGGTAATGGTTCTACTAAATGCTTTGCCACTGAATAACTTGCAACTACAACTTTCCTGACCCCACCTCCAATGTTTTTGCAGTCCACTGACTGACTGGTAGGTAATGTTACATGTTTTAGGTGTTTTGCTGTGGCAACATTTATCCTGGTACAATTTTATATATTAGTTAAAGTGATAACAGATGTTAATTGATAAGTTCCCAACCTCAAAGGTTTATATTAAAAAGAAATTTAAATATTCCTCTACTGAACTTGAAAATAAGCATACCTGACAGTAGGTGACACTTTAAGAAGTGATTCAGGGACACAGTGTCTCTCATCCTGTGGTCCTATGATTGCTAACAAATAGCTTCTGGGTTTGCTGTGCTAATCTTGTCAAGTCAGCAAAGGCTGGTAAGTGAATGGAGAAGAGGGTCTGCTTCATAAGCTCTGAACTGATGGTGGTGGTGGACATCATGTTCATTCATGTTTCATGAGTGAGGACTACTCATAGTAACCATATAGACTGGCAGATGCAGAGAAATGCAGTTTCTGGATGCAAATCTCTTCTCAGAAGCAGCTCTTGACTATGGAAAGGAAGTAGAAATATTTGATAGGCAGTTATCTCTGCCAAGAACTCTCCCAATGAGAAGGAATTACACAAGCAAAAACTTGAATCATTCCCTTGGTTCATTAGTTTTGAATCCTAAATAGAGTAATTGGACTGCAGAATAATGGTTTAGAGGCATGACCAGAGGCAGGATCTAAACAGTAAGTTGATGATTTAAATGTCCAGCTATCATATGTAGAAAGAATTATATAGAGTGTTGCTTTGTAAGCTGAGGTCCATAAAGCAGTGTTGAAATTAAATTTTACTTTTGAGGATGGGCATTATTTTTCTGGGAGATCCACCATAGTTTTCCCTAGAATCTAAAAATCTTAACTAATGATCCTGTCAGGTTTTTAGAGTGGGAGCTAGTGATGAAGGCTGAGAGCTGGCAACTGCCCTGATGGAGTTTTAGGTCCCAGTTCTGTTTCTCTCTAGTTGCGTGACTTTGAATAAGTTACCTTCCTATCTAAATACCCATTTCTTATTTGCAGAGTTGAGTTAATAGTGGCATCACCCTTCACATGGTAGTTGAGAAGTAAATGGATGAATATATGCTAAGCACTCACATTAGCACCCAGGACATGGAGCACACTGAATGACTGGTAGCTGTTATTATGGTCATAATTTTGCAGATGTTGTGATATGGATGAGGAAAGAAATGAAAGGTAAGAGACTACTGCCACAGAAAGAAAATAGAACAGAAAGAACAGATGCAGAAAAGATATTAAACAGGTCTGCAATTTTGTAGATGCTCTTAGTTGAAACATATGTGTGACATTATGAAGTTAGTTTTTTATTAGCATCAGTTTTCCAGCAGTTTGCATGACATTAACTACAATTATCGCTTCTGTTACTATTACAATTACTATTACTGTTCGGCTTTCTTCCTAAACTAAATGAGTATCTGTTAGGGGAGGTAGCTCACAATTCCTTTTGCTGAATTAACAGTGGGACCATAGTTTGGAGTTCCAGCACATATGAGGTCTCTAGGTAATTTTTAACCTGTGTTGCCTGGAACCAATAGGTGTACTTTCTACAGAGCCCAATTTTCTTTACTATATCAAAGACATGTCATGCATGTTGTAACAAAGCTGTGATAAAGTGCTGTCCAACAAACCTTTCTTCAATGATGGAAATATTCTCACCTGCTCTCATAGAGGATGTGACAATTCAATGCTTAAAATATGGCCAGTGTGAGTGAATTTTAAATTTTTTTAAATTAATTAGATTGAAATAGCCACAGGTATGCTCACTGAATGCAATACTTGATGGGGCAGCTAAGTTGTATGAAAAATCTACTGTAGGAAATAGATGATGGGACTATTTCAACTGGAACCAAGTGAACCGAAGTCAGGAGCACAGAGTTGAGGTTCAGTTCAAGAAAATGTACATGGAGTGGTCAGTGTGCAAAATCAAATGTGGTCACGGGAAGCATGTCTTACAAACATCCATTGACAATGCTGTAATTGACAACACTATGCTTCTCCTATCACCTTTGATATGTCTGATCATCTGGCTCATGTTTATACTGATGTCATAGATTTTAAAAATACTTGTTACCAAAAATAAGTCATTACTATCTACATTTTGACAGGATTTTATTGTATATTGTTTAAAGACCTAAAAATTTAATAGCAATTTGTGGGATTTAAAACACCTGCATGACCCAAGTTAGAAATCATTTCACTTTCATCAAAAAGATATTACTTTTCCAATATTGCTAATAACTTTATTATGTTAAGGTATGGCTTCTCTATCTGTCTTTATCAGACCTGCTTTTACTTGTCTAAGGAAATCACACTCTGATTATAAACCTTCATTTCTATCTTTCGTTGAAGTCAGAATAGAGTCCTATATCCACCTTCCCAGGCCCTGGTGAGCCAGCCCTCCCTCTTCTCCAGCCCTATTGCCTCTACACTCCATCATTGGTCCTTCTTCTTTACAAGAATATACGGCAGACAGACTAAAGGCAACTGAACAATTGCACACTGCATGCACTTTTCTCCCAGCTCCTGTTTGTTTGTTTCTCAGCACTTATCATTAAAACAAAATTATTTTCTTTATACTTTATATCTTTCAATTACAATTGACATAAAATATTATGTTAGTTTCAGGTGTATACCATAGTGATTAGACATTTCTATCATTTACAAAGTGATCCCTCTGGTAAGTCTAGTATCCACCCCTCATCAGCCATAATTATTACAATATTATTTACTGTATTCCCAATGCTGTACTTTACATCCCATGACTATTTTAATAAGTGTCAATTTGTACTTCTTAATCCCTTCACCTTTTTCACTCAGACCCCCCAAATCCCCTCCCATCTGGTAACCATCAGTTTGTTCTCTGAATCTATGAATTTTTATTTCTACTTTGGCTTAATTGTGATTTTTGGAACCCTTCCTATCATAAAAGCTCCTTTGCAACCAAAGCAAGAACAATCCCATTTTCCTTTCTATCCCCCTGTTTAACACAGTTCAAGGTTTCAGTGAATGAGTTATTCAATGAATGACTCAATAATTTTCTTTTACCCAGACATTACTGAAAAATTCAAGATTTAAGAAGAAGTCTTTGGAAACAAACATAAGAGATCATGGTTTGATTTTATAAAAGTGAGAGGATAGGTATAAAATAAAGGACACAGGGGTTTAACCCTATGAAATGTGTTTTTTGTGGTCATGGGGCTATGCCGACCACCTTTCTGTCTGAATCAAAGAGCCACCTCTCTCCAGCAGAACTTGGCAACATACATATGTTATGTTAAATATATGCATGTTTATAATGTGACTGGAAGCAAAGGAAGTGGATGCTTCTATGAAAATTCAGAAGGAAAAAAAGGACAACTTTAAAATGTATTTTTATAATACTTTTTTGAAGATTTAGCTATCAGCAATAAAAGCACAGATAAAATGTGGTAGACTTCTCTGGACATAGGGTTATAAAAAAGACCCAAACTTCTGAATAAAATAGTTTACGAGCACTTATGTTTTTATGTAAAAATATACTGTCTTCTCAAGTTCATTAATTTGAGTTTGATTAATACAGAAATATTTGATAAAAATTAATGCTTTTCTCTTTCTTTTTTAGATTTTATTTATTTACTTTTTAGAGACAGGGGGAGGGAGGAAGAAAGAGAGAGAGAGAGAAACATTAATGTTTGGTTGCCTCTCACACGACCCCTACTCTGGGCCTGGCCTGCAACCGAGGCACGTGCCCTGACTGGAAGTCGAACTGGTGAGCCTTTTGTTTGCAGGCCAGACTCAACCACTGAGCCACACCAGCCCAGCCAGAGCTGAATGCATTTTCTTTTAGTTCCCTTCATTTGATTTTGAATACAGATTGTCATTTTACATGGACATTGGCATAAACCAAAGTTTTGAATTCACTGAAAAAACATACTTTGCAATAGCTTTGTGTGTAGGTTATATCATACCTGCTAACTAGTTTGTCTTAATTTTTCAATAACAGGTTCTTGGGACAAATGTATGAAATGAAACATTCAAATGCTATACACTGACACTCATCTTACCCTAGAATATATATAGTTACCCATTTCCCTCTCCCAAAACATACAGTCCAAATTTCTTAGCCAGCATTAGTGGTAATGAATTGTTAATGCCAACATTTTTTGCTTTGAATATCTGCAATACTGTAAAATGATATTTGAATGTTTACCAACTTACTAGTTGTTTTGAATTAAGCAGGGTTTATGAGGTGAAAATATCAAAGGAAAATCTGAAATTTTATAGTACTCTGTAAATTAAAAAATATAATTATGGAAAATGCAAAAAAGTACAAATCTTATTCATGCTATTTTCTGATGTAAAAAGATGAAAGATTCACAGAATATTTATATTAATTTGCATATTATTTAAGAATAACAAAGAAACTATATAGATGGTTTGAAAGGGTGCATCTCAAGAGAACTAAATTAAGAGATACAAGGAAGAACAATGTTGAAGCATCTGCATTAAAGAAATAATCACAATTCTGCACTGTCTTCATAGTAACATAGATGCAATCTTTACGAAAATAATGAAAAAAAGTCAAGAGAAGAAAGAAAACGCCAGTAGGACTGTATGTACCAGTACTTATAGATATTTTAAGGCATGGTTATAATAGCAAGTGAGTTATCTTTGAGATCTAACACATTAAGGGCACTCGCAGATGGAAGTAGACAAGGTTGGCACACAACAGAAAAGATCTCAGGGAACTGACAAAAAAAACCATAGTTCTTCAGTTTCCCAACTGGAACATATTTTTTTCACAATTTTAGATAGTTGTGTTGACTTTTGATATTTTTTAGCAGCTTAAAATTCCATGGATTTCCCTACAATGCCAAGAGGAACAAGAAATTTGAAATGTTTTCAGCAGACACAAACATTAGTTAGGAATTGATTCCAGGAGGGGCTTCTATTTGCAAATCAAGTTCGGGTGTAAAATTGGGCAGAGAAAGGTATAGATAAGATCCAGTGAAGGTAGAAGTGTGTGTAGGTAGAGACAAGATATGCACAGGCTGGAAGTTCATTTAAGACTTTGACACATATTCTAAGAGCAACAAGGAGCTCATGACATCTGTCCAGATGCGTTTCATTTGAGGTCATTGAGCTTGAATTCACAGCAGCACCCATCTACTGCACAAGACTTCCCCCCACAGTCTCAGCTGCTTCAGTGCAGTCGGAAAGAGAGAAGATACTGGCTCCATTTCAGTGGTGTGCTACTCAATGTGGGGGTGGGGATGTGCAGCAAGGATGGTTGAGACACCAGAGACCCTACTAGTGAAACAGTGGATCACAAATGCTGAGCTGATACGAAGGAAATAAATTCAGAGAACCTTAGCTTCTGAGCTAGAGTTCTTCTTCAAACCCCTAAAAGAGAATTCAAATATTTGAGTAAAACATTAATAAGCTGTCTTCCATACATATGTGCTTCATGAAACACTATTTTACTATTTAGAATTCATGTCCTCACACAGTAAGTACCATTAGAAGTAAGTGGGATTTTATTTATTTTTTGATGCCTGTTAGCATAATCCTGTCAAAATGTAGAAATTCATTATGAATGTTAGGTGCAAGGCAGGAATTGTTTTCTCCAGTGGAAAAACCCAGACTTGCTACTCCAAGTTCCTCCTGCTCAAACTTTCCAAACGTCTTTGTCTTTCTTGTGCCCTTGAGATAATTGGTAATGACACGCAGCAGCACCTTACTCCTTTAGGAAAGTGATTACTCTTTGATTTCACACTCTCTTAGCTTCCTCTCCAGTTAGTGTGATATTGGTTGAATTTTCCCTGCCTTCTTGGCTTTTTGTTTCATAATCCTCATTTGTACTGGGTTATAATAGTGACGCTGTCTCAGTAATATTTGGAAGTCTTCTGCTTTGAGCTCTTTTGACAATATTAATTCAATGAAAATAAAAACTGAAATGTCCTTATTTCAAATAGGTATTTATACTTTTGTTATTTGGTACAGGAAGCTGGTGCCAGAATGGGAACAATAAAATTACATGGGAAATTGTTATTATGAATCATTGAATATTTAATGAGTTATAGAAATGAAACTGTCAAACAGTAGAGCTGGGATGAAAAGCTGTGAGGGGGAAAATGATAAAACTGGAAACCTGAAACATTGCAATTCTGCTGAACCCAACAGGAGCATCCGTGCTATCCTGGTTCTGAGAGTTCTCATCCTTGTAGAGCGACGTCGGCACAGGTTTTGATGCTGTTGTTGAAAGAGCCTCATAGAAAAAAGAAATGAAACCCTTCTTTTCAGATTTTTCTTGGCCCATCTTCAGGATTGAATTTGGGGTTCAAGATGAATAGCAGGAGATTACTCTTTCCATTAATTTTTATTACATTCTGTGCACACAAAGTTACATGAAGGGATACTATCATAAACAAAACAAGTGAACACTTTCTCAAAGTACTTCCTATTTGTACATTGGAGAAAGAGTGTTTCAGATTTTTCACCCCTAATAAGTGAGGGCCTTCTCATTTTTTTAACAGTGCAACTGATACTCTCACAGTATAAAGAGAGACAGAGCTTCCTGACTAAGACTTGGCCTTGAAGGCCCTAGGATCATCACCCTACCATTGAATCCTAGCCTCTTTCACAAGATAGCCAGGATCTGAGGGGCTAGACGGGTGTCTCAGTCAGCTCAGGCTGTTCTACAAGAACACCCCAGACCGAGTGGTTTAAGCAATAAACATTTATTTATCACAGTACTGGAGATTGGAAGTCTGAGATCAAGAGATGACGTGTTTATACTATAGATCAGGTTTAAGGCTGTGATAGTTTGATTCAGAGCACAATTTGCTTTTCTTCATGAAGATAGGATTGAATCTATGACCCATTATTTATGAAGGGTCATCAAGTTCTTTACTTTTCAAATATATTTTTGGGAGTGGTATCACTTCAAAAAAAAACCAGAGGAAAGCAAAAGTCCTGATAAAGAACTCTTTTTTTGTTGTTATTTCTTTATCTTAGATTTTTATTTATTTTATTAAATATATTGGGTGACATTGGTTAGTAAAATTATATGTTTATACTGTATAATTCTATAATATATCATCTGTATATTGCATTGGGTGTTTAACACCCAAATCTCCTTCCATCACCATATATTTGACCCTCTTTTCCCTTTACTGCCCCCACATCTCCCTTCTTTCTGGTAGCAACCATGCTGTTGTCTGTGTTTTTGAGTTTTCATTTGTTTGTTTATCTTGTTGGTTCATTTGTTGCTTTCAGTTTTGTATATCACATATGAGTAAAATCATATGATTCTTGACTTTTTCCTTTTGACTTATTTTGCTCAGTGTGATATTCTCATGAGTAGATAAAGAAGACGTAGTACATATATGGATATATTAGATATACTCAGCCATAAGAAAAGATGAAATACAGCCATCTGCAACAACATGGATGTATTTTGAGAAAAACTCTTTTTGGTAAAGATGAATGTGTGTGTATTAGGGAGAAGGAGATCAGAGGGGTTCCTTGTTCTCTCCCAATAATTTTCCTACCTCCCATGCCCTAAGAGGTCCTCCACAGTTGTGGCAGTGCTGTAGAATTCCCTTTGAAAAACTATGGACACCTCACTTTTTAAAAGATTTAATTTTTAGAGCAGTTTTAGGTTGACAGAAAAATTTAAAAGGTACAGGGATGTTCTCTAATTATCATTTAGCACTAAAATCTTCTTCACCATTATCATCACTGGCTTCTTCATGACATTACTTGAATTAGAATTAGATCCTAGCAGTTCTCCTACACAATGGTGATTATCTTCATTAGACAATAGTGGCATCCTTGAACCTCACTTCTTCACATTTACTAAATCACTTGCACGGGCCTGAGAAAATTCTCTTATTCATGAGTTTAATTCTGCCCCAACTCTGAAAACTCAAAAGACTCACAAAAGAAGGCACAGGGATGAAGATTAGGAAAAAATATCATTGTCTAATTCCTAAATTATATTTTCATAAAGTTTTCACAGTGTTTTTTTAGAAACTCTTTAGTACCATTAGCAAAATCAATTCAAAGATATTCAATCGAATAATTACATCTCAAGTAGGGCAAAGGTTAAATATTTGTACAGAAAACTTATTTTAAGGAAGATCAATAATAAAGGACTATTGAAAACTCTTCGAAATTTTGAGACAAACAGTGTTCATTTTGATGGAGAACAAAACTATACATCAGGCCCTGGAAACGTTAAAGAATGACGGTCGGCAGAATGTAAAAGGTGATGTGACTGAGCCCACTGAAAAATTATGGAAACTCATGGAACGGGTGAGGTGCCATGGAGGGAAGATTGGGTGAGACAAGTAGGGAACCATCAATGGAGGAGCCAGTGTCACTGGCGTAGCAGACTGTACTGGAGAGAAGATAGTAAAGAAATCTCTGACTCTGTCGGAAATGCTCCGCATCACTCACTCTCCATTGCCATGCCATCAAAGCAGCAGATGGCAAAGAGCTAATGAAGCCAAAAACATCAATATCTGCTCAAAAGAATTGTTGGTGAAGAAGCCATTATAGATACTGCAAATTGTTCCCAAGATTTAATGTCTGGAAGTAAATCATTACTTGTTTAATTATATCAGAGGGACAGAGGGGAAACTTTTGCTTAAGCACAGTAATAATATAAAAGTAAAGAGCTATTCCTCTGTTTATTATGAATATTTGATTAGGAAAAAGCTCCCAGACTGGAAATCAATAGTCCAAGATCAGCCACTATCTGTTTTGCCTTAGGCAAAATACTTGATAATTCTTGGCATAAGCTTCTTTTTAAAATTGTGTGTGTGGGTGGGTGGGTGGTGAATAGGTGGGGTATGGAGGATTTTCATGGCAGTGAAACTACTCTGTATGATATTATAATGGTAGATACATGTCCTTAAGCAGTTGTCCAAACACACAGAATGTACAACACCAAGAACAAACCCTAATGTCAATCATGGGCTTTGGGCGATGATGACATGGGATTATAAATTCATCAATAGTAACACATGCACCATCTGGTGGGGATGTATCTTTAAAAATAAAACCATGAGGAGAGATAAGAAAAGAAAAAAATAATAAAACATTTGAAGAGAAAAAAATGATATAATGAATTAATGTTAGCAGAAATTCACATTACACTGTTACTAAAAAAAAAAAACAGAAAAAGTTAAAGAAAAGCTGTTACTTGAAAAATCAAGAAAATAGATTAAAATCAAGGACAAGTCTGGTCATGAAAATAACTCACAAGGTTTTCAACAGCTACTAAATTTGAACTTCAAAATAAACGAGTTTTCTAGTGACTGAAACCAAGAAGAAAATACAATCATACTCAAGGCTCACATTATTCATAAGATAAAGACACACCATTTGCTGAGGATAAGTAATTATTTTCCAAGTACTGAGGCCCTACTTAATATATGCAATAATTAAAATAATGGCTATATGTCATTCTTTGCATAGTTTTGTAGAGAAATCTAATTCAAGCTTTAAAAAATGTCATTTTAATTATTCCTAAAAATGTCTCAGAAGCTTTTTCTTCTCCTATGAAGTTTAATTTCTTTATCAACTGTATTATTGAGTTAACTGAAAAATAATATTAGTCAAAAGTTCAACTGATTGTAATGTGATAAAATTTATGTGTTAAATCCTAATTGCAAATTTTTTTGAAAATGATAAAAATATTATTGCCTTGTTTATATCATAAAACTATCACACTGAATCAGATATGTACATATCCCTTTGTTTCAGAAACTATGAAACTCAAAATCAATTTGAAAGTCAACATCAATAGTTACGGACGATTTTAAGATGTATCTCTCTTTCTGTAACTGAGAAATAGGATTTTTCTTCTTTAACTTGTTGACATGGTGGATTACACTGATTGATTTTCAAATTCCAAAACTGCCTCATGTGCCTGAAAAAAAATCCTACTAGGTTAAGGTGTGTAATTATTTTTATACTTTGTTGGATTTATTTTGATACATTTTTGAGTAATTTGGTTGGTAAGTGATACTTGTTTTTATTCTTATTTTCTTGCAATGTCTTTATTTAGTTTTGATTTTAGGGTAATTCTGGCCTCATAGTGTGAGTTAAAAATTGTTCTTTCTGCTTCTACTTTCAGGAAAAAATTGTGGTGAATTGTTATCATTTCAACCTTAAATGTCTGTAGAATTCACCAATGAAATCACCAGTTTCTCTTGGTGATTTCTCTTTTGGAAGGTTATTAATTATCAAGTCAATTTTGTTAACAGATAGAAGACTTAGGATTATTTATTTATTTTTTGGTGAGTTTTGGCAGTTTGTGCAATTCAAGGAATTAGTCTAGTTTATGTTATCAAAATTGTGGCATAACACCATTAGAAGTCTCCCTTTATTATTCTTTGGTATCCATGGGGTCAGTAGTGGCAACCCTGTTTCTTTTTGACATTAGTAATATGTGCCTTTTCCCCCTTTCTTAATAGGGAACCTGATTAGAGGATTATCTATTTCATTGATCTTTTCAAACAACCAGCGTTTGTTTTCATTCATTACCGTTTCCTATTTTCAATTTCACTGATTGCTTTAGGCTTAAATTTCTCTTCTTTCACTAGTTTGACAAGAGGGAAGCTTAGGTTATTCATTTTAGATCTTTATAGTTTTCTAATATATGCATTCAATGGTACAAGTTTCCTTCCAAGCACTATTTTTACTATATACCACAAAATTTGGCAACTTTTATTTTTGTTCTTATTTAGATTAAAATGTATTTTTCTTTCTTTTGAGACTTCAGCTTTGATTCACAGATTAAAAATCTTCTTTTATAAACTTCCAAGTATTTGGAAATCTGCCAGCTTCTTTCTCTTATCAATTTCTAGTATAATTTCATTGTGATGTGAAAACATACTTTGCATGATTTCTATTTTTTCAGAAAAATTAAGATTCTTTTATCTCCTGGGATATAACTTATTTAAAATCATATTTTATTGATTATGCTATTGCAGTTGTCCTGATTTTTCCCTCTTTGCTTCCCCTCCACCTAGCACTCCACATTCTCTCAAGCAATCCCCCCATCATTTTTCATGTCCATTGGTCATTTGTGTAAGTTCTTTGGCTACTCCATTTCTTATGCTGTACTTTACATACCCATGGATATTCTGTAACTTTCTATTTGCATTTCTTAATCCCCTCACCTCTTCACCCATTCCCCCACAACCCCTCCCTTCTGGCAACCATTAAAACACTCTTCATTTCCATGATTATGTCTCTGTTCTTTTTGTTTGCTTAGTATGTTTCTTAGATTCAGTTGTTGATAGATTTGTATTTTTTTGCCATTTTATTGTTTATAGTTTACATATACTTTTTCTTAAATAAGTCCCTTTAACATTTCATATAATAATGGTTTGGTGATGATGAACTCCTTTAGTTTCTTTTTGTCTGGGGAGCTCTTTATCTGCCCTTTGATTCTAAATGATAGCTTTGTTGTGTAGAGCAATCTTGGCTGTAGGTCCCTGCTTTTCATGCCTTTGAAGATTTCTTGCCAATCCCTTGTACCCTGAAAAGTTTCTTTTGAGAAATCAGCTGACAGTCTTATGGGAACTCACCTGTAGGTAACTAATTTCTTTTCTTTTGCTCTTTTTAAGATTCTCTCTTCATCTTTAAACTTGTCATTTTGATTATGATGTGTCTTAGAGTGAGCCTCTTTGCATCCGTCTTGTTTAGGATTCTCTGTACTTCCTGGACTTGCATGTCTATTTTGTTCACCAAATTAGGGAAGTTTTCTTTCACTGTTTTTTTTCAAATAGATAACCAATTTCTTGTTCTTTCTCTTCTACTTCTGGTACTCCTATGATGTGTATGTTGGACCTCTGAAGTTGTCCCAGAGGCTCCTTATACTATCCTCATGTTCTGGATTCTTTTTTCTTCTTGTTTTCTGATTGTTTTTCATTTCCTTATGTTCCATCTCATTGATTTGATTCTCAACCTCATCCATAGTACTGTTGTTTCCCTGTAAATTGTTCTTTATTTCAATTAGTGAACTCATTTCTGACTGGATCTTTTTTATGCTCTTGAGGTCCCCACTAAGTTCCTTGAGCATCCTTAAAACCAGTGTTTTGAACTCTGCATCTGATAGACTGCTCATTTCCATTTTGATTAGCTCTTTTTCTGGAGTTTTGAGCTATTCTTTCATTTGGGCCATGTTTCTTTGTCTCCTAATTTTGGCAGCCTCCCTGTGTTTGTTTCTATGTATTAGGTAGAACTGTTTTGACTCTGTGTCTTAGTAGTATGGACTATTGTAGTAGGAGTCCTGTAGGGTCCAGTGGCACAGCCTTTCCTATTATCCAATGTGGGAACTCAAAGTGTATCCTTCTGGTGAGCTGAGGACACCCTCCCTTTGTAGTTGAGTTCCTGTTGCAGTTGGCAGACCAATGGGAGAGATTTACCCAGATCAGTCAGCTGCAAGGATTGGTTGTGACCAGTTACCACAAACCTCTGCCCTCCATGGAGCATCAGCTGTGAAGGAGCAGGGTGATGATGCTCCAACGTGGTATGTAGGTCCACTAACTGCGTTGGCCCTGGAGTTTGCCAGGTGGTGAAGATCAAGGTCATCCCCCACCTGCATTTTACCTGGAGCCACCCTCTCTGACTAAAAAGCAATTTGAGATAGCTGTTACTTGTGCTGGGCTTGGAGATTCCCAGGTGAAGCCAAACTCTGAATCTAGGCTGGCTGCTGCTATTGCCAGCCCTGGAGCCATTTAGCAAGTAGTATGGGGGCTGGGGGCTCATTGAGGCCAGCTGTTGCTTGTTTGAAAGGATTTAGGAGGTTGTGAAGCAAGAGCCAAGATGAGCCATTCATATGGAAAAGTAGCTTGGATGGGCCTGTAAATTGTGTGGGGTGGAGTCTCAGGGAATCTCTGAGACAGGTCAAACAGTGTTAGCTAGGTTGATGGAGTCTCAGATATGACACCAGATTGCCAGCTCTGTGAGGGAAGTTTTAGAAAAGGGACAATGACTTTTGTTCACCTTGATGCCAGACATTTCAGTTTCTCCCTGAATACCACTGGTGCCTTTGAAGCTGCTACCCTGCTGCTGGATCTCAGAGGGAGTGAGTCTGAGTAGATGAGTCCATGCTGGGTTCTTTAAGAGGAACCATTTGTTCCTAGGACTTCAGAAGTTTCTTCCAACAACTCAATCTTCACTAGTTTTTGCAGCCAGAAGTTATGGGGACTTACCTTCCTGACATTGGAACCCTGGGCTGAGGGACCCCTCTTCTTATAGTAGTCCCTTTAGTATATCTTGTAGTGCTGGTTTGGTGGAGCTGTATTCTTTCAGCTTTCTTTTGTCTGAGAACTCCTTATTTTGCCTTCCATTGTCATTGAGAGCCTCACTGAATAAAGTAGTCTTGGTTGCAGCCCTTTGTTTTTTGTTACTTGGAATATCTCTTACCATTTCCTTCTTGCTTGGAGTGTTTCTGTTGAGAAATCAGCTGCTAGCCTTATTGGAGCCCCTTTCTATGTTACATCTTGTTTCTCCCTTGCTGCTTTTAAGGTTTTCTCTTTGTCTTTAAAACTTGGCATTTTAATTATGATGTGTCTTGGAGTGGGCCTCTTTGGGTTCATCTTGATTGACTTTCTGTGATTCCTGAACTTGCATGGTTTTCTCCCTCTCCAGGTTGGGAAAGTTTTCTGTCATTATTTTTTCAAGCAGGGTTTCTATCCTTTGTTCCTTTTTTCTCCTTCTGGTATTCCTATGACTCAAATGTTGTTATGTTTCATGTTGTCCTGCAGTTTCCTTAAGCTAGCTTCATATTTTTTAGTCATTTTTCATGCAGGTGCTCTACCTGGGTATTTTTTCTTCCTTGTCTTCTAGCTCACTAATTTGGTCCTCTGCTTCATCCAGGCTGTTTATATTTCCTTCTAGTGAATTTTTTATTTCAATAATTGTATTCTTCATTTCTTCCTGATTCTTGTTTATAGTTTTTCAATTCCTTTTTCATATTGTTGTAATTCTCACTCCATTCCTTGTAGTTGTCAGTGAGTTCCTTGAGCATCTTTTTACCATTCTTTTGAATTCTATATCTGATAGTTTGTTTGCTTTTATTTCATTTATCTCTTTTACTGGGGAATCTTCCAGGTTCTTTCTCTGTCTCTGAATTTTAGGTGACTCTTTTGTTTGTTTCTGTGATTTCAGATGATCTGCTTTGCCAGCTGTCTTTGTAGGGTGAACTTCTGTAGTAGGGGTTCTGTGGGACTCAGTGGCGTGGTCTCTTTGGTCTGCTTGTCTGAATGCTCTAGGTTTGCCCCTTCTTCCATTTTTGTGGGTTCTTTTGTTGTACTTGGGATTTACCTGCTGGCATCTCCTTTGTTGGTGGGTTCCTCCATCCAGTGTGTTTACTGGTATTCACAACTCCCACCTTGTCTTGTGTGATGTTGTACAGGTGTTGGTTAACAAAGCATTATTACCAGACAACCAAACTACACCATCTAAAAGAACCACATCAGCAGTATCAACTGCAGTTGAACTAGATTAATAAAGGTGAAGGGAGGTTGCAGCTATTATAAGATATGACAAAGGGAATATGAGATGACTAAAAGAGGGGAAAATGTTGTTGTGTGTTAAGAGGAGAATTGATGAGTTGGGATAGAACCAAGGCAAAAAAGGGAGAGAGAAAAATTTACCGTGTTAAGTAAAACACAAAAAGTAGATGTAAAAAATGGAGTAAGAAGAGGGAAAAGTATACTATGAGGTTTGAAGTAACATTGAAAAGGTAGAGGGGAAGTGAGAGGGCATAATGGGGGGTAAATGGGGAAGGGTTGTTAGGAATATGTATAAAGGACACATGGACAAAGCCAAAGGGGAGTAGGATCAAGGGTGGGAGGTAGGGATGGCTGGATTGGGGAGAGTAGTGGAGGGGAAATGGAGACAACTGTATTTGAACAACAATAAAAATTTTTTAAAAAAATTTTAGAAAAAAAAAGGTACTGGACCAATGGAAGTAAAATTGTAGAAAAACTTCAGCAGGGTCAATAGCACTGACAGCTGAATGAAGTTTAATAAAGGTGGAACAGAAATAAGAATATTGTAGAAAAGTGAGGAGTATGAGATGTCTACAGTAAAGAAAAATGATTTTGAGAGGGTGAGGGAAGCAAACCTATATAAGAGTAAGGAGCAATACCCAGGTTCAGAGAGAGGAAAAGAAGAAAAAAAAGAGGGGGGAGAAAATAAAACTAAAATTCCTCACGCAACTGATCAGGGGCAGGGCAAAGGCAAAATGGAGTAAGGCAGTAAAAGCACAGGTTGAAACCCCAGAAGCAGCACCTAGAACTGTGGTTAGCACATAAGAGAGAGAGGCAGCCAGCTCATGAGTAGACAGTTCAGGCAGGGCTAATGGTAGAAATTAATCTACAGCACATGAGCAGTCTTTGGAGGATATATGGGTGTCACTCCCTTCATTTCCTCCAAAATTTTTGAGAGAGAAATCTTTCCCTTTTTTTCTTAATTCGCTGATCTGGTATTGGGAGTTATGCTTATGTAACACTTAGACAGAGGGCTCCGTATTCTTAATGTCCATCACAGTTTTATGTTCTGTACACTAAATGTCTCTAAGTTAATTGTTACAACATGTCCAATTAGAAGATGAGGACAGAACCTTCTTGAAATCTCTATCTTAAAAAGAATTGTTCCCATGTTTGTGTGTATGTTTTTCATCTCTTCATAGGCCAAGCACAAAAAGAAGAGTTACATAGGTGTGTTTATTTTCATTTTACAACATGAAATCCATTATCTTTCCTCAATGAGAAAAATCATTTTCTTGTGTTACGTAAGAAACCATTATTCTTGTAGCAGGTATATTTGGCACCACGTACTCATTAAACTCCATACATATTTGAAAGGCATATGCATTAAACCAGTCTCAGATATTTTCTTTCCAAAATGTCAGATAACAAACTGTCTTTATGAAACAGCTCATGAATAGTAAAAATAGACAAAGTAACTATTTTGGAGTAAGTTAACCTGTCTTTAAAACTATAAATCCAATATTTACTGTGTACCTTTACCCAGGTTAATTACCTGAGCCATAATCTTTTTAAATAAATAAATTACAAGAAATAATTTTTATCTTGAAATTTTTGTGTGGATTAGATATAATACATATAAATGATTTTAACAATTATCCCAGCAAATGTTATATACTTAATCAATAGTAGTTATTACTGGTGATGTTAATAACATTATTGATAAAATAGACCTAAAAGGCTACTGGATGGTGATTTAAGAGGGTGTCATCATATTTCACTGATGTTATAGACTGCCTCAGAGAACCCAAATTTTGTTATTGTGATTGTTTCAGTAATGTACAAAAATCAATCTGAGGATATTGACCATGGTTTTAAAATGATTTGATTTTTATATTAAATTGTCCATGCCTCATGGTGTATGTCCACAAACTCATGGCTGACTGAAGGTATTAAAATATTTATACTAATATCTGAAATATTAAAATAATACTAAAACATAAAGATGCTAAAAATATTTTTGCAATTTTTTTCTTAGTCTTTCTCTTTGTAAATACTGATGTCTCTTTAATACTTTTTTTAAAAATACACATTTTATTATATAAAATTTTAAAACTAATAAAAATAATTTAAAATAAATAATTTTATTTCTGAAGTAGAACACCCCAGTTTTATATGTTGAATTTCCCTATGACCTCCCTTGGCTTTTTGCTTCTCTCTCTCTCTCTCTCTCTCTCTCCATGCAGGTTTCCTGTCCAGAAGGTATCCTGCCATGTAATATGAAAAACAGAGACACTTACTGAAGAAGATACAAGACACAAGAAAAATTATACATAAGACCATGACACCTCAGTCTCCTTCAAATTAGGCACCTTGGGACCTCTCACAGTTCTTCCAATTGCCATGAGCTACGCCAGTGTATTTTTCTAAATCTCACTGATGTTCCAAAATCTCTTTTTTTTAAAGGTGATTTTAGTTTCTGGAAAAGCCAGAAGTTGTAGGGTGCCAAATCTGGGCTGTATGGGTGCTGAGTTACCTTGGTGATTTGATGTTTCACCAAAATACTCCGTACAGGACATGATGCATGAGTGGGTGTGTTGTTGTGATGAAACTACCAATCATCAGTTGCCCAGAGCTGTGGCCTTCTGAATCTTTCAAATAGTTTCTGTTGAAGAATGTTGAAGCTCAATGCACAATTTGATATAGATCCATTGCTCTAATCTCTGTCATTTTGAATGCAATGGCTACATAGTACACATGCTCACTCAATAGTGTCTACCACCTCCACTGACAAATACAGTGATATTGTCATTATTCATGCATGCACATTATTTATGCATTCACGTTCCACTCTCTTTGGCTGCCAGGTTACATGGATGTCATGCAAACCATTCTTGTTATATTAGCAATGGCTGGACTTTTTCTGGACAGACTTCAATGTATAAATATATATATCACAATTCATATAGCCTTTCTATCAGTGTTATTTTTCACATTCTTATGGATTAATTTATCTCACCAAATATTGCAGAAAAGCATATTTCCTTTTTAGTCCTTTTTGAATAATATGAAATATTCACTCTCCTGACAAAACAACAAAATGCCATATCATGAAAATGTTTAATTATGTGACATTTTGATTGGAACATCAAGTGTTCAGGTTTATACTAGCTTGAGTTTAAATGGCCATTTATCTTACCCCATACTATTGATACTGTAAATCTGCTTAGCCCCAGAAGAAAAGAAAAAACTTAGAACTTTTTGTGCTGATAGGTTTTGTAGTATCACAGCTTCTTTGTTGCCTTAGAATAGTAATGGGAGTACTATGATTTTATCATCTCCAAAACCTATGTAAACACATTTTTATCAAGGTATTTCCAGAGGGTATAACCTTGCCCTTTAGTGTGCAAGTGCCACACCTTGGAGTTTGTTCTGGGCCATGTCTCTGAACTGTTAGGTCTTGGCTACTTTTCAGAAGCCCATAGATCCTATGGGCATCACAGATGCCCGAGAGAAGCTGCCTTACCTTTCTAAATCACATTTCCAACTTATAGAATCACTGTCATTCTTTCCCAGTAGAAGAGAAAGCGATTTGAGTATTGGCACTTACCTTCATCTCCACCTTCACCTCACAGTGATTCACCTTAAGACAGTCATTTGTCCTTTTATTAGAACTTCTTTCTTCAACTTCTTCTCTTCTTAGGACCACACTGCATGGATAGACTTTCAGGCCATATTTTGGTGTTGTTTAATTACTGCATACCTGTGTTTCAGTTTTGTACATAAACACTTTCATAACTATAGCCTCACTTTTTCTTTCATGTTTCCTTTACTTCTTAAAATTGTTCCTTTCTTACAACCATTCTCAAAGTAAACCTCACCATCATACACAGTTTGCCTAATCTGTTTGAATATGGAGAAGAGAGGAACATCTGTGCTTTCCAGAATATCACTCATAATTGCAAAATGAACCTTTAACCGAATGCTGGAGTTTGTTTCTGTAGACACAAAGTGTGGAGGGTCCTAATGCACAAATGACCACACTTTTCTCTGTGAGCAATCTCTGATTCAAAGTTGATGAGCAAGTCCTTGCAGTTGCCTTTTGGCTGATCATGGCACATTCTTGTCGAATTATTCTAAACTGATAAGGATTTCGAGAGGCAAGACACATTGATTTTCACATTATGCCAGGAAGTGGCAACTTAAGCAAATTTCTAAACCCTTTTGAACTCCAAGTTCTGATGATGAACTCTGCTGGCAATTGCTCACATATGGGAGCCTGTTTCACATTGTCTCCTGGAGGTACTAATGGAAAGGACCTCTGGCTTCTCCAAGTGGTTTCCTGCTAATTACTCTGTTCTCTCATGGGTTTATTTCCTTCTTTGCTCATTTTTATACCCCACTGCTGTTCTCAATTCTGCATTTCAGGATTTACGTCTGGGATAATCTACCTAAAATAACATTGGAATGTGATCACCTTCAATACAGGAGGTTATATTTCTCTGTTCGTATTCTCAGCATTTAGAGTGATGCCTAGTGCAGTATATTATCCTATAAACATTTCATTTTGGAACATGTGCTCAACCAAATGTCCCTCCTTATATGTGCATTTACATTTCAGCTCAGAACTACTTGACACCTACCAAACTATGGCTGAATGCACAGATCTGTAAATGCTAACATGAAGTCATCTGACTGGGAAATACCATATTACTTTTACAGTCTAGAAAAAAGGTATGCAAGGACTCAAAGGAATTTACCTCTGGAGTCATCTCATCATTGCTATCTGAGGGGACTGAGTAATGTTCGGGTGGACCCTCTAAAGAAGGTGTCTATGGTCACTTTGCTCTTTGGAAATTCTGAAGAGGTTAATGATGGTTCTCCGTATTTCTACCAGAACCACCCAACTAGACACCTAGTGAAGATTATGAGAGGCCAATATATTCATTGACCTGCTAACAGTGGTCTGGGAGATCAATATGAAAACAGCAGGCTCATTTTAACTATGAAGATGTCGGTGTCAAAAATAAATTTTAAACCAAATTTCAGTTACTCTATCATTTCTCCTATAAGTATCTGGTATACATTTCTAAACAGATAGTGACTTTTTAAAACTTAACCACAGTATTATTTTCACACCTAAAAGTAAATAATTCTTTAATGTTATCTAATATCCAGGAAAGACTTCATATGGTTCTTTCTTGAATCTCTTTGCTTCAATAAACCTAATTTTTCTATTAAAAAATGACTAGTTGTCTCACTTTCTGTAATGATCAATGGTTTAAGGCAGCAGTCTCCAACCTTTTTGGCACCAGGGACCAGTTTTGTGGAAGACAATTTTTCCATGGACTCGGATGGGGAGATGTGGTTTCAGGATGGTTCAAGTGCATTATATTCAAGCTCACCTCCTGCTGTGTGGCCTGGTTCTTAACGGGCCACAGACTGGTACCTGTCCATGACCATGGTCGGGGGGGTGGTTGGGGACCCTTGTTTTAAGGGGTCTGGCCCATTCATTATGAAGCTTTCCGTTTACTTTTCATTCAATGGTTCTAGCAACTCTAGATACTCCCAAATATGTATATATTTATATTTAAATATATATTTATGTATAAATATATATTTATATTATTTATTTAAGAATATATTTATATATTTACGTATAATATTTTATTATATATTATTTATTTTAAATATATTTATATATTTATAGTATTTATATATAAAATAAACAACATACAATACATTTTATATACAAGATTTGTCCAGAAGGTATCCAGCCATATACTATGAAAAATAGAGACATTTATTGAAGAAGATATAAGATACAAGAAACTTTGTACATAGGATAATGATGCCTCAGTCCCCTTCAAAGTTCAAACCTTGGGACCTCACACAATTCTCCCAGTCTCCATCAACTGCTTCATTGTACTTCTCTGAATCCCATCAACAGTCTAAAATATCCTCCCTTTCAAAGGTGATTTTAGTTTTGGGAAAATCCAGAAGTCACAGGGTGCCAAATCTGGGTTGTAAGAGGAACTGAGTCACCTGGGTGATTTGATGTTTTGCAAAAAAACTCTGCATGAGACATGATGTATAAGTGGGTGTGTTGTCATGATGAAGCTGCCAATCACCAGTTGCCCATAGCTGCAGCCTTCTGAATCATCCAAATTGTTTTTGTGGAGGAATGTTCAAATTTAACACAAAATTTGATGCAGATTTGTTGCTGTACTTGCTCAGTCATTTTGAATGCAACCGCCACACAGTACACATGCTCACTCAATGGTGTCTACCCCCCCATTAATTGTCGTCATTGTTTATGCATGGGCATTCCAGTCCACTCTCCTTGGCTACCAGGTTACATCAATGTTGTGCACACTGTTCTCATTATATAAACAATGGCCAGACCTTTTCCGGATGGACCCCATAAATTTATATATAATATGCATATATATTTACTTATATCAGATTTGCAAATTATGAATTTCTTCATTACTTTCTTTGTTGATGAACTCTTGTTCTGGAATTCTAAGTTAAGTGCTTACAAAATGAAAAAGCTTTTGTTATGTGGCTTTAACATGATATTCTCTGTGTGGAAGACATTTTATATTACCCTGAATTATCACTTGGGGATCAAAATTGGGGTTAAAGCACTTAGCATTCTAAAGACAGCCACAAAAGCCCGGGACCAGATAGACCCTCAATAGTTATGAAGAGCAGAGAGAACTGGACCTACCAGACTAATTCCAAACTCATAATCAATTTCAATAGCAGAAGACAGAAGAGGAGGCATTGAGGGGCCAGAAGAGTCATGGGGAATATAGGATGCAAGGGAAGGAGCTCTTTCTTTTCTGTGGTAGGATCAGAGAGGAAAGTGGCTCATCCTCTCTCATAGAGATATAAGAGACTTCCCATAGTGTCACTCCTGGAGCCTCCTCAGGAAATGGGGACAGCCACTCACTCCTTGGCTGAACAGTCACTATGTAGAAATCCCCAGACCCATTCATTTTTTAAAAGATTTTATTTATTAGCTTTTAGATAGAGGGGAAGAGAGGGAGAAAGGAAGAGAAACATTGACCGGCTGCCTCTCGTACATGTCCTGTCAGGGACCAAACCTGAAACCCAGGCATGTGCCCTGACTGGGAATCAAGCCTGTGAGATTTCACTTTGCAGGAGGAACCCAACCAACTGAGCCATGCTGGTCAGGGCCCCAGACCCATTCTTAATAACCAACATTACCCAGGAAATATTGCTGCCTGTCTAAGATAGTCTTATGGGATGTGCTTTCAGGCATGAAAATGTGACTTACTTAACACTTTGGGGGCAATCATTAGAGAAGAAATTCAGAGCTGTCATGTATATAACTTAGAGTCAGAACAGACAGTTCAGCAAACCCCTCCTTCAAGGATGACTTATTTTTGAGGTGGGGGACATGGCTTAGATTAACTGATGCTTGTGCCCCTGAAAAACAGCCAGGACTCTTGTAACAGAGGTTAGCTGGTGCAAGGATTTCCTGTGTGCTTGTCATATACATCTCATCTTCAAATTTAATATGAGGCATTAACAGTTTATCTTTCAGTTGATCATAGCACAGAACAGAAGATTTGGCCTAATTCTCCAATGATTATGAATGAAAAAGAAGTGGAATTAATTTTGGAAGGTATAAATGCTAACAGTGTTTTAAAAACTTATTTAAATGTACTGTACGATAATTTCTATTTGTGCGTATATTAAGTTGATACTGCAGAATAACATGTGTAGAAAGAACATCGATTACCCAAAAGCTAAAGAGCTATGCAAGTGTTCAAATATTCTTGTTGAGCAAAGAGAGAGTTTGTCTGAGTGGTTAGATACCATTCCAAAATAGTCTAGTTACATTTCCATCACAAGTGAGTAGAGACTAATAACCATAATTAAATCCTTTTAATGACTGAAGTTCTTAAGGCTTGTGAGGGTAATTAAGAAACTTCATTTCATTGTGTCGAGAAGCACAAGTGTCTGAGTGGATTTTTAAGGCCAGGATATTAGTAATTTTTGTGAAAATTCCTGATCAAGCTGCCTTTCATATGATTTTTGTGAGTCATCTATTCCTCCAGGGAGAATTCTAGTTGATTATGTGGTTTCTGGTTAATTAGGCTTTTACAGCAGGAGAGCTCCGACCCCCGAGGCAGAGTAGCTTCCCAGTCAGATTAAATACCCAGACTCTTGGCCACAGGGAAAGATCCCTTTTACTGATGACTAGGGCAGTGCTATGATGACAAAGAAGCAGTTCTAACGGATGTCTACAAATAGAAAAAATTACTTCCCAGCCCTCCTACCAGTTCATTTTTAGTCCTTTGTTCAGCATAAAATGAAAGGCTCACTGCCAGAGATGGTTTGGAACATTGACAATATTCTCCAATATTCTTAGGGGAAATGTAGAGGCTGCTGGTGGTGAGTTATTTGTGGTCTCTTCTCCCTAGTTCCTCTCTAGATATAAAATAAAATTAGAGTAATGGACATAATTAACTCTGAGTCTCATCTCAGAAGAATAATTTATTACCAGGTTAAAACCCCTTGAACCAGAACTCTAAGTGATTTGTAGTGATTATTATACAACACTTTCACATTTTTGCTGACCTAGTTTACTTTTTAAAAAAGAAGGGAAGAAACTGAATTATGGAGTAAAAATGAGTCTTACCAATTTCAATGATTGCACTGATTTTAACAGGCTATTTTTTAAAACCACCTTGAAACCATTATATTCTTGGCTCATTGGCTATGTCAGGGTAACTAAGATTTTAGTTCTCTTGGTCCTGCCAAGGGTATTGAAAGTGCCATTGATAATACGGGTCAATCAGTTGTCATGTATGTGACCAGGCCACTCATTCAGTAGTATAACCTTAACCTTTGTTCTTAAAAAGTCTGGACTCAGGTTGAGAGGTGAAAATCCAGAACACAAATGGAAATTTAAAAAAAAACATCCACAGCAGACAACATCTACATTGAGATATAATTAAATCAAAATTCTTTTTGATCTGTATCTTTGGAAGCATAGTGCTAGGAGGGAGAGACTAACATAAAGACATCTTCATATCCCAATGATAAGTGTGGAGTCCAGACTGAAGTCAGAAAATTAAAGTAATAGCAAATAATTAAATGGCAATATGAAACAAAGCATGGGGCCATCAAAATCACATATGTGGAGAACTGGACAAGCAGCTGGTCTGGAGGCTGAGTTTGGGGTGTGCAGGGAGTTCAGTGAAAATGTGCCAAATGAGGGTGTTATGGAAAAGCATCGTGATGCAGTGTTCTAATGCCACAGTTTATTCTTGCACCTTGACCTGGCCCAGAAATGCGTTACGAAAAGTGGTGGCACTTGGTACAGGGTTTTGATTATACATGGGTTTAACTTATGATTGAGGACTTGCTCTGAGGATTTCAGATGTGCTGCTCCTGCCCATTTCACGTCATGTCAGAGACAGGTGAGGGCACTTACGGTAAATCCCACGATTGGAAGTGTTTGTGTTCCGTGTAAATTATTATTTGGAGAACTCTAGAAGTAAAGGCTGCAAATTAAAGTCCCTCTTCCCTCTTTAACATAATTAACTCTAATGATATAGCTAATTTGGATTTCACTGCAAAACTTTTCTGTTTAACTATTCAGAAGCAGATGACTAGCAGCTAAGACAGAAAAGGGTAATAATAATAATAAAAATTCATCAGGGCATGTTGGAGTAGATTTTTTTGCAAGCTTTAGTGGTTTTTGCTCTTCTTTTATGAAAGGAAAGGAAATAATTCATCTACTATAACTTCTGTTTATTGCTCTTTGCAGAATGTAAATGTTCTAAGAGGAGATGGAAGGGAAATGAGAGAACCAAATATGTCGCATTTGTAAATGTGCTCGTATTTCTATTTCTTGTCAGTTTTGTCCTGTTTCGTAGGTGAAGACAGTTGTGTCCTTAACTACCTTTTCATTAAGATCAATAGTAAACTGATAAGTGGAACACCAGAGTGGCACTAATACACCAACTGCTGCTGACAAACCAGGATCTCCAGTCTAATTATCTGTTGGATTAAACAATACTAAAAATATGATATTTCCTGGCATAGGGGGTCTTTGACACCAAAGTGAGAAATTCACTCTAACACAGGGAACACGCAGCCCATGGAATATATCAATAAACCATTTATTGACTTCAATTAGTTTGTTCAAATCTTTTGTAGACAGAGGACCCTCCTCTGCACCCTCTAGTTTTTCCCTTGGGACACGGAAGAGATATGTTAAGAGATTGATGGTATCTTAGACCCAGGGTCCTGATAATGTGTGTCTTTTGAACTCTGTAGAGTGTCTGTCAGTAGGTCTGCAGGGACTCATACCTGCCTGATGCTGTGCCGAGTAAGGGACAAAGGACGAGTAAGGGACTGGTTTAGTTCCTATTTTTTCCTATATCCTTCAGCAGCAAGCACCTGAACTACCTGTTGTGGAAAGGATTTGTGCATGCACACTACCAAAATGTATCTCTCCACACCTTGTTTGATTATTATTGTTATATTCAATCGAAATATGTATTTTGCCAAAAAAAGATATGTTACTTTATTCTTATCTTATAAGCTCTTCCATTCTCAACAAAGACCAATTCTTTTCTATTTAGTAATCTAATGTATTCACATCCCTGACAAATTAATGGGAAAATTAACATGTTTATTTTATAGTTTACCCATATAAAAATTTTGGGAAGATAGATATTATAGGCATGCATCTAAACCATTGTCTCAGGCTTATTTGTTATTTCTTTGTTTCCCAGCTATATGAGAAATATTTACATGGAATAATTCTAATCACCTCTTCTTGGTAACAGAATTGGCAAGCCTCAGACAGCGTTTCCCTGTTTCATGCTCCTACTTCTGAGTGCTTGGGTCCTAGGTGAGACACAAAGCAAAGCAGAACAAGTGAGCAGTGTGATGACAGATTTCTGGAGCTGAAAGACGCACAGCTAACAAACAAAACATAGAAAGCAAACACACAGAAATAGGAGGGTGTTTCAGACACGGCCGAATCATGAAACCCATCGTTCTCTATGCCCACATCTCACCTTTTGATTGTTAGTGAGGGCGTGTATATTTACACACACACCGTGCAGGCAAATGTGTTTGTCAGAAATTACTCTGAAGTTCTTTACGTGTTGTGTGGAAACCATGTATTTTTTACACTTTTATTCTCTTTTACATTAATGGAAAACAAAAGGTACAATAATTAAAAGTTTTTAAAATGTCTATCCTGAGGCATGGTTGTGATTTTCAATTCAGCATGTGCTCTGGAGTACTGAAGAGAGACCCCCCAGAACCTTGCTCCATGCCGTGAATAGTGTCCCACCAGGGCAAGTGGCTTCTGACCTCTGGGTTTTAGACTCCTCAGTGGCAGGTCGTATTTTCTCTTTCTCATAACAATTGGCCAATTAAAGATAATGTAATACTTTGTCTACCACAAAGAAGGGGCTGAATCCTGGGTACCTGTTTTTCTATTCATCATGTCATCATCTGTTAATGACCACCTGTATGTACATTTGTCTCCAGGGATTGATCACCTGAACAAAATTTACCTAGAGGGAGGGCTCAATGTTTAACAGCAGACAGTCATCTGAATAACTAATGTGTTGTGAGAAGTGAGCTGAACTTGGTAAATTAATCTTATTACATAAGAGGTAATACAACAAAATCTATGTCACACAAAAAATATTCAATACAATAACATTAAAACTTACTGAAGAAACTGCTTTAAAGTTTTGCCTCCATGGCTGTGACACCTAACAAGGGATGCAACTGTGAGGAAATTGCTTTTCATTTGTGACATGTTCTTTCTCTTCAATGACTGAGAATTACCTCTGATAATCAGGAATCTTTCATCGGGGTTATGTGAAGAGTGGGACTATCACACTTTGATTGCATTTCCTCTATATTCAGAGGAAGAGAGTGATTTTCCGTATTTGAAATAAGTAGAGATTTTATTTCCTTGAAATGAACATAATCCCCCTTAAGCACTGAATTTGGTTCTTAAAATTCTGATCATGTCCTAGAACTGCACGTTTGGTCAAATAATGTAGATCTAATTTGAGTGTGTGTGTGTGTGTGTGCGCGCGCACATGCGTGTTGATGCTCACTCTGTTTATACTGTTATACCAAAAAAAATCATTATTTAACTTTTCTTATTTTTTAAATTTAACTGTACATAGTGTCCCCTCTGATTGTCAGTTACCTTTTTGGGGCTGTACCATCGTGTATGTTTGAGGCACCAGCTCAGGAAGTAAACTCAGAAGAAATACAACCTGTCCAAGGTTGACACCACTTCTCATCCCTGTTATCTCCTCAGTGTTACCGAGCATTGCTCAACAAATACACCTGGAATAAATACTATGTGTAACACATTCCACTCTCAAGGACTTTTATATACTTGTGATGAAGGTCAAGATAATATCATGTAATGTTAGAGAGATGATCTGACAAAATATTATTATTTACAAGTTACTTTAGGGAAGGGAAGAATTTCAGAAAGGAGCATGTTAGATTTTTTTTTTTTTGGTGTGGCTCAATCTGCAGAAAAATTTGAATTTCCTTTCCTGGGAACCTCCATTCTAATTACATTCTGGGAGGAAAACTATGCTCACTGAAGACCAAATGGAAAACAATAGGAAATGTTTGCTCCACAAAATATCCATAGTACCCAACAGAGACATCTGCTATGAACTTTGATTTCTTTTCTCAATAAAGTGCTACCTGCACTTAATGCTGCAAAATAAAGAATCTCATCAACTCTCTATGGACTGTTTTAAATAAAAAGTTAAGAAAGGCAATGCTTGAAAGCAAAGCCCCTGTCTAGCATACATACATTTATTAACATTTAATTAAAGGGTGACTGTTGTAAGCAAAGTATCATAGGGCTTGATGACTTTGCAGACCTCAAACTAAATTTTCTTCCCTAATTCTACCTGGTGTCCTAGCAAACGCGTTGTCACTTGTGGACGTGTCCTGACATGATATAGCTCTTGAGTATGTGAATCTCAGAAAACCTGGCTTTGAGTCTTAGCTCTAAGATTGCTAACTACGATTGTGAGGCTTTAACCCTCTGATTTTTTTTTTTACCTGTGGAAACAGTTACTGTAGCAGTTAAATCACAGGATCTGATAAGCTGTGTAAGGGACTACATAGTGTAACACACAACAGATGAGTTCTCTCTTTTGTCTACACTAATCCTTAAGTGAATTCATGTTGAATTCATTTGTGTTGCTTTTCCATGGCCATGACTTTCTGTAAACCAATAAATGTTGTCATTGCTAAGCAGTCCTGCACCTTAACAAATATATTTCCATCACTACAGTTCATGGGTGGAAGTCAAATAACCTTTTCCAGATCGTTTATCTTTCCTGAAACTCTTGGTTGTTTTTCTGAAAATAATTGGAAATCAAAGAGTGAAATGAGTGGTCACGTACAGTATCACAGGCTTAGGTTAAAACCATGAAACACTTTAGTTTCGTATATTTTAACCCCATTTTTAGATGAGTGCATTAACTCTATCATTAATAAATGATTATTGAGGGAGAGAAGATGGCGGCGTGGTAGGATGCAGCAGATTCTACTCTCCCACAACCAGGGAAAAAAAATCTGAGTCATTTTACGTAGGTACAGAGCAAAGAGCCAACATTATCACGCCATAAATGAAAATAGGAGA
>CM052538.1:69123503-69188447 GCA_028533065.1 Trachops cirrhosus
GGAAAAGATTTTAGTTTTTGCCCATTGAGTATGATGTTGGCTGTAGGTCTCTCACATATAGCCTTTATTATGTTGAGGAACGCTCCCTCTATTCCCACTTTGCTGAGTGTTTTTATCATAAATGGATGCTGTACCTTATCAAATGCTTTTTCCGCATCTATTGGTATGATCATGTGATTTTTGTCTTTGCTTTGTTTATGTGATGTATTACATTTACTGATATGCAAATATTGAACCATCCTTGCATCCCTGGGATGAATCCCACTTGGTCATAGTGTATGATCTTTTTAATGTATTGTTGGATGCGGTTTGCCAATATTTTGTTGAGGATTTTATTGTATATGTTCATCAGCGATATTGGCCTGAAGTTTTATTTCTTTATTGTGTCTTTATCTGGTTTTGGGATTAGGATGATGCTGGCCTCATAAAAAGAGTTTGGGAGTCTTCCATCATTTTGGATTTTTTGGAATAGTCTGTGAAGAATAGGGGTTAGCTCTTCCTTAAATGCTTTGTAGAATTCTCCTGTGAAGCCATCCGGACCTGGACTTTTGTGTGTCTGGAGTTTTTTGATTACTGCTTCAATTTCATCAGCTGTTATTGGTCTGTTCAGGCTTTCTGTTTCTTCTTCATTCAGTGTTGGAAGATTATATTTTTCTAGAAATTTGTCCATTTCACCTAGGTTTTCAATTTCTTGGCATACAGTTCTTCACAGTAATTTCTTACAATCCTTTGTACTTCTGTAGTATCAGTTGTAATCTCTCCTCTTTCATTTCTGATTGTGTTTATTTGGGTCCTCTCTTTTTCTTGATGAGTCTGCTTAAAAGCTTGTCAATTTTGTTTATCTTTTGAAGGAACCAGCTCCTGGATTCACTGATCCTTAGAATTGTGCTTTTGGTCTCTATGACATTTAATTCTGCTCTGATCTTGGTTATTTCCTTCCTTCTGCTTGCTCTGGGCTGTCTTTGTTCCTCAATTTCTTGTAGGCATAGGGTTAGGTTTGTTTGAAATGTTTCTATCTTTTTTAGGTAGGCTTGTATTGCTATGAACTTCCCTCTCAGGACTGCCTTTGCTGTATCCCATAAGTTTTGGGTTGTTGTGAATTCATTTTCACTTGTTTCCAGAAACTTTTTGGTTTCTTCCCTAATTTTATTCTTGACCCATTCATTGTTTAATAACATGGTATTCAATCTCCATGATTTTGGTTGTTTAGGTTTTTTTTTCCTTGGGGTCAGAGAAAATGCTTGATATGATTGCAATTTTCTTGATTTTGTTGAGGCTTGTTTTGTGTCCTATCATGTCATCTATCTTTGAAAATGTCCCATGTGTACTTGAAAAGAATGTGTATTTAGCTTCTGTGGGATGAAAGGCTCTATATATATCAGTTAAGTCCATTTCATCTAGGGCATTGTTCAATGCCACAATATCTTTGTTGATATTTTGTTTGGAAGATCTGTCCATTTTTGACATTAGGGTGTTAAAATCCCCTAGTATAATTGTGCTGCTGTCAATATCTTTCTCGAAGTCCTCTAAGATTTTCTTTAAGTATTTGGGTGCTCCTATGTTGGGTGGATATATATTTACAATGTTTATGTCTTCTTGGTGGATTGTTCCTTTGAGTATTATGAAGTGACCTTCTGGGTCTCTCTTTATGGCCCTTTTTTCGAAGTCTATTTTGTCTGACATGAGTATTGCTACCCCAGCTTTTTTTCCCTGTCCATTTGCTTGGAAAATTTGTTTCCAGCCCTTCACTTTCAGTCTGTGTAGGTCTTTTGTCCTGGAGTGGGTCTCTTGTAGGCAGCATATGTGTGGCTCATGCTTTCTTATCCATTCAGCTGCTCTGTGTCTTTTGATTGGAGCATTTAATCCATTTATGTTTAAGATTATTATTGATAGGTACTTATTCATTGTCATTTTCATACTTGTGTTCCTTTCTCTCTCTCTCTCTCTCTCTCTCTCTCTCTTCCTTCCTTTCCTTAAAGCAGTCCCTTTAGCATCTCTTCCAGAGCTGGTTTGGTGGAGGTGTATTCTTTTAGATTTCTTTTGTCTGGGAAGCTTCTTATTTGGCCTTCTATCTTGATTGAGAGCCTTGCTGGGTAAAGTAGCCTTGGTTGCATGCCTCTGGTTCTCATTACTTGGAATATTTCTTGCCATTCTCTTCCGACTTGGAGCATTTCCATTGAGAAGTCAGCTGGTAACCTTATTGGTGTTCCCTTGTATGTTACTTCCTGTTTCTCCCTTGCTGCCTTTAAGATTCTCTCTTTGTCTTGGAATTTTGCCATTTTAATTATGATGTGTCTTTCAGTGGGCCTCTTTGGTTTCCTCTTGATTGGGGCTTCTTGTGTTTCCTGGATTTGTGTGACTTTTTCTCTCATCAAATTAGGGAAGTTTTCCATCATTACATTTTCAAATAGGTTTTCTATCCCTTGCTCTTCTTCTTCTCCTCCTTCTGCAATCCCTATTATATGGATATTATTACTTTTCATATTGTCCTGAATTTCCCTTAATCCCTCTTCATTCTTTCTGAGCTTCTTTTCCTTTTCTTGTTCTTTCTGAGTGTTTTTTTTTCTACCTTGTCCTCCAGCTCACTGATCCCATCTTCTGCTTCATTGATCCTGCTTTTGATTCCTTCTACTGTGTTCTTCAGTTCAGAAATTTTGTTTTTCATTTCCTCCTGGCCCTTTTTGATAGTTTCTATTTCCTTTTTCATGTTGATATAGTTTGCAGTGAGTTCATTGTAGTGTCCCTGTAGTTTCTGGTAATTCTCTGTGAGCTCATTGAGCTTCCTGATAAACATTGCTTTGAACTCAATATCTGATAGTTGAGTTGCCTCTATTTCATTTAGCATTCTTTCTGAGGCTTCCTCCTTTCCTTTCATTTGGGGGTTGTTTCTTTGTCTTCCCATTGTTTGTGAGACTCTTCTTGTTAGCTTCAGCTTCTTAAATTGATCTGTTCTGACTCCCTGGGTTTATGGTGTGAACTTCTATGGTAGAATACTTGTGAGATTCAGTGATGCCGTCTCCTTGATCTCCTTAGCTCACTGGTCTTGTGCTGTCATTTATGTTGGCTCTGTGTTTGTCTTTGGGTTTTGATTGTTGTTGGGTCTTTCTTTGGTGGGCCCTTCCCACCAGCTGGTTAAATGAGGTCACTCTGTCCAACATCTCTTGTTTTTTGTTGTGTGATGTGGGCAGGTTGTGTTGAAGTTGGTTCTTCCAAGTGTACAAGGTTTTGAGGATTCTCTCTCACTCTTGTTCAGTTGTTTGTTCTGGGTAATTTCTCCACTATTTAGTTGTATTTCCAGATAGGTCCTTGATTGAGGTTAGTGTGGCTTCCACTCCCTTCTTCACCTTCTTATGTTGTTATTTGTTGGTGGTTCCATTGTTGGTAGGGTTTCCTCTTCCAGCAGGTATCCTGGTGTTCACAGCTTCCACCATCTGGTTTTTCAATGTCCTCTACAATTTTTCATCTCCTATCTTCATATATGCTGGGGTACTGTTGGCTGTTTGCTCTGCTCCTCTGTAGATTGGCTAGATTTTTCTCTTGTGTGTAGGGAGAAATGAAATCCGCTCCCTCCTACCTCACCACCATCTTCAGTCTCACAACTGAAACTTTTAGTTAAAACCTATTCCTAAATCCTAATTAGAAACTAAAATATTTAGTTGTAGCTGCCAAAAATATCAGAGGCATTAAAATCACAAGGGACTTGGCTACATATGGACTAAATGACATATTTGATTCTCAGATTCCTGAAGTCTATGATTGCTCTACTTCCACTGTATGGAAGGGTGAAAAAGTCAGAATTGTGAGACTGGGACCCATTTCCCAGTTTTCTCAGTTTGCTACAGGATTGTTCCATGGAGACAGCCCCCAACCCCATGCCTTTCTGTTTGACATCAGTGAGCTAGGTCAGTGAATTCCACATAATCCATGAAACATTATATAAACTCAAGACTTGGAAACACATGCTGGAATTAAAGATCTTCACATATATTCTTCTATTACATCCCAGAAATCATCTCTTGACCATTTATCTATCTGGGTGTTTTCATGCTATGTTTTTCCCCCAATGAGTTATAGAGTAATGTAGGAACTCAATTACTGGCTCAGTTCCTGTGGCTATGTAAGAAGTTAGCACAAACTGGATGCCTGAAAATAGGGAAATTTATGCTTTCAGAGTTCTGAAAGCTAGAAGTCCAAAGTCAAAGCACCACAAGGTCATGTTCCCTCTGAAGGCTCTGGGGGAGAATGCAGCCTGGTCACTTGCAGCTTCTGATGGTTACTATAGTCCTTGGCATCTTTGTCTTATAGAAACCTCACTCCCATCTCTGCTTCTGTCACTACATGACGTTCTTCCTCTGTGTTTGTCTTTGTCCAATTCCATTTTATTATAAAGAAACTAGTCATTCAATTAGGATACAGCCACTCAGTATGAATTTAACTTGATTACATCTGTCAAGATCCTATTTTCAAATAAGATCATATTGACACATTCTGGGTATATATTTGAAGTACACTATTCAACCCAGCACAGTCATAAAAATGTTTGTATTGTGATATTTGGGTGTCTTCTCAACCTTTTATCCTGCACAATATGATATTTGAATCTGTCTGAGTTACATATAAAATCAATTTATACAATTTTTTTTACCTTTTCATTCTTGGCAATCTTATATTTATGTTATTTTTCCTTTATACTTGGTGTGAAATATAATGTTCAATAGTATTTTTTGTGTCTTTATTCTTTTAAGTCTAACACATCAAAGATAAGATTTTCCTTTAAGATTGTCAGCTAATATATCCTCTTTTTTCATAGTTTATTTACAGTTATCAGCTAATGTAAGAAATAGGTTCAGTATTTTACAATGACACATGAAAACAGCTCATGCAATAAGACATACACCATGGAAGCATAATGTGTTATTTTTCTATGGTTCTTTTAATAAATTGAATCAGACAGCAATCTGCTTAAAGATTCAACTCACAGTTGAGAAAAAAAAATTTAAATGAGCTGAGTTCTAAGAGAAAGGATTTACTTGAACAGTGGCCCACTGCCAGAGGAAAAAGCTACGAGAACGCTAATGACCCGTTTGATAAATAGGTAGAGTAGACAAATTGAGATTTGAGAGGACCTATTTTTGTAAACTAATATTTTATCAGATTGGAAAAGATTTTAAATTATACTAACAATTTTCAGTAAAGGGACTGAAAATTAGGCATTTTCATAGAGAAAAAAAGTGATAAAGAATATAATTAAAATATATATGGAGAAAAATTTGGAAATCTTTCACAAATATTATAAAACATTCACGTTTACATGTTTACCCCAAGGTAAAGATGACCA
The DNA here is from genome assembly GCA_028533065.1 of Trachops cirrhosus. Taxonomy (NCBI): domain Eukaryota; kingdom Metazoa; phylum Chordata; class Mammalia; order Chiroptera; family Phyllostomidae; genus Trachops; species Trachops cirrhosus. The sequence continues at coordinate 69,128,842 of CM052538.1, forward strand.
CAGTAACTGTGTTTTCAATGCAATTTAGTTCTCATATCTCATAAATGTACAAAAGGAAAAAAGATAATACATAATCCATCGAAAAAGTGACCAAACAAAAAATATTAGGTGCACAGGCTAAAAATATGGAAGAACCATTTTATGCTTAAAGCAAAGGAGTCAAATGTACTCAATAATTCAACCATTTACTGAGAATTACTTATTAACCTTTACTGTGTACCTGGCACTGTCCTAGGTGGAGGGTATTTAACCATGGGAGGAAAAAAAAGAGCAGTCTCCCTAGATTCACCAGAGGTGATAATGTACTCTCCCTGCTTCCACCGGCCTTGTAAGGTATCTTCCACAGGTTTTATAATTCATCTTGGCTACATGATTCCCTTTTAACTGTGGAGAGAATGAGAAAAATGGTCAGGTTATTGTTAAACAAGATAAATTATTATAAATTATAATTTTTTCTTAAAACATTTTTAACAGTCCATTAACTGATAAGACACAATGGAGGAGAGAAAGAAAAGAGAGGTTGCTAAGGAAACAGTAGGCTTTAAATGAACATCAGAAGGAGCAGGCAGGTAAAATGCATTAAAACTGGCTGTATAATTAAACTCTCTCACCATTTCAAAATTGATATCGCCAGGTGCTGTGAAAAATGACCAACCTATTTTCTTATCTGGTTCAGCCCCTGATGATATAATGGGTAAGATCAGATATACTCTGTTCCCGTTGGCCAAACTCCATCATTTCCCAACCATAGCTTTGCTCAGGTCCTGTAGTGAATTAAGTATTTCACTGTATAAGTCTTAGTTATTCCCTTATTTTCCAACTTTCCAATGAGAAGAAAAATACAGAGAAGCCTAAGCTTCAGTTCCAGGCCCTCTTCAATTCTTTTCGGCCTCATGGGTCCAAAAGAGAAGTAACTTACACTGAGAAGCCATGGGTCCTGTCTGTGAGCTGCCTGACCTCCATAACTTTGTCTGAAATGAACATATAAAAACTATCAATAAAATTTACTTTCAGATGGGAACATAAATGAGACATTTACCTGAGAATTGTCTGGCTAATTTCCTGACTTATAAGGCCTTTTCCCTTCTTTAACATTTTTGTTTCTTTTATATTAAAAATAACAGAGCAAACATTGGTTGTGGTTTGCTGAATAGAAGCCATATGTATATGATGCTTGATAGTCATGAGAGAGAAGTTGATGAATTGACAAAGATGTAATGCTAGAAAAGAAGAGAGATGGACAGACAGAAACAGAGATAGAGAGAGAAAACAAGATAGAAACAATGAAGTAACAAGAACATAAGAGAGGAGGGAGATCGAGAAAGGGAGAGCAGAAAAGGTGGACAGGGTACATGGGAAGTAGAAGTGAGGTTTGAGCTCATCATGAACAGAGGAGTTTCAAACAGCATAATGGGAGGGATGTTGTGGGTCTATTTTGTTCTAGGAACCTCATTTACCACTTCTTGAAAACACAGCAATCTAGAAAACTGGGTAATAAAATGTCACAGATAAACTGTCCACCTTGGGTTCCATTTAATTGCACTCTGTGTTGTGCTTTTTTATTAGTCAAGATCTCATCTGCCACAAAAGAGTCTGAGCCAGTGTCTCCAGAGGTCAGTCCTTTATCTTCCAGCTTCCTAACTAGACCTAGGTCTTTGGTTCACTAAAATAAGGCTCCACTTCCCTGAATCTATAATCCATCACTTTGCCCCCTTCTTACTCACACTCACAGATTAAGTTACAGCGTTTAAATTGTGTTCCTATAACATTTCTATAGAGTATCTGGATATGCATATGGAATTAAGAATGGCAAACACTTCAGCATTGTCCAAATTCCTACAAAAAGGGAAGAGAGTGTGCTATGTTTTCTAAGTTAGGAAAATGGCTTTGAGAATGTGAAAATTGATACTCATGATGCATTTCTAAGTTTGTTCCAGACTTTTGGAACAATAGAACAAAAAGTTTTAGAATTGCCTCTAATCTGAGTTGGCAGAAGATGGAGAAACATAATGATATAGGACAGCGATCATCTGCCTTTCCAGAAATGTGGATGGAATCAGAGAAGGTTTATTGAGCAGAATTTGAGTCTGCGGTAATTTCCAGGCAGCATTTCTGTGGCATGTAACATTTTCATGCTGAAATTTTATGATAGGATCCAAAAGGAGCTCATTAGAAGACACCATCCAGGTGTGTCTTCCCTCAGAAGCCACTCTGTTGTGAATGACAGTAACTAATTTTTTTTAAGTGCAGCAATTTTCCTGCTCTTGAACTAATTGCACTCAGTTGTAAATGGGTTTAAATAACTTTTGTGACCAGGTCTACCTGGGCATGGAAGGTAAACAGTTGCAAGGGATGATTTGAAGATCTTCCTAGTTATAAAACCATCTTCTCAAATTTCCCTGCCATTTGGAGAGATTTCTTTACATTTTGTTCTTAGGATTTCCATTAGAATATAAGGTCCTTAATGGCAGGAGGTGTCTTTGTCTGTGCTGCCCAACACTGTGCCTCAAGATTTGGGGCAAAGTTTCAGTGCATAGCAAGAGTCCACTCATTATTTATTGAACAAATTGCTTTCTCTTCCCTGGAAGCTTCTAATTCAAATGCAAACCTGCCATTTAGGAAGGATGATTAATCAAACAGTATTAACTTTTAACAATTCAGCCCCCACTGAATTGACAGGTTCAAACCTGAGAAGGGGGGAGGTGTCTGTGTTTTGTTCTGAGAAAGATAAATAGAGAAATAGTTTTTAAAAATGCTTATTTTATTGCATAATGTAGAGCTTGATCTGATCTTAATAGTCCATCTAATTCTATTTCAGTGTTTACTTCATCTATCCAAACTTCCTTTTCAAAGATATCTGGTTTAAACATTTATAAATCATATACAACATTTTCTCAGTATCTCTAACTCAGAACATTACCTTCTAAATATCATGGTTATGTAGGCCAGTCACTCATACTAGCCACACCTGAAAAATCTCTAATCTTAATACTTTTCTCTGACCACACTTTTGATGTGATTATAACATGAGACTCATGGTTCCTTCCTCAGGATCACTCTGGTCCTTGCCTATACAGTTTTTATGTTTCTTACTATTTAGGATTTATTTTCAGCTCACCTTCTAGAAAGAATTGTGTCTTTGAAAATGAGATTTAATACCACCCTCCCATCACTATAGTACATATAAACATAATTGCTCTGAGGAAAAACATGAAAAAATCATAAGCAAAATTCCCTCATGTTTGAAAGGCAAGGCTAGACTGTTCAACAACCAGTTTCATGCATAACAAGAAAGATGCAGATGGTCCTGAAGCCAGGAGTGGACATCCCAGCACAGGATAGACCCAGAGGGGCTGAGGTGAGACTAGATGAGTGGTGTGGTGGTGAGACCACACAGTCGATATTGGGACTACAGGCTCCAGTCTGAGAACAACCTGGGTGCAAACACCACCTCTCCCTGCACCATCTGTGGATCATAACAGGTTGCTTAATATCTTAGAGCTTCAGTGACACCATGTGCAAAACAATGAGGATAATGTTTACCTCACAGGTTGGTGATAGAGTTAAAGTATGTAAAATAGTCACTAAATAAAGGGGTGCTATTATTTTTAAGTTGAAAGGCTATAGATTGTTGACAAAAGTCCTAAGACTAGATTCAAATACAGCTGTACTACCTATTAGCTAAATGAAAGACTTCAGGTCTTCAATTCAACTTATCTTCGCTAATGTCCTCAGTTTCTTCAACAACAAAATAGAGAAAAATATGTATCTGAACATGTTAAATGAGAGTAAGTTTGACAAAATAGATATGGATATGGTTATATCTATACATCTCTACCTTTCCAGTGATCTATCACCTATCATTGACCTATTTATCTACTATCATCTATTATCTATCTTTCCATCTATCATCTATTTATATATTTTATCTACTTATCTATTATCAGTCTGTCTGACATATCTATCCATCTATCATTATCTACCATATCTATCTATCTACTACCTACCTATCATCTATCTATATGACTCCATTTTCATTGCATAGAACATAGATATAATCCCACAATGAGTGGCAGCAATAAATATAGGCATCTCATTGAAGATTTTTCTGAATTGTAATTTTATTTGAAATGACACTTCTTATGTGTAGTAATGTTCTTTTAATTGAATTCTCACTTATAAGAACCTTTCATTCTGACTCTCTCATGTGTGACTTTCATAGATATAAAGCGGTAGTATTTTGGTAATAAAAGGATAAAAACTTTTTGTACTCTTTTATGTGCACTCAGGGCATTTAGCCAGGTCACATAATATCAAACCTGTTTCGGTCTTATCTGAATGAATATGTGGTACACAATAGCCAGCAGCACCTATGCCACCCATTTGAACCATGTTCAAACCTGACAATGACCTTGACAGTTTACCTGAAGCTAATCAATTGCTAAGAGAATTTTGTTTATTCAGATTTGGTCTAACAGGAAGTACCTGCTGAGGTAGAATGGGCAGCAGATCAGGTTTCTTACAGCAGAACCAAAATGGTTCTACAAGCTCCCACTGAGAATGGAAAACAAAAATAGAGCTCATAAGACAAGAACAAATATGAAATAAAAACAGTAATACTATTCTCATATGTACTTGCCATTATAGAACACAATATCACAGCAGGAGGGAAAATAAGAAAACTACAGACAAGTTATCAGAAGAAGAAAAAGTAGCTTTGCTGTAGTGAATACACTGTTACAACAAATTAATAACATATGAATGATGTTTATTTAAAATAGTTCTTTCATGATAAAAAAGTAAAACCAACACAAAATTTATGTCCATGCTCTTACACGTGATAAGAAAAGTACAGTCACATGGAAGACTGGTGGGTTCTTACAAAGCTTACTCGTGCCATACGTGCACCATAGGAGCAGCCATCAGCTTCTTAGGTACTTAACCATTGGATTTGGAAATCATTGTTTAAGCCAACACCTGTACATAAACACTCCTCACATCATTGTTTATAGTTATCAGAAACTGAAACCAGTAAGATGTCCCTCCAAAAGACAATGGATGATTAAATCATGCTATAAGAAGAAATATTATACAACAATAAAATTGAATGAGCTATCAAGTGATGCAAAGATGTGAATGAACCTTCAATGCAAAATGCTAGGTGAAAGAAACCAGTTTAAAAGGTTGTATCCTATGTTAGTCTATTAAAAATACATTCCGAGTAGGCACTATTATAGAGACAGTACAAAGATCGTTGGCTGCCAGGTGTTCACTGAGGTGACGGGTGAATGAGTAAAACATGGGGAACTTTTTCAAGATGGTAAACTATTCTGGGTTATGTGGTAATGATGGAGAAATGACATGATGCACTTGCCAAAACCCGTAGAACTTAGCTCAAAGTGAAAATATCAATGTGTGCAAATATATATACTTAAGTTGTGGCAGGATCTCAGGATGGATGCAGAATGTGACAAAATAATCTATCTGTATTACAAACATGTGAAACAACCACAATGGGAGAAGGGGGTGCCAAAAAAAGTGCAACCCAAGTCTTTGGAAATGAATGGAGTCTAAAACTAAATGCAAGAGAAACTGTCCATAATCACTGTGCTCTAGCTGATGAAGTTGCTTCCCACAGAGGTACAAATCAACAATTCTGAAACCACTACACATGTGAACTCACATAGAACAATTAAGTCAATGGATGGTGGACAGTATGAACTAGGTTTCTCACTGTTAAAGTGGGAGTTTACAAAAAAATAAGGCAGGAGAAAGGAATGATCTATGTGGTGATGGGTTAGAATTGGAGATGTTACTATAAACTCATGTTTAAATTAATATAGACACAGATAATTATATCTAGAAATGTTTACATGTATACATATGTGTGCCTATATTTCCTTGTAGTGTCAGCAGAGAAGGTCTAGAAGCAATGATTCCCAGTATCAATGAGCACATTCAACATTAAATCATGGCTGCTTACCATTCTGCAATAACATGGTTTCTTGGAGAAATGGCTAATTCTAGGACCAGGGCAAGAAGTATCCAAGATGAGCCTGGAGCATATGATACTTCCAGAAGGTAAGAAAATCTCTCTCTTAGTGCCTCTCTCTCTCTCTCTCTCTCTCTTTCTCTCTCTTTCTCTTTCTCTCTCTCTCTCACACACACACAGTGGGTTTTGTTAAAGGACACAGAAGTTAATTAATTAGTTCTCAATGACCAAAGCTGTAACAATTTGTGCAAACAAAATATAGGTAGTAGTGTTAATTGTATTACACTGCAGAGTATAAAATAAATATCTATAATTCCACAGTAATATAAAGAAAAGATTAAATAAATGGGGAGGAAATCTGTGCAGAATTCCTCACATTTATATGACACTGCCCTTAAGGTGGGGCCTATGTCACCCCTCCTTACCTGTTTTGTCCATAGAGCAATTTCCTCTCAAAGAGCATAGTACTGACAGAGAGTAACAGAAGAATTTTATGATGGAAGAACTTGATAAACAATTGGATGTTCAAGCTTTAACATCAACAGAAAATTAATTTTGATAATGTGTCTCCTACATATGGTATGATAAGAATAGCACTTTGCCTCTATGGTTTTTAATCCAAAATATACATAGTCCTAGTCTAATCATGAGAGAAACATCAGATAAATCTCACTTTACTACATTCTACAAAATAGTGACTGCTACTTCTTAAAGCTGTGAAAATCATTCCAAACAAGGAAAGTCTGGGAAAATGTCACAGCAAAGAGGAGCCTGACAGACATGATGACTGAACACCATGTGGTGTCCTTCATGGGATTCTGGAACAGAAAAGGGACATTAACTTGAAAAAAAATCTAAGGAAGTGTGGATAATGTATGGACATTAATTAATGATAATGTATTACTACTGGTTCATTAATTGTGACAAATATACCATACTAGTCTACTCTACTGAGATATCAGTAATAGAGGACACTGGGTGTGGGTTTTATGGGGTTTTCTATATTATCTTCACAGACATTTCTGTAAATAAAAATTATAAAACAAAAATTGTAGGGCATCATAATTTCATTCAGTAAGGAAAAAACATTTTGAGTCCACATTTTAATGATATTAGCAGTTTAGAACCAATGAGCCCCATATCAAAAAATAAACTGTCTTGACCCTGAGATTGCTTCAACTCACAGATGATTTGATGATTCCAAAAAAGGAATTAGAAATAATGACCCTATTGGAGAGGAAAAGTCAATGGTTTCTCTAACATGAAGATGAAGATGATGTATGATAGTAACATATCTCAGTCTCTACCTGGATGAGGTTTGACTTTAACTTTAAAGAAATAGTGTTCCATTGATGCATGAAAAGTATTTCTCAGGCCAGTAGGACAACATAGTGTGAGGTGTGACTTGGGGAATCACATGGTGTGTGGAGAAGATGGAGGTTTTCATTGAGGCTCAGTTTACCTGTGTCCACATAAGCAGTGTAAACATCTGAATGTTAAGATAAGAGCTGGTAATCAGGCCCTGACATGACTCCAGAGACAGGACAAGTAAAACTCTTCCCATATCACGAGACATTCAAAGAGCTAAGAGAGAGATGGAAAATTAGTGAGAGCACTTTTAGAATAAGGTCATTCATTACAGAGACACGTATATGCTTTGAATTAGAATGGGACACAACAGGAGAACAAAGGCTCTGGTGAGTATTCTGTTTTTAATTGTTCCCAAACTCTCATCTCTGGATGGCACAGACATGAGCAGCCTTTAAATGTGGCCACTTGAGTCATTTAAAATGGAGACTCTGAGAGTGAGATGATGAAGTCATTCAGCTAAATTGCTGTGAGTAAATCTCATGTTTCTTTCAGTGAGTCTTAGTGTGGGCACTTACCAAAAGTTTGTCATAATAAACAACTACAACCACCTGGCAAATACACAAAATCAAACTTACCATCATTTAAAGAACAAAAGGATGTCTTACATTTAAGCACTGGGTGACAACATACATTTTAGGAGCATTGTCATGGAACAATTACATGTGATAATAACAGTATTACACAATGACATGTGTTTTAAATAAAGTGTTAGGAAAATTCTGAGAAATCAGGAAAAAAGTGAGAGAGAAAGATGAAAAACAGGTAAAAGAGATAGCTGCATTTTAAAATCCATGTCCATAATTTTACAAAAAATATTTTATCAAGTCACTAATTATCTTGGAATTAAAAAAGCTACTCTATCTCAATTAATCTACTAACTTATATCCTTAAGAATAGAGTTTGTGCAACATTTTAAGATTTGCACCATTTGTATATTCATCAGATATTTCTAGATAACCAGATATTAAATCTGAAATTAAAGGAGCAAAATCAGTTTTACCACTTTCAATTTTGAAACAATAATTTCAGTTGTATAAATTACCATGAAAACATTATTATTTTTGGTTACTTATTTGGAACAATTTTAGATTAGTAAACCCTGATTTTAAGGCTGCATATATATCTTCTCTTAAATTTTTATCAAATTAAAAAGGCATTTTTCTTTGCTGCATTTTCAAGTGAAAGTTGAATTATAAACAAGTGCTATTTTGAGGTACTTTGCACTGAACAACACAGTTCAAAAAATTTTTTTTGTCTATCAGTAGCCTCAAATTCATGAATCAGATTATTTGTAATCAATTATTTTGTATTTGTCAGAGTTAAATATATTGGGAAATTTATTATATGTTATGAATGCCTAGAACAATGTATGTTTAATAAAATAAAAATTGTTTATGAATAAAAATGAGAGTAAATGGAAGCCTACATTCTCTATGTATGTGGACAAAGGAATAAAATAATGACTAATATGTGATCAACTTTAATTCAGTTTCAAATAGTTCTCTTTCTTTATATAATCAGTAGATATTTTTGGATGAATTACCAACTGTATATTTTTTAAGCAATTAATTATCTTCTATTGTATGCAATGAGGGTGAGAAATGAAGAAACAGATGGGGAAAGACATCAAGTCTATATATTCATAGTGAACAGAGAGCAACAAAAAGTATGATAATGTGAATGTCTTATATTATACAAGAACTATAGCAAAAGATTCCTGACATTTATTTCATTTTCATTTTAGTTCATATCCATGATTAGCCATGATTTGGATCTGTTAGAGTTTTGGGGGGGTTATTTTATTTGACTGAGAGTTAAGTTTAGTGGATAAAAAGGTTTTTTTCTGAGCATGTTCCCCCAAACAGTAAGAATCTGCTCACAGTCTTACAGCTGCCTTAGCTGTGATCTCAGTTGGCTGGGAATTTAAAAGGAATTCCTGGAGAACTAGGTGACTATAGGGAACTCTGAAAAGCCGAGACATATTCTTAGAAATCTACAAGCCTGCATGCTTGGGGAAGTTGGTGTCTATGCCCAGGGAAGAGATAGGGAAGGAGACAGCCCCACTGTTTACCTAGCTAAACTTGAAGCCCTGTCTACGTGGAAAGAGAAAACTAAGGCTGTCTTGTAGTCTTTCCAAAGCATTAAGGCATACCTTCCCACATAGATCCTCTTGACCAAGGGTGGCAGAAAAACAGGCAAAGCATTTAAGAAAATCTCCTAATGTATCATTGGCAGACAACTAAGTTATAACTAATGCTGGGGTTAGTATAAGCCAGCCTTAAAAATTAAAAACATCTTGAAAAAAATTAGCAGTAATCTCAGTAGCAAACCATAAGTATAATGATGTGGTTATTATAAAAAAGTAATATATAAGAAACCCAGAATACTGGTAATTTAATAGATACTCATAAAATATAAGCCTTATTCCTTTTCTTTGTTATTTTTATATGCTCATTTAGATATTAAAACCTTACACATAATCCAAAACCCATCTTATCCATATATTCTTTTCAGTCCCTTCCAACAACAGTTATCTTTGCCTTCTATAAAACCACACAACTTTCCTTGGCTAGTGTTGCTCAGTGGATTGGGTGCTGGCCTGCAAACCAAAGGCTCACCAGTTTGATTCCCAGTCAGAGCACATGCCTGGGTTGCAGACCTGGTCCCCAGTAGGGGGTGCCCGAGAGGCAACCACACATTGATGTTTCTCTCCCTCCCTTCCTCTCTCTAAAAATAAATAAACAAAATATTTAAAAGGAAAAGACATTCTAAAAAAAAACAACAGAATTTATGACATGTACAATCCATTTAAGTGGGTTTTGTCCCTTGTTGTCTGTGTGAGTTTGGGCAAGTTTCCTACTTCACTAAGCTTCACTCCCCTCCCCTCCTTTTTTTTTTTCACAAAGAAAGACTGAGGATAGTGTTACTCTCTGGAAGGATGGTTCTAAGGATTAAATGGAATAGCACATATAAGGCAATTGGCACTGTGTCTGATAAGAGCTCTGAAAGTGGTATATTATATATTGATACTATAAATTTCACTGATCTACTCTATTGCATTTTCTCTTATCTGAACTCTTAAAATATTATTCTATTTTCCATGTAACTTGATATTATTTTCCAACTACATTGGAACCTTTTCAGGAGAGGGATCTGTTTTCCACTATTAACTACTGAATTAATTGTTTAAATATTGTATAATAAAAACAGGAAGGCAGAATACAGATTCTAGGCACAGATCCATAGATGGGAGTAGTGTGCAAGAGCCAGCTCATCCACCTTGCACTTGACTGTGAACACTGAAATACGATTTCAGGTCAACTGATGCCAAACTGGTAACCTTAAATTATCTATAGTGAGAGTATGTATTACATAAAAACAGGCAAAAGCTGCAAACTAGCCCACCTCCCCCAGCTACAAAACACTCTCTATACTAGTCAGGGTTCTCCAGGGAAAGATAACTAGTAGGTGATGTAGATAGAATTAGCTATAGATAAAGATACAGATACGGATACAAAGAGATCTGTTATAAGAATTGGTTCACCTAATTTTGAAAGTGGAGAAGTGCCACAATCTGACATGTGCAAACTAGAGACTCAGGAAAGTTGATGGTGTGATTAAGTCCAAGACTGAAAGCCCGAGAAACAGGGACCTCATATCTGAGAGCAGAAGATGGGTGTCCCAGCTCAAGCAGAGAGCAAATTCTCCCTTCCTTCACCTTTTGTTCTATTAGGGCCCTCAGTGGATTGGAGGAGGCCCACCCACACTGGGAAACATGGATCTTCTTTATTCAATCTACCAATTCAATGCTAATCTTTTCTAAAATGCCCTCACATACTCATACCCAGAAATAATATTTACCCACTCTCTGGGGTATCCCTTAGCCCAAGTCAAGTTAACATACAATTTAACTATTTCATTTCCCAATACAATATTGAGTGTAAATGCATTGACTGTACCACTGACACTGGAGTTGTAATAAAAAAATGTAGTCTACAGAAGCAGAAAATAAAAATCTACCTTTTAAAAAATTATCCTGATATTTATACTTAAAGTTTATATATATATATATATTCTGTCACCAAAATATTCCATCTGAAAAGAGCTGCTTGTAGAGATTTATAGAAGAAAAGACTTGTACTAAAGAATAGTTTATACAAAATTGAATATAGAATTCTGAAAAATCTCAATTTTTTAACCTTTTGCTCATTCAATTTTCTCATCAAATACTCCTTTGAATGCCTTACTAAATCAACAATAAAGTAAATGCATTTTATATGGTTAACATGGCATTCTTTTCCATGGCTTCATGCTGAAGATATTATTCTTATTGTTGGGTTAAAGTCAAGGAAGGTAATTCTGAGCAGATCTTTTATGTCTTCAGCCTTTTATCATGAATCACAAAAAGAAATGCAACTTAAGTATCAGAGCTGCTGTACCAGATGCTGGTGATTAAATAAAACAAACAAAACAAAACCATTTTCTGTACTCTGAGAGTGTATGATGTGTTCTCCATAAGTACCTCCCACCCCACCCTTTCTCTGTGTAGCTCACCACCTAGCAAAAACTTCAAAGTGTTCTTATTCAAAATATGTTTTTTTTCAATGGTATTGATGGTTTATTGAGCCATCGTGCTCTAAGTACTTAGCAGTGTATCAGTAGAGGTGAGATCAACAGAAAGGTCACCTCTCCTGTTTTCTGTTGCCTTAGGTTACACCTCACCCCACAAAGAATGAAAATAGATGACATCCCCCATGGATTCAGCATGCTGCTGCCATTGGCAATATAAAATGCCCCACTCTAGGACATGGAGGAGCAGATAGTACTCCAACAGAGTTGGTTGTGCAAAACATCTTTTACCACAGGCAGCAACTAAATTTTAAATGTATTCCAATCTGTCCTGCATTCTGCGTAGTTTTGCATATAACCTCCTGAGGTTTATACTAGTAAGAAAGAATGAATAAAGTTTTCATTTGGTTATGATTAAAATATGGTAAGTATTATAAATATGAGATCACTTTGGTGTTCATTCAAGTCCCAAGAAATAGTTTACATTACGGACAGCAGAGATCAAGAGTGGTATTGGCATAAGTTGCTGTTATGTGTTTACATATATTGAAAATCATTAAGGTGAGCTTTTAGTGTGGGGCATTTTTTGAAAGTGTATCATAGTATACGTCTAAACAAGAAAAGAGTCAATGACGTTAAACTCCAAAAATAAAAATAAAAAATGTGAAAAGCTGCAGAGTGATCTGGTAGAGTTGACACCATAGGATTTCTCAGACTTCTTAAAGGAATAGAAGTTGGTTATTCATTTAAGAAACAATTGCCAGTTCTATCAGGAAAATAAAAGTCATTTGAGTTAAACCCAGGAATTATATACCTGGGTCTAAGAAATAATTCTAAAATTTATTTACAAAATGTCTACTAGAACATGTGTTAAAGACATTTTGGAGGTCCAACAGTAGAAGACAATGTAACTAAGTTATGGCATAACCACCAATAAAACTATCTGAGCAAGTTTTCAATTAACCAGTAGTAGTGTTTGGGTATATTGCTTTATATATTCCAATTCCAAAATTTTGGAAAACAAAGAAAAAGATAATACCTTAAAGAGCACCTTCAATGAATAATTTTAATAATTTAATAAATTATTTTACTTATAAAATTTCTGATTTTATATATATGCAAACATATATACCCATGCATATATGTGTATATATAGCTATATATGCACACATATAAAATATATTCAATAATTTGATATTACTCAATAATTAATCATAATATTCAGTAGGGTTACTCTCTTCCAGGCAAAGCCACCAAATGAGAAATAGAGAGTGATGGATGGGACTAGGCATTTGAAGTAATCTCTGGAATTGCAGTCTCTTTTAGGAGTCTGGTTTTAATCCAATGAAAGCATTACTTCTAATGCCTTAGTTATATGCTTTCAAACCAAATCATAGATCTTATTTTAGATTGTGAGAAAAAGTGCACAATTATACATGAATCCTCAATTATGGACATCATTTCGTCAGAAAATATATACAAACCACTCAAGGCCCAGATGGCCAACAGATACTAATAATTGTAAGTGATGATTAAGTGGGCAGGATTCTGACTGACGAAAAAAGAAAGGTTCAGAGCTTGCTATTAACCATTATGTGGCAAAGAAGTTCCTAGATAAAAGGATAAAAAGTAATTAACTTTTTGTTTGTCTTTTCACAATTTTCCTTATACTTGCCTACACTATTCTCTTTTTTCCTCTCTAAAAAGATGGCTGTACAAGTATGATTGTGTATGTTAACTATCGCTGTTTTCATAGAAATTGATTTGAAGGAAATTTAAGGAGGGAGAATAGCCAGGTTGTTGGATTGTTATAGATCAGAGATGAAGTGGAAAAAATCCGCATAAATGAAAAATAAAAGTGCAGATGGTAAGGTTTATTCTTCCTTGGGAAAGCGTACTTCCTTTATTCCTAGCCCACTAGCATGGCTCAACTATATTAAGAACTTGATGCCAGAGACATACAAATGTTCTATTACTTTGGATATTAAGGACTCAAAGGAAAAATTCAAACTGACACCCGTAAGATACCGTAATACTCAACCAGAACTGGTCCCAAATGGAAACTTGGCATGTAAGTCTTGATTTTGTTGTATCTTGAGTTATTTTTCTAGAGATGTTCATTAGGTTACCTCAAATCTTCATTAAAGTGAGAGAAATGGTTGAACAAATCACCATCTGACTGAAACAGCCCTGGAGAGAGACATCAGTCAAAGGTTTTCAGACTCTGGTACTAATCAGGCTTTTCTTTCTTTTTCAAAGAGACTGTTTAAGCATGATGACTTAACTTGCCATGACAGCATGAAAAGATAAATAATAACAAAAACAAGTTTTCCTACATGGTATATAGATATCATATTTCTATTTTTATAATTTAACTTAATCTTCATTTCAGGCCACAGTTCTGCTAAAAAGTGCATACTGTTGGATTTCAACCATCCTTGTAATCCTCCTGGGTCATGTCCTGTTGCCAGGACCCTCATTGTTACCTGGGCACTGATAGTAAAGGAAGCATGAGGTCTTTTGTCTCCTCCACCCCTCCGACCTGCAGGAGCCTCCCACTACTCTGTCTCACCAGGGATGGAGCTCTGAACCCTTGCAAGGGTGGTGGGGATACCAGAGAGTGGAGAGCAGGTCCCTGTGCTCTACATAGCTGCCCACTGTCACTTCTCCCCTGCACAACTCACACATCTCTTCCCAATCTGGGGAAAACACTTCCAGCTTTACTTGTTTTCTAAAAGCCTCCAATCTCTCTTTTCCTTCTGGGATGGGCATATAGAAATAAAGATCAGGACACCTTTCAAGAAAATTCTACTTCTCAAAATTCCCTTGTTAAAAACCAGGACCTAGGATGCCTGCTAGAACTGGAGCAAAGGGGACAAAAATGGGTAAATATGGAAGAAAATAAATTAGTATCTACAAATGTGTATGGGAAAAATATTCAGAGACTGTTTTGATGATATTTGTCTAATATGTAATATATAAGCTCATAGAGCATAAGTTTAATATTTCAGACTTTTATGTATTTTCTTTTTCTATTCTTCACTCTGATATTAGAAAAACTGTCCAGTGTTGTAAAGTTTGTGTGAATATTCTGGAACTGAAAACTTTGTCATTTTTATGGGAGATGTGACTAGAGGTGTAGTATAAAGACCTTGCCAACAGGTAATGGGATATTACTTTGAATGACAGATTTAAAGAAAAACAACTGTAACACTACAGGATGAAAACAGACTAGACTATGTCCTTTCCTCCTCTCCATGTGGTTTGTGTAGCTTCTTCATCTCCCTTCATTGTGTGCAGCATAGAGGGCTTATAACGAAGCACTTGGAACTGCTTGATCTTTTGGTGGCATAATACAAATTGCATTGGCTTAACTAACCTCTATTTTTGCATGTATTGATTCTTATGTGGAAATAAGAGTGTGAAAGAGAAGGTTATAGCTAAGTCTGAGATAAATCATGCAATACACAAAGGTCTGCGTTATTTGAGTTAGAGGGTAAAGTATGGTTGGAAATTCAGAACTATTTTCTTTGGTAGTTTTTCTCCAACATAAACATTCAAATTTAATGTTATATCCGCTTTTTCTGTGCATTAAACTTGTTTAAGTTTTACATAAGTCCCTGTTCCCAAATTATTGTGTTATTATTAGATAAAGCATTTAATACAAAGAATTGGGTTTTTCCAACAGTGCAAACTAGATTAATGCCTAAGATGTATTACAGAATTATCACATTCTATGTCTTATTTTTGTCTATGTGCAAATTTCAAAAGTATTTAAAAATGTAATCTTCATAGACATCTATAATGAACATGTTTCAAAGATGTATGTAACAAATAGAATGGATAAGCTGATTAACAGGATGAAAAGCTATTTCAAAGAAGAACTCAAGAAACTGATGTGCATACAGTTAACAAGAATGATGAAAGACAATTGCTGAGTGAGACAGAAAGCCATCACATACTGCAAGACAATGAAACCATAACTGTGGGATTATATTCTTTAGTGGAAAGAAATTATTCATGCATCTATCAAAAAATCATTTTACTTCTCTGAAAAATAATAAAAAACTTTACATGGCCAGGAGCTTAACTAAAAATAAGTAGAACAAACTTGTTACTTTAAAAAAATTAAAGTTAATTTAAAATAATTGAAAATTAAATTAAATTATTTTGTAATTAAATATAATATTTAATTTAAAAATTTCTGTGCTCAAGAAATTCAGGTGATTTTGGAACAGGCTTATAGAACAATGTTCCAGCCTAGGAAAGAAAATATGGTATTTATTTATTTATTTATTTTTGCCTCATTTGTAAATTCTGGATTCTGGATACTTTTCTTGACATTTTCAACTATGTAAGCAACATTTTTGCCTTGAGTATACTTTCTAAATTTAATTACAGTAGTCCCAGGGGTCTGATTAGTGCAATGTACTGAGGAGGACAAGGGGCACAGGCCTGGAAGTAGAAAAAGTGTCCCTGAAAAGCTGGATGTGAATGCTCAGGTCAGGGCATAGACAAGGCGCTGTGTTTGATCACAGGGTTCACTCCCTGCTGTTTTTCCTGAGATGTGATAACAGAGCTGTTTCTTCTGTATCAAGATATGTTCAAACAGAACATGTGATTTAAAATATTTTTCCCAAAGAGAATCAACATCTATTTTGAAAACAGGTTTTGCATCAAATTATACACATAGGAAAAAATGGACAGTATGACACCTATTTCTTAATCTTCCTTCCTTTTTGTGTTTCTTTCTCCCAGCCATATCTGTGTCTTATTGCTTGTGGAGAATACTGCACTGTCTTTCCTATTGGGCATGTGATGCTGTAAGCTGGGCTTCCATGACAATTGAGTCCCAATTTCCTAGGATGGGGTGAAGCAATAGGGGTTAACTGTTTTCAGTCATCCTGGCAGTGTCCTTCATCATCCTACTGTATCCCAGTTGAAGATTCTCTCTCCAAATGCAGATCATGGGTGGAGAAGTTGACCTCTGCCTGGTGATGTGCCTTTAGTATCAATATATAAAATAGGATCCCTTCTAATTCCAAAATATCGCTTCAATGTCTTCCCAGGCAAGTGAACTTAGACAAGAGAAAACAAGGCTTTCAATGCAAGTAAATCCAAGAAAAATTGCCCATTAACTTAAACACACATTGAGGTATTAATGACTTACCTGCACCCTTTTTTTGGAGAATGCTTGGGTTGAGAAGATAAACATGATGACAATGAGCAACTGGCAGAGGTAGGTGGGGAGTGAGAGTGCAACTCAGGGAGAGAAATTCTGCTTCTAATAAGTCATTTAAAATGTTGTAGAGGTTGGACAAGTTCAAGATATCTTGCTCAGGCAGAACCAACAAGAGTTGATAAGTGAGCAAGAGTGAAGAAAGAGGTGACAAGGTAGATGCTGAAGAGTTAGAAACACTTTTTTCACTTAAAGAAGATAAGCTCTACAATAGATTTATTTTTGACATTTGCCACAGTAACCTCTGTATTATCTGCTTCAGAAAACACCTTGATGGTCAACAAGATCAGCTTTTCTTGAACCAGAGTGTTGACTGGGTCCACCAGATAGGGATGGCAGGTGAGACCCTCAAACCCACCAATTGATCTCAGCAGAGGCACTGAGAACTGCTACCTACTTTAGTGGGATAAGGGGGTGTGGTGCAGAGTCAGCTCCCACTGGGCTCTGCTGAAACCTTGGGGGAAGGGGTTTCATATTTCAGTTTTTCTGTTGGTGTTTGGTTGGAGAAGGGCAGGTGTGGCCAAAGAGTTCTCTGTTATTGGCCCACCTATTTCTGTTCTGGGAAAGAGAATATATTTTGTGGATCTTCTTTGCCTGTGTTTGTGCAGAGTTTTGGGTTGGATGTCTGGGAAATCCAAGAGGCAATTGGGGAACATGGAGGGCTCACAAGAGAATCATTGCCATGTCATCCCACACATCCTCAGGTTCCTGGGCAATCTGCTTCTCCCGACCTTTGAGTGTCTTCCTATGCTTGTCTATTATGTCCAGTCCAGTTGCAGGTTGGGGTGTGGTTGTGATTGTCACAGGGAGGACCTGAAAAGAAGGTATAACTCCACATTGACTGGACCTGTAAGACTTGCACATCAGTCCAATGGGTTTGGAGGCTGAATTTTGCCTTTTTCCACAGGATATAAGGGGTTCAAATGTGTTCTCAAATAAGTAGAGAACACCAGTGTCTGCTCTTAATAGAGTCTTGAAAATTTAAGATTGTTGTGTTCTATTTTAGAATTTAATTTTCTCAATATGTAATGTAGTCATCAGGACTTCTTTTATTGTGCATGCTGTTAGCCTGTTCTGTAAAAATCTGTTAACCTTACCTTGACAATAACCTTATTCTCAGAAATTCAATGATTAATATTGGCTTACTGAGGAATATCAGCCCTTTATTAAAGATGAATCAACCATGAACATAATGTGTTAACAGCTCATAAGGAGGTCTATGTGACAAAACATTGCTTATTTAGTAGTTTTATTTTTCACTTGCTTTTGGTGGCTTAATTTCCTCTTTTGATGGTTCCTCTTTCCTAAATATGTATAAAAATATGCCTCATATGAAAGCATCTGATATTGACAGAGTGGAAATTTCTACTCAGTGGAAATAGTTGTTAGTGCCAGAATTTCACCTGATTTGCCAATCACTTTTGAAAAAAATAATTTAGCCCTAGCTGGTGTGGCTCAGTGGATTGAGCATTGGCCTATGAACCAAAGGATCACTGGTTTGATTCCTAGTCAGGGCACATGCCTGGGTTGCCAGCCAGGTCCCTGGTAGGGGGCTTGTCAGAGGCAACCACACATTGATGTTTCTCTCCCTTTCTTTCTCCCTCCCCCCTCTCTGAAAATAGATAAAAATCATTTAAAAAAGATAAATAATAATTTTATTCTTTATGACATTTTCTTTTGGAATAATTTTAAACCTCCAGATAAATTTTAAGTAAACACTAAAGACTTCCACACCCCCTGATTCATATTCACCCATTCCTTATTGATATTATTTTGCCATATTTATTCTATCACCCCCCTCTCTCATATCTCTATCTTCATCTCTGTCATTCTCTGTCATACACACACACACACCACTAACAACAGTCTCTTACTGAATCATATGTGAGCAAACTGCAAACATGAAGATAAGGATACATTATAGAATAGATTTTTTTTTAGCCCTGGTTGGGTGCTTCAGTTGGTCAGATCATCAAACTGTACACCAAAAGATTGCAGATTTGATCTCCATTTAGGGCACATACCTAGGCTCTGTGTTCGATTCCTGGTCAAGGCACACACAGGGGGCAACCAATCAATGTTTCTCTCTCCCATCAATGTTTCTCTCTTTCTCTAAAATCAATAAACATATCCTCAGATGAGGATTAGAACAATAGAATTTTTAACATTTCCCTAATTCTGTGGAAATATTAGTGTGCTTATATATTTCACAAACACCGAACCATACATTACTAACATATAAACCTGCAATTAAGGAAACCCATATTGCTACAAACTCACCCTTTCCACTTTAATTTCACCTGGCTTCGATTTTTTTCCTGGCTCAAGATCCAAAATCACATCTTACATTTAGTTGTCCTGTGATTTCTATCTCATTAATTTTCAAAGAGTTCTTTAGTTTTTCCCACTTTTTAGGCTTTGACAAATTAAGGGAATAGTGTCTCCAAATTTCACCTGTAAGGACATCAGTAATATTGGATTAGGGCCCATCCAACACCAGTATGACCTCCTCTTAACTCGACTACATCTGCAAAGAACTTGTTTCTAAATAATGTCAAGTCCACAGGTGCAGAGGGGTTAGGACTTAAACACATCATTTGTGGGTGACACAATTCAACCCACCACACCCTGCTTATGAGATAATGAATAAGCACCCCTTGTCTGCTTAGAGCTACATGTCTACTTAAATATAATCTCTTATAGGCATAGAGTTATTCAATGCCTCTTATTCTATACTTTGCCTAAATCAGCGTTTGTTTCACAAAATACAAATAAAATATGGGCAGCAAAACCAGTGTGAGCAAGGATCTATTTTGTGATTTCTGCTGAAGCACAACCTTTCCAACTAAATATGCAGCCAGGGCAGCCTGACCTCTTCCCCCTTGGCTCGTCTCAACCCAGATGTGCTAAGACTCCGTGGTAAAAAACTCCACTCATGTTTTACATGGTGAACTTTTCAAATGTAGCGTTTTTATTTTCCACATTCAACTACCTTACTTAAATTACCTACTACTAGGAGGACAATAATGCACAAAAAAGCTTAGAAACTGTCAAAATAATTTTAAAACATTCTACTTACAAGTGTTGCTGTCTAAAATACTTTCCTCCTTACTCAGCTTCAATGACAAAAACTCATCAAAGTGTGGAAGGCAAGTGTTTAATGGAATGTGATGTCTGTCAGATTTCACCATCGGTTTTTCAGAGAGTGAGCTGTTATGCAGTAGGTAACTGGACAAGAGTGTTTTGATGATGGGAAGGACTCGTAACAGGGCACAGCAGTGTGGATACCTGTTTTCTAAAACAATAAAAAAATCTTTTGAAAGTGAAGGATATGATGTGAGGGATGGAGTAGCAGAAATGAAGCACAGGTCCAGTGTATTCTGGCTGAAATTCTGCCTCTTGACAAGTCTGGTTTTCTACCTACTGTATGGTTGCTTGATGAGGCCAGTGTTTCTCAGTAACCCTGCTCACCACCATCCTTCCCTCACAGAGAGAGCCCCCAAGAAAGGCCCTTGGTTTATATTATTGCCATTGAAATACTCAAGAGCAGTGGTGAGACACGTGCTAGTCTGGGAAAGTGAGTACTAAGGGTGAAGAGGTGACTCTGTGGCCAAGAATTAACAAGTGAGTTTATAAACCAGTGTTTAGAGATGTATCATAGGTGTGTCTATAGGAAACCTCAGAGTGTGGAGAATATGTGGGAGCCAGATTAATATGGGACAGAGAGAGGAATAGCTGTGTCACAGAGGGCTCCTGGGGCTGAAATTGGTGAATTGCTATGTCTAAATATATTTTCACCCCTTAAACGGACTGTCATAATATAGCTAAATTTAATACAGACATAAAGAATGTATAGTTGTCTCAACAAGAAGAAAAAAAAGTGAGGGGGTGTAAGATAACCCAAACTTTCAAAAGAGAACTTTGGTTGCCTGCCATCAGAATCTATTATCTTTCTTCTCTAGCTATATAGGGTGAGATATGTACTGGAAAGAGAACTATATTTTCAAAATTACTTTTATTAGTTGAGGCAGTGATTTATATTTTAAATGTTAAATTCAATAGAGTATTTAAAATTGCTGCATTTAATGTCAAAATTTGATTTTTATAAAAAATAATTATGTTGACATAAGAATTTATAAGAAAAAATTTTAAATGGTATGAAACAATGCAATGTGAGGCTGCATAGGAAGTGACAGGTGGAAAAAGTTGTTGTCTTGTTCACTTACTATAGTTGGTCTTTTATGCTCAGATCAAAGTTGTTTCCAGGCTGCGGTTGGTGAGGTCTTGGTTCCATGGGGAACACATTTGGGCCTGTGTTTTATGTGGTTTTGGTGTGAGAAAAATACCCACAAGTGAATCCAGAGAAGGTACAAAGACCAAGGATCTGAATTATCAGGGTTTGAAACAAACTTCCATGTGGGAAAATGGAAGAAACTTAGGATACTTCATCTGAAAGACAGTATAGGAGAGAACAAGAATCTTGGGGTTTTCAAATGGTGTTCTTTATCTGATGTGGTGTGTATGGAAGAATACAGGACAGCATAGGCATCCCTGGTAAAAAATATAGACAATGAAAGAATTGACAGTGGAGTCTTCTTTGGAAAATGACAGGAAGTCTGGAGGAGAATGTCATCCAGGGTGTTTCTGTCCTGGGAGTCAAGGTACGCTAACTGGCCTCTACCTCTTCCACCATTTCTATGACTCTAAGACTCTTACAAACATTGGAACATGGCTGTATAATACAGCACACTTTCCAAAACAAAGGAAGGAAATTTACATTTTGGAAATATTTATTAACACTCCACAAGTTAAGAGCTATTTTCATGATTTGCAAAAATGCCTGAACATTTGAACTTTGGAGACTTCTGCCCATAAATGAAAACTTTTGATGTCCCATAGAGCTGCCCAGTGGTGCATGCCTGAAAGCTGTTCCTTGCTGAACAGGCCACATAGGGGCATTCAAATCTGTCAGATGGCAACGGAAGGCAGAGTGCTTGGAGCTCCACTTTCTCATTTATGACAAGGCCGATGACTCGGCTTTTAGCATAATTGTGCGATGAACACACTTCCCAACCAAGTGTAATAGTCACTGATGTGAGTCTTGCCCATGGGGAAATATCTCAGTATTGTTTATTTCTGTCAGTTGGAAAATTACATTAGTTGCAAAACCACTAAAAATGTTTCTTAAAATACTCAAGCGTTGTTCACTTCTAATACTCAGGGAAAACTTGAAAAACTTACATTTATTCAACTATAAACAATCAATGGAGTGTGGAATGAAAAATATGGTCTTGCCATGGCTGACGTGGCTCAATGGACTAAGTGCTGGCCTGCAAACCAAAAGGTCGCTGGTTCGTTTCCCTGTCAGGGCACAGGCCTGGGTTGTGGCCGGGGATCCTGGTGGGGGGGTACTCTAGAGGCAACCACACATTGATGTTTCTCCCTCTCTCTTTCTCTTTCCCTTCCCTTATTTCTAAAAATAAATAAATAAAATCTTAAAAAAAGAAAAACATGTTCTTGAAATTGGACTCTTCTTGGTTCAAGGAGTGGGTATGTGTAACCCTGATAAATTAAACTCTCTACCAGGTTCCCTATCAGTAAAATGACAGCAGTGCCTAACTCATTGGTACACCACAAGAACTAAGTGACATAGCCTGTGTAAGGGCAGCATCTAATAAAGGTTTTCACTGCTTCCACCTCCAGTGCCCTTTCAATCACCAGTTTCCCTAACAGCAGTTCTGAACTCCTGTTAGACTCATAAACAAGACTTGCCAAACATGAGCTAGAGATGGCAGGAAGTTCCTTGGGCAGGGAGTGCAATGGGACAAGTGATGTTCCCCAGCCATCCCCAAAGAAATTAACCATTTTCAGGTCCACAGTTGTTGGTAAGAGTCTTGGGTCTGCTGCTTCAGCTTGGGTATCTGACTCATACTCAAAATGCTGGATTCCTTCCTGAAGGAAAGTAGATCGGAGGAGATTAAAAAGGCATTGCTTTAAGTCCTAGGTAAGGTTTATTCCAGACTGATGAAATCTGAACAAATGAGTATTTTATCCTATTATTGCACTTACAGGAATATAGATGTATGTACACATGCTAGTGCACCTGTGGGCACACACACACACACACACAAAACACCAGGGAATGTCTTGAAGCTAAATATGCTATTTTAGCTCCTGGGGTCCCTAATTCATAAAGATCCATGCTAATGGTATATAATCAAGTGCCTGTAAAGGTTTAAAAGCATAAGTATAAACAAAGCTTTTACTTACCCCTAATTTGATTCCTGGTTAGCTAGCACAGTTCTATAATCCATGGTTATTATCCACATGTATTTCCATTTAAACCATGCCAGCTGGGGCCACTTCTCATCTGAGAATTGTAACAGCTGTCCCAGTGGAAAATAAAAGCATGCCACTTTACATTTTATAGCAGGGCCAAAGAAGTGTCAGATTCCTGCCTCTGCTGTATAATGACACACATTAGCCTTGACCTGAGAATATCCCATCAATTCTGTTCATGAGAAAATTACACTCTGGGTTTATGTGATTCCTGTTCTTTATCCAATTCCTTTCATAAAAAGACAATTTGATCTTTTCTTCAATGCCCCCTATATAAATATCATATTTAACACCAGCATGCTCATGTTTTGAAAGTTTGATAATTTTGAAATGCTGGCCACAATGTTCTCCACTCTCTGTCTATGTTACTAAATAATTGCAACCTAATTGATTGTAATGATCTATGCAGGGTCTCTGTTCAAATGCACTGCATTTTCTATGTTGATTAATCTTGGATTAAGTAAGTTTTCTTTCCATTATAGTTTTTCAAATCTTAGTACACATTTGCTCTATTAACTTTCCTTTGAATCCCACTGACTTTTCAACAGCATGAAATATGTTCTTTACCTTAGGTTTTGTAAATAAGTGAGGTATTTTGACTTCTAATAACCTTGAAGGACGAGTATCACGTTTTCAAATTCTGAATATGTCATATTTTAATGAGCTGTTTTTATTTTTATCTTGGTTTTCATGCATTGTTTCTGCAAGAGGCAATTTTTTCCCACAGACTCCAAGATGAGAAGACAAGAATGCATGTGTTCAGGTTCCCACGTTACATGTAGTTAGAGTAAAATTTATGCTTTCAGACAAAATCTCTGACATAAATTTTCCATGCATCCTATAAGAAAATCTTCTATTAGGAGGAAAGGAAACAATTTAAAATGACTGGGAGAGCAAACAGAAATTGATTATATCAGCAGCTTAGAAAAAGCTATGATAAACAACCTCTAAACTTGGTCTAGGAGTACTATTTAACGTCTGCTGTAGAAGTAAGTGCAAGTTAATCAAAGAAAAAGGGGTACTGTTGGAAAAAACATGACATAAGCAAAGACATGCAGGTAGGTTTAGAATATAAAGTTTTATTAGAACACAAGCATGTCCATTGTTTAATGGATAAAACTGCCTTAGATGTTGATGATAAATCAATAGATACCATATTGATATGTATCATATTGATTTTATATAATTAATATGTGTTATTACTGATGTTTTTAACATTGATCACTTTGTTAAAGTAGTGTCTGCTAGATTTCTCCACTGTGAAGTTACTATTTTTTTTATTCTCTGTTCTTTGGAAGGTAAGGGAAATTAAGCTATCTAATGGAGGAGGAAGAATCTGTATATTTTATCTGTCATTCTTCAGCAAGGAGGAATTTGTCTCTTTTTATTACTCATTTATATATTCAATGATTTACTTATATCAGTACACACTAAAGTATATTTAATCTAAAACTATTATTATTATTATTATTATTATTATTATTAGCTTGTAACAGCTTTGGCTGCCAGAGATGCTTTCAGGTTATCCACACACACCCCTGTGTTACCCCCAACCTCTGCTTTTTGAGCACATTTTGCCACTACAAGTGTTTCCAGCCTTATCTTGCATTTTCTCTGCTTCAGCTCTAGAATCAACAATTTTTCCAAGTGGTGCTGGTTCCTAATGAAATGTGATTACTTAAGAGCAAAGATTTGGTTTCTGTGTTTGTTCATTAGGGTAATGGCTACAAGATACCCTTTGGGGAGCAATAGAAATGTATTTGAACACTGACCAATATACATGCCCATACTGATATTTATTTTTATATTTATCTATTCACATATATTTAAATAAACATGTATTTGTGTTCATGTCTTTCACTCTAATATGGCACTATAGCATTTTTACAGTGCTGAAAGAAAAAAGAAACTTAGAATTTTTAATAACTATTAAATATAAAGTTGAAAAGAAAAATTAAAAATAAAATACATTAGAATAAACTTAACCAAGGAGGTAAGAAACCTGTACTCAGAAAAGTACACAACACTTGAAAAAGAAATTAAGGAAGACACAAACAAATGAAAGCATAGACTGTGTTCATGGATTGGAAGAATTAACATCATGAAAATGTCCACACTACCCAAAGCAATCTGTAGATTCAATGCAGTCCTATCAAAATACCAATGACATATTTCACAGATATAGAACAAATATTTCAAAAATGTATGTGGAACCATAAATGACCCATAAATAGCTGCAGCAATTTTGAGAAACAAGAACAAAGAGGGATTGCAATACCTGATATCAAACTATATTACAAGGCCACTGTAATCAAAACAGTCTGGTACTGGCATAAAAATGCATAGATCAATGGAACAGAATACAGAGCCCAGAAATAGACCCATGTCAATACAGTCAGTTAATATTTGACAAAGAGGAAGGAACATAAAATGGAGTAAAACTAGCCTCTTCAACAAATGGTACTGGGAAATCTGGACAGCTATATACAAAAAAATAAAACTCAACCACCGACTTATGCCATACACAAAAATAAACTCAAGATGGATAAAAGACTTAAATATAAGTCATGGCACCATAAAAGTCCTAGAGGAAAATATAGGCAGGAAAATTTCCCATGCAGCAATATTTCACCGATATATCCACTAGGGCTAGTGATATAAAGGAAAGAATAAACAAATAGGACTTCATCAAACTAAAAGCTTCTGCATAGCTAAAGAAAACACAGCAAAATGGAAAGGGAACCAGCCATATGGAAAAATATATTTGCCAATGATACCTCAGACAAGGGTTTGATCTTCAAAATATGTAAAGAACTCACATGACTGGAAGACAAGCAATCCAATTAAAAAATGGGCAAAAGATCTGAACAGATTTTTTTCCAGGGAGGACATATGGAGGGCCCATAGATGCATGAAAAAATACTCAGCATCACTAGCCATTAGAGAGATGCATATTAAAACCACAATGAGATATCAATTCACACCAGTCAGAATGGCCATCATTAATAAATCAACAAACAACAAGTGCTGGCAAGGTTGTGGAGAAAAGGAAACCCTAGTACACTGTTGGTGGGAATGCAGACTGGTGGAGCCACAGTAGCAAACAGTGTGGAATTTCCAAAAAAAAATAAATAAACATGGAACAGCCTTTCAATCCAGTGATCCCACATTGCTGGGACTTTAGCCTAACAATCCTGAAACACCAATTCAAAAAACTTTTGCACCCCAATGTTCATAGCAGCACAATTTACAATAGCCAAGTGCTGGAAGTAACCTAAGTGCCCATCAGTAAACGAGTGGATCAAAAATTGTGGTACATTTACACAATGGAATACTACACAGCAGAAAGAAAAGAGCCCCTACCTTTTGTGATAGCATGGGTGGAACTGGAAAACATTATGCTAAGTGAAATAAGCCAGGCAGTGAAAGACAAATACCATATGATCTCACCTATAAGTGGAACCTAATCAACAAAACAAATAAATGAGCAAAATTGAACCAAGGACTTGGAAATAAAGAACAGGCTGACAGTGACAAGATGGGAGCAGGAGGGGAATAACTGGGGGAAGATAGGGAAGGGGCAAGCAAAGGAACATGAATAGAGGGCTCATGGGCACGAACAATGGGGCAGAACTGTGTGAGTTGTAGGGATGTGGTGGAGTGAGTAATGGGGAAAAAGGCAGGAGAACTGTAACTGAACAACAATAAATAAATAAAAGAAAACAAAGTTTATATAATCAGATGCACACTGCTCAACAACCCCTCCACAATAAGATGGAAATGATCTAGTGATAGCCTGGGTGTGGAATTCAATATGTAAATAAATCAGAGAATAGCCACTAGAAATTATCTAAACTGATGCACAGGAAGAAAGAGAGGAGGGAAGGAAGGAAGGAAGGAAGGAAGGAAGGAAGGAAGGAAGGAAGGAAGGAAGGAAGGAAGGAAGGAAAAAACAAGCAGAACTGAATGTCTGAGATTTTAGGACAGTATCAAACAGTCTAAATATAATTAGATGTGTTATCTTAATTTCAAACAAAGTAGATTTCAAAACAAGAAAATTACCATAGATGACATAGAGTACATCTTAATTATTTAAAAAGTCAGTTCATTGAGTACACATAACGTTCTTAATTGTGTGCGAACACAAAACACAGCTTTGAAAATATGATGCAAAATTGGATAGAAGAGAAAGAAGTAATCACAGAAGCACCATCATAATTGGAGACTTTAATAATTCTCCCTTAGACAAAATCCAGTAGACATTAGCTGGTTATACTAAACATTTTCTTTATATGTATATAAATATGCCTCTAATTTTTCAATGTTTCCTTGCTATGATTACAGTTGCTATTGTTAATTTATATTTTGTAAGACCTTATATATAAAAGGACATAAAGTAATTTTTAGTAGAATTCTAAACATTTCCTTTATTTTTAAAAATTGTATATTTATGTGATTTTTATATGCCAAAATATATTTATGTATTAATTCTGTTTTTTAAGAATTTTGACATTTGAAAATTTTTACTTTATTCAAAGATATTGTAACTATTTAAATACACCATTGGAATGTTTTCATGGTTTCTTTTTATATTTAAATATTGAGTCATCTATAATCTATGCTAGCATATTGCATGAAAAATCACATAGTTGAGTTTTTCCATGTGTGAAGCAATTATCATAGTGCCATTCATCAAACATACTACTAAATTATTGGAAATTTCACTCATCATATAGCAAGCATCCTTTTAAATGGGTCTATTTTTAGGATTTCAGTTCTCCTTCATTGATATGACTGTTCTTGAATTAATAGTACTTTAAAACTTATTATAGCTTACAAAATATCTGGCAGTGAAATTCCTCTCTCATTATCTTTCTTCTATATTTCTTGGATTATTATGTCTTTTACTGTTGAAGAAATGTGTAATTATATTGTCAAGTTTCAAAACAAAAGCCATTTGGAATTTTGACTGAAACATAATTACTTCTATATTATATACTTTGTCCTATCTCTAATTTTAACAAAACAGTGTTATTTCATTGTTGTGTGTGATGTTGAATATTGAATTAAAACTAAGACTGAGTTTTACATTAATAAAATATATTTGTTTTTATAATAATGTTAATAATGACAATGTATTAAATGCTTACCATATGTCTGTGCCAGGCTCTATATTCTAGATTATGACAATAATGATAAATTATAATATAATCATTGTAATTATTATTATTTTATAGTTACTGAGTTTGAGACATTTGATTAGGTTCCTTTAACACATTTCACTTAGAACTCACAAAACAGTATGGAAGAATCTTGAGCTTAAATGATGGCAGTAACTTACTCAAAGTCTTCAGCACAGTGAGGACAGGATGGAATAAAATTAAGTACTGTGTTCAGGTTTTGATTTTTAATTTTTGCTGAAGTTGCATCAGATACAGGTTTTGATCACTGACTTTCCAGACAGTGAGGAAAACATTAAAAAGTAACAAAACATGTAAGTATAACGTTTGGGTTGGCATAAACATACACCAGACTCAATTGTGTTTGGCCCTAAGAGTAAATTTAACATAAAGGTAGAAAGCTCTCTTTTGACTTGCCCTTAACATCTCCTCTTCTTCCTCCACCCTTTGACTCTTGACTCCTCTTCTTTGACTTCCTTTCCTTATCCATCCTCTCCACTTCTCCCTCTTGTCATTCTCTCCACCACAGCCACCTGCTCGTCTCTCTCTTTCAATATTTTCCCTTTTTAAATGTATTTTTCAAGACTTTTACTCACTTTGGGTTTTGAGTTAATAGATTTACCTTGAAAAGAAAAATACATTTATGCCATGTTTATATTTCCATTTTGGCATCACAGCTTGGATTTACTTACAAATCCTTGAAGAAAAATCTCTGTACTTAAGCTGTCTGTGAGGTGGAGATCCCAATGGCCTCCAGGTTGAGTCCTCCCCAATCAGGGCTCCCTGCTCTTCCTCATTCACCTTTCTAGCCACATCCACAGCTGGTTCACACAGCCTTTAAGATGATGAATTTCATCTCCCTCTAAATTCACCTAAGAACATCTGTGTATCATCTCATCTAATGGCTGTATTTTCTGGCTGTTACAAGCCAATCTATGGTTTGTTAACAGAGGGAAAGTAAATATTATTGGTGGTAACGATCTAGTTATATTTTTGTGATAGTATAACACAAAGAAATCATTAAGCTCTACAAAACACCATAGATTGAATAAAATATGATGCAGACTTGTAAATACATGTATAAATTACTTCCCAGGCTATAATTTTAAACCACTTACAAAGGATTATATAACTATATATATCATATATGTGTGTGTGTGTAAAATAAGCCAGTGCTATCTCCATATATGTAACTATATGTATTATGTGCGTGTGTTTATATGCATGTATCTACATATATATATATATATAAATAGATATGCATATATACATATATATGTATACACACATAAGGGGACCAAAAAACAGGAATTTTATTTATTTATAAAAAATTGTGTAATTATTCTTACATGTTTAAACATCAGTCAGCTTCAAAGTACTCTCTATTTGCTGCAGTATACCTATCAAGATGTTTTTTTCCAATACTCAAAAACGTTTTTGAACTCTTTAATTTTGTTGCTTTTTAGTGCTTCTGCCATTTTTTGTTTCACCTCTTCCACATGGGTGAAACATTTCCCTTCAAGGACGTTTTTTATCCAGAGAAATAAACAAACAAAAAAGTCGCTGGGAGTGAGATTGGGTGAATAGGGAAGGTTGGGCACGGGAGTCATGCTGTTTTGCTCAAAAACTGCTGAACACTCAGTACAGTGTGGACAGGTGTGTTCATAAATCAGCCATCATGAAATGGGCAAACACATTGAAAGAGTCTTCAAAAAAAATTCACTGAAGCTGAAGGCAGCTTCTCACAACAACACCAGCTAAACACTGATACAGATGGGTTGCTGGAACACTAAGCTAGCGGGGAAGCCTGTATTACACAGGGTCTGCTCTCCAGAAGATAATTCCATTTTGGGGGGATATATATATCTCCAGGTAACACTATGATATGTATTTAATTATTTCCAACAGATATTTATGTTATATGCAACATTAAGGAAGGGACATTCTTTCTAAGCAAAGATCATCTCAGATGGCTTTGGTAAAGTGTACATTTGATTTTACAGACTTCATTAGTTTGACCTTTGAAGTTTATTAATATTCCAAAAATGAAGCCCTTCTGGTTTTTAATATATTTTGGGAAAGGCTTACCACTTCTATATAATAAATGCACTACCATCCTTAAACACAATGTAATGTTGTTGTGCAATTTAGTTTTGGCATACTAAAGACTCATTTGGGGTTGAAAGGTGTATGAGTAGTTTTGAGAAGTATCTCCTGAAATGAGATTGCAAGAAGCTTGTGATTCAGAAAACAGTCTTAAAACCCGGAATACCATACGTTGTGGATTTCACTGCTCCTCTTCAACTTTCCATACCTGATAAAACCCTCCTCCACATACTATAGAACATGAAGTGGCAAATGAAGGCAGAGCTGGAGCTCAGGGAAGTGTGACAGGTATTGCACTGTGCAGAGAAATTTTTCCTTTTTTTTTAAATTAAATCTATTGGGGTGACAGTGGTTAATAAAATTATATTGGTTTCAAGTGTACAATTCTATAATACATCATCTGTATTTTGTATTGTGTCTTCACCATCTCAATTCAAGGAGAGAAATTCAATTGACATGAACTTTATCTCATTTTCCATTGATTGTTGGAAACTCACCACTGCAGTGTCCCCAGACTTGAAGAGGTGACCATCTGGGGCAGGCAGACAGAGAAACAACCTGGATCTTGAAGAGGTATCTGCATCTTCATGTTCATTGCAGCATTATCCACAATTGCAAGCCAACTGCTCATCAATAGATGAATATATAAAAAACTGGTATATGCATACAATGAAATATTATTCAGCCTTAAAAAATAAGAAATCCTGCACTGACCAGCGTGGCTCAGTTGGTCAGGCATAGTCTCACTAAGTGAAATGTCACTGGTTTGATTCCCTGTCAGGGCACATTCCTGGGTTGCCTGGTTGGCCCCTTGTCAGGGCATATACATAGGCAACCAATGGAAGTTTCTTTCTCACATCAATGTCTCTCTCACTATCTTTCTCCCTCCCTTCCCCTCTCTCTGAAAATAAATAAATAAAACTTTAAAAAAAATAGGAAATCCTGACATGTGCTACAACATGGATGGACCTGGGGGAGGGAACACTATGCTAAGTGAGATAAGCCAGTCTTCACAGAAGCACAAATACTACATGGTTCCAGTTTGATATTTCTAAAGTAGGCAAGAGTCATAGAAACAAAGTGGAAAGGCAGTTGCCAAGGGCTTGGGCGAGCAAAAGAGAGGATTAGTGTTTAACAGCATAGAGTAGCAATTTTATGTCATGATTTGTATGAGATTGTACAATTTGTCTTCTCATCCATGTTCCCAAGAACCTTGCAAGGTGGCACAGGATAAGCCTCCAAAAGATATTTGTTGAATATTTAGACCGAGTTAGCTAAATTAATGAACAAATGGTGAATTGAGGACAACAGAAATGTGAGATCTGATTTAGGTCTTGAAGCATCATCATCATTCTGATTGTTTTATGGCATTAAAATATCCACTCTCAAATATATTTTTCAATGACCCCTTTCACTCTAGGATTAAATTCAAGTTACATCCCATTACCATTTTAACATTTCATGTATCTGTGTCAACCCTGATAAATCCTTCATTCCTGAAGGAAAACTTTAATATCTCCATCCAAATAACTCCTTTCTTTTACCTCTTTTCTCTTCCTGGTCTCATTATTGCATTTTGAAAGGTGCCTGCTGTCATGGGACCTTTCCTAAAATCATCTTGTTTTTTATCATCACTTAAGCCAGAGGATCAGAGAATTCTACATCTGAAGTGATATTCTTGTTCTTCACATGTCTTGGGACAAAGCTATCCTTAGATTTCTGTCCTAGGTGCAAAGTGATTTGCAATTCTCATATCAACAGAGGCACTATCTCCTGGAGAGCAATCTCCCCATTCACTAATGGAGAAGGAGAGTTAGGTTCCCCCTTAGAGACTCAATATTGTATGCAGTGTCTGGGACAAACCATACAGAAAATCTTGTTTCCAACACTCTTCACTTAATGGTGAATCTAAATCCTCAGTTGATCAAGAGAAGTGGGACTGGCTGGTGATGGTCAGTTTGAAGTTTTGAGATGGATCAAGGAGTTTTCAAAAGTTCTAAGAGCTTAATAGACTTGAAGCCAGTAGTTTCCAGTTTATATGATATACTCACATAATATTGTGTCATTCAGTCATTAACACATGACTGTAATGCAGATACTATATACCACATTTCCAAATAAGGCCACTTAAAGAATTGTGATGACTTTCCTAAGGTCACCAAATGAGATATTATGTGAATTGATCCTGAATTTCTCTTAATTATAGTACTTATTTCCCTATACCATGTAGTGTAATAAATGCAATATAAAATATGTCTGCAAATACCCAGACTGCAACCAAAACTCTAAAATTTAGACATAATGGCAATTTCACAAAAAATAACTCAAGTTAACCTGCTGACCTAACTTTATAATCTCCTGATATAATAAATGACACAGACAACCATTTTCTCTTTAGTGAAACCTGTGATTATTACCGTTGTCCAGGGAATGTATGCATCAATCCGAGTTCAACCAGAGATATGTTTAGAGAGATGTTGGAAGAAATTAGCTGAAACAGTTGTGGGGTGGTCAGGCACGTGCTCCTTCCCTGGCTAGTCTCACAGAAAAGGCAAGCATGATGAAGCCCCTGTCCGTAAGTGGTTGGCTTTCTTCAGGGAAATCAGCTTATTCTGATGGCCTTTCAATTGACATGGACAGGTCATATTGCCAGGAAGGTGTTTGTATCATGTCACCTAGTTCCTCCTTACTATGCTGCTTTCTGAGGCTCTGTGGGGCTCATGTGGCAGTTCCCACACTCTCCCATAATCACCAGAGCTTATCAGCCATGTCTCTTTTGCTCAGCAACAGTGTTCTCGTCTGTGTCCAGCCTAGCTTACTCCATTACTGCTCATAGGCAACGCATGTGCTCTTTAGGAAATGTCCTCAGGCCATGGCTCATTGGTGAGCTTCATGGTTGGACTTGGGGGTAGCTAGAGAAAATCTGGGGAAGTGGCAAGAAGAGTGTTAGTGATTTTCAAGTCAAGCCACACATTACAATTACTTGCTATCCACAGGGTGAGTGCTAGTTTTAGACTTTTATTCTGTGTATGTATTATTGTGTATATAT
The DNA here is from genome assembly GCA_028533065.1 of Trachops cirrhosus. Taxonomy (NCBI): domain Eukaryota; kingdom Metazoa; phylum Chordata; class Mammalia; order Chiroptera; family Phyllostomidae; genus Trachops; species Trachops cirrhosus. The sequence goes on from CM052538.1 coordinate 69,162,687, forward strand.
ATATATGCACACATACTATATATACATATAACAAACATATGTTATATATTGCATATATGAGTACACATATACTGTATATAATATATATCTATACTTAATATATATACACATGTGTATTATGTATAGGTTATAATATAATGACACACATATATAATACATAAATGGATATATACACATGTATATAATATAAACACATATATACATATAATACTGTATATAAATATTATATACACATATACACATACATATATATTTATGTGTATATAATGTATATAGAAAATACATGTATGTGTATATATAGTATATATAATTTCACATATATATCTATTGTGTATGATGTATATAATATACATTTCAATATATATATATATACACGCACACACAAATATGCTGTAAAAGTCTGGTTACAAGTTGACCTTCCACCAAGAAAAAAGCACATGAAATTGATTTCCTTTGTTCAGTCTAACATAAAATCTTTTTATTATCTTCATTGTTACTACATGATTTCTGCTTTGTTTGGATACAGTCAATGCCAAATTTTAGTTTTCCTTATCTGACAATGACAACTTGGGGTTAGCTCTAGGAGATACTCCACAATTCTTGTTTTCATACAGATGACTGAATATTTTAATGACAGGCCAAGGTAAGGAACAGGGGCACAGCTCATAAAATAATATACACACATCATTTTCAGACTCCCTATGAGTGTGGAAAAAATAAAATGATGAAGAACTCACTTTGTATTTCAGACCCTTTTGTAAAATGATTGCCTCCAGAGCCATGACGTACACTTATTTTTTAATGTGTCATGTTTATTTCAAGATGTTGCAGGATCCTACTGTTAATTCCAAATGCATGCTTCTTTTGTTTATCTGTGGCATATGCTCTATGGTAGCAGCACTGGGTGGCACTCCCATAAAACAGATGCTGCAAGGAAGAAAAGGGGCATGGATTTATCTATAATGATGGAAAAGTCCAACTCTTTCAAGAAAGGCATTCTAAGAGCTGAATCAAATATTTGATTTTCCACTAAATTACAAAATGAAAACCATTTTTAATAAATGATGTAGTTAGAGCCAACTGAACAAGGACTTTGTATTATTGTCTAAAGTCCAATTCAAAATCACTTAACAGGTCACCTTAGCTACTTCATCTATTGATTGGGCATCAATATTTAATCCTCTGTTTCTGAAGAAATTAAAACATAATAGACCATCTTTGGTGCTTTAAAAAAATCTACTTCTGGAGTCTATATTTAGAATATAACTTCTAAGATTTTGCTTCTTCAGAGAAAGTACTTTTTCTAAGACATCATTTTTTCAGAGTGTATTTTGAAACTCTATATTAGTTTAACTTCTCTTGAGATTCTTATTTTAATTCATGTGTTTATAAAATATCAAAATGCAATTTTTTGCCCTTCTCAAAATTAAAATGTATTATATCTCTTTCTCACATTTTAGCACCCTTCCATGTTCAAGTAGTTGTGTGGTGGGCATTCTGGTGTCTCCTATTTCCAGTTGGATGGGAAGGAAGTGGCGACATCTCATTGCCATCAGTCCTGGAAGCATGTACAGATGCAGACCTGTCTATAGATGTCTACAGATGTGACTCAGTTTTCATATTTACTAAATTTGAGGGGCTGAAGGTAATTCAGATTGTTGTTTTTTCAGTAATGATTTGGGACCCATGATATATGTACAGACAGTAAGTATACAGAAATGCATAAAATTAAAAAAATGAATTTAAAAAATAAATAAAGTTTCATAAGAATTATATAACTTCTCTCAGGCAGTATTTATGGGTTCATTGTACTTTACTCCTCCAGATCATAAAAATGTTTTCAAATTCACCTTAATTTAGAAACTGGGAGCTGGCTTTGTTTACATGGTTGATTATAAACTTGGACTTGGTGTTTCCTCTTTTCTAGCACCCTCACCCTTTGTCATGAAACATTTCTCCTAATCTGATTCTGAGCTTCACATTTAACTTGTTCAGGCTAATGGAATGTCAACAAAGTGATGCTAGTTGAACCTTGAGAACATTTGTATGATTCAGTTCACACTTTTTGGTCTTGCCCTCTGTCACTGACAGAGACAGACGTGCCAAGACTAGCCCACAGGTCTTGGTAAAGGGTAGCAGAAACAAAAGAGCAGCATTGGGGAATTTCTGTCAGTCCACAGAGCCCATCAGATGATCAGCACACAAGCCAAGACCAGATTGCTTTCCACCAAATCTGGCTGGAACTGCTAATTTGTATACTTGGGAGTCAAATAAAAGCAGATTATTTATGTCCCTGAGGTCCTGTGACTGTTTCTCATGCCACACTACTGTAGCTATTAATATAGAATACAGCAATAGTACTAGCACACCTAAGTGCTACTATAACAAATTATATGGCATTTTTTTCTAGGACCAGTTGGCCGCTGGAAGTTTAAACTGACAAAGAAGCTAATAGAACAATGGAAGTGCTGAGGAAAATGATACAGGGAGCTGAGAAGATAGCATCTATGACAGATAGTTCAGAATATTTGGAGAATAAAAGGTTGCATCACACAGCTTAGAAAGTAAATATGTGTATACCTAATAGTCTTTTGGGTTTGCAAAGGGGGCTTGCAAACAGATTATTAAAAGTGCATTTGTCTCTTACTAACTGCATATAATAAAATACTTCAGGACAGAGATTAACACAATAAAGAGCTAATTTTGAGTCATAATTTGAAGGAATGACCTGGATTCCAGAGATGCCAAGATTTTGGAGAGTTGAAAAGTAAAAACCGTGTTCCTCCTTTTCATCCTCTCCAGCAAAGAAAATGGTCTCAAGACATGTGTGTGTTGATGTGTGCGAGTTTTTGTATCCCAACTATACCTTAATAAAGCTAAAAACATAAATATTACTCTAATAAGCACAACGAGAGCCTAGACTGGAGTTTGTGCTCTGAATGTATATGTGTGTTGGTGTGTGAGTGAAGCTCCAGGAAAAAAAAATTCATTTTTGGAAAATCTAAACTGTTTTTCCAGGACTGCTAATCTGGAAGGAAAAACATTCTATGACCACTTTCTATGGAGAACCTGAATTAATGCATTGTCATTTAATAATTTAGCACATCTTTGTGCCTCTGTGCCTAACATTGAAAATATCACCAACACAGATTATGTATGTGGGGGAAGATAGGAGTTTGTGTCTGCTATGCTGGTTGATTCTGGTGAAAACTAATTTACTTGAGAAATATGTAGGATATCACTTAATTTAAGTGGAACAGCTAACACGGTTTAGCAATTTTTCTGACTACAACTTCCATCTTCTAAAATCTAAAAATGAGATTAACATTTTCATCAGCAAAAGGCATTGGAATGGAGGGAGTTGGGATTTTCAATTTGTATGCATGCTAAGTAGTCACTTCATCCTAAAGCTATAATTGAAAGTCTTTTATATGGTAAATTCAGCATAATTACTGAGCCAGAATATAGTAAATATGGCAGCCAAAGAAATTCTTTGAAAACAAAACCTTAATTTTTAGTTTTTATCACGTATTTAATATTTGGCCTTTTGTGAATATGCTTTTCAATGTGTCTGTGGCATGAACTGTATTCCAGCTGCAGTGTTGTTTTCCTGGTAAAATGTAGTTCTTTCAAAGAAGGACATGTGGAAAGAGAGTATATTTGGCTTAATGCGTGCTTATTTTTCTCTTGATAACAAGGACTGAATAATTTTAGAAAAAGACATTTCTGGTCATTTATCAGCTCTCCCTCTGGAGCAACCTTACATTTTTATTTTCTTATTTTGTCACATCTAACTGAAATTCTTCAAAATGACTTTATCTGAAGGTCAGCTACCTTCTCTATCCAATTTAATTTTATCTACAGAATTCTGTGAGTTCGGATTTGGATTAGTGATAAGTAAAGATAAGAGTCGTGTCCCCGGTATTTGCAACTTTCTGGTCAGAAAATGCAGCCTGCTGACCGACAAGAGCTTCTTCTATCGAAGTACCTGCCAGAACTGGGCAAGCGGGGTGGGGGTGGGGGTGGGGGTGGGGGTGGGAGGTGGGGAATGCCCTCTGAAAGGTAACTTCTAAGATTAATTTTTAATCTCTCGAAACAGAAAAAAATATAAAGCCACTTTAAGACTCTGAATAATCTCCCAGACTAGTAAGACTTGTCTGGGGTTTCATTAAGGCAATCACACACACACAAAAAATGTGGATATGTCCACAGAAATGAGTGGAAGTTTGCACAGGGCGGGAGGGGGATTTCATTTTTAAAAATTAAATAAAAAAAACACCCAGAAGCAAATATTTCTAGTGACATCTGAAGAATGAGACCTTAAAAAATGGACTGTTAGTATTCTAATTTTATTGCAATAAAATTTCTATAGGAGAATAAATGCTTTGGGCTATTTGGCTTGGCATTCATTAAATCGTAAGATTTTCTAACTAATCTCTTTTGTTCGAATTTCATACTCAACAAGCAAACTCTTGTTTTTTATTTGGCTTCTCAATTCAGGGTTTCCAGTAGAAGGAGAATATTTGGGTTTTGCTGGTATGAGTGTAATAGTCTAAGTGACAATATCATTTTTTTCTTTCACTTTAATACCAGTCTTCTACTTTTCCTGGTCAGTCTTCTTAAGGTAAGGCCTTTTCTTAATTAAATCTCCCAAGTGTACAGTCAAAATCAAGTTGTTTTTCAAGTTCTGTTTTTTCTGCAAGACCCACTCAGTCCAAAGAATGTAGGAAATTCAAGATAATGCAAAGATATCTCAGAAGTCTGGCCCTTCAGAAGCTCCTTCTTTCTTCCTGGCCATCCCACTTATGGAATCATTTCTTGTATTGGTGTCCTGAGGCTGCTATAAACAATTACCATAAACAGAGTAGCTTGAAACAGCAGAAGTTTATTCTCTCACAGATATGGAAGTCAAGAGTCTAAAATCAAATGTAGTTGGTAGGGCCACAACCCTTCTGGATGCTTTAGAGGAGGGTCCTTTCTTGCCTCTTCCAGTCTTTGGTGACCCCATTGTCCTTGGCTTTGGGGTGTATCTCTCCAATCTCTCTGTTTTCTGTCTCTTATAATTGGATTTAGGGTCACCCGGATATTCCACGGTGGTCTCACTTTAAGGCTCTTAATTACACCTATAAAGACTCTTTTTTCCAAATAAGGTCAGATTCACAGGGTCTGAGTATTAGAATGTGAACTTTTAGAGACTTCTACCATTTAACATACCACACTTAACAATTGTATGATAATCATTTTTCACCATTTTAGATGTACTTTATTGTCAATAGTTCTAGTAAAGAAACTTGAAAAGCCTCCCTCATCAGATAACACCCATTTTGTAAATTCTTCATACTTGATTTCAAACCATTCTCTGGAAGGCCTTCAGGGTTGGTGGCTTCACACAGGAGCAAGCAGGATAAGCAGGTGAAGACTCAGTGGATCCAGCCAAAGTCTTCACTAATCCTTCATTAAAGGGACTGGAAAAACAATTTTATTTGGAATGTAATGAAAAAATCAATAGTGCTTATTATGTTGCTCATTATACAAATCAATAATAACCATTGTAATATCATTAATTCTACACTGAAGGTGTTGTCAATGTGTTTTTTAGGATGTAATTACAAAATATAGTCTAAATAAAAATGTTTCTCTATAAATCTTTTATGTTAAAAGTCAGTATGATAGTAACAAAGATAATTGACCATTTACTTCCTGGCTTATCGGAATGTCAATTAATATCCAACTTAAAATAGTTATTAAGCCCTGGCTGGTATAGCTCAGTGGATTGAGTGTGGCCCTGTAAATCAAAGGGTCACTGGTTTGATTCCCAGTCTAAGGCACATGCCTGGGTTGCGGGCTAGGTCCCCAGTGGGGGGGCACATGAGAGGCAACCACACATTGATGTTTCTCTCCCTCTCTTTCTCCTTCCCTTCTCTTCTCTCTAAAAAATAAGTAAGTATTTTTTTTAAATAGTTATTAAAAGAAAATTCACTTATATATATATATCTTTATTAGGCCATAAGTATCTTTTCCCCAAAAATTATTCTGAAGCACTGAATAGACTATCTGGTTAATGATCATTTCCAAAAACAAACTGAACCCGTAAGCTGGGTCAATATGTTAATAAAGCCAGAACTGTTAGAAATATCCTGCTGAGATTTTACAAAGATAAACTTAAACTCTCTTGCCCTGGCCAGGTAAGAAAGACATATATAAGAGTCAACCAATGAATGCATGAGTAAGTGAAACAACAAACCCATGTTTCAATCTCTCTCTCTCCATTTCTTTTTTTTTCTAATAATAAAAACGATAAACTTGACATTTCTTTATCAAAAAAAAAAGAAGAGATGATTAGTCAGGAATGAGTTTCCACCATCTCACATCTGACTGACCATATTTGTGCAGCCCAGACTTAGTTAGGCCAGAAGACATTTAACATAATACCGGGGCCATAAGCTGGTACCGTTGCTTGCTCACCTTCATTAACCCTGCTCCTAAGACACAACTTCAGGTAATGGGCCAACTTGGGACTGGAAATGAGGATATAAAAGTCAATAATCCCTGGAATGCCATGAAAATATGCCTAACTTCTAAATGCTAGTGCCTTTATAATTTTTTTATTATCGGAATTAATAGCACCTTTATATGTAACTTCTTTCTTCTGTTCACAAACACTTACCCATTTTGACTAAGGAATGCCTTAGAAATTATGAACTGCTTTCAGGGAGAAAGAGAAAAATTGACTAACAAATTACCAATAGCAATTTGGGGGAAAGGAGATATATTTAGAAAGGCATCAAAACTGGATTCCCAACAGCAGAAAGGGAAAATCTTAAAGCAAAGGATTAATTTATAGGACATACTCAGCAGAGGCCATTGGGTAGTTTTATTTTATTCAATAATGAAACTCCAAATAAATTCAAAGAATATAAAGAAAAGATCCTATGCTATAGAAAAATGTTTATATTTAGTTACAATTTTCCTAATCACAGTGTGAAAGTGAACACACTTAGCTTCCATGGTTAAGAAAAGCATAGAGGAGAAAGGGAGAGAATGAGAGAAAAGTGAAAACTCCTTAAGGTTACCTATCAAGGATGTTAGGATGGGATGTGATGGACAAAGAAACACAAAAGTTACTTTATTGAATATTTTCGTAGGTAGGTGTACAATGTAACATATATCAAGAAAGAATGTATTTAATGTATTTACATAAAATATATTGTGATAATTTTAGTAACCTTTTAATCAATAGCATCAAACAGATTATATAGCATATTATATATTTCTTATGAAAATGTTGAATTAATTAATTTTGAACAAGGAGATAAAATCTATACATATATTTTAGTCCAGTTGGGTCTGTCTGAGACCCTTAGATGTTTTGTAACTTTGTATTTTTCAGGAAGATCTAGTGGATTGTAGCTTGATGTGCCAGAACTGAAGAAAACTTTTTACCAGGTTGAAAGGAGGCCAAATTTCTTAGCAGATTAAGCTGTGCTTGATTCAATAAGATAGAAGCTGCTGGAGTTTGAAAATCAAACAGAAGAGAAAAGTGGCCTGGGGATAGACACAGCTGCCCAGATAGTTGCTGGAAATGCAGGGGTCATAAAACGCTAGAGAGTGACTTATAATATCAAAGCTCAGGGCATCAGAATCACAGCAATTTTATACTTAGCCTGAGAAATAAAGTCGACAATCAAACAGGAAATTTACATACAACTCTCACTATATTAATTTCTCTTCAGTTAGACCAATTTATATGCTGAGAAAAAGCACAATTTAAGGATGGATACTTGGTTGCTCCATATCCTACCATGAGATATCATTAATGCCCATATATGCTAAATATTGAGGAATCAAGTTAATTCTTGCTTCTTCACATTCAGAAAAACTAGGGGAATAACCCCTGTTAAGGTAGCTACTAAAGACACTAAGAGGATAATTTCCTACCAAAGTCACAGATAATTAATAAATATTTCTGAATTAATGCTATAGAAAATATTTCTCATTTCATTACTTAAATGAAATTTCACAAGGATTCCACTTTGAATAATAGCTGATAAAACATTATTCACCGCGAACCTACATGTTCAGCACAGTCCTAGGATTAACAGATAAAATTTAAAAGGGGTATTTAAGGTCCTTTTGTGATAAATGTGTATTATTGTTGAAATCATACACATTATTTAATTTGTTCATTGTGTATAGGTGTGAAGTTCACTTGTTAAAAATTTATTTTGTACATTTAGATACCTGTTTCAGGTCAGGTTTAACTTGGCAATAGCGCTTTTTGAAACAAAAGGAGCATCTCCTTCCATTACTGAGTCGGAACTAGAACATGGCTAAGTGCACCTATGGGCCTGCTGAGTGGAGGTGCGGACAGTGAATTCAAGCTAATGGGAAAATATCTTGTGTCATCACAATATGGAAGAATTGCTGGCGCACAGACAAGAAAGAAACACTCTGAGGGAGAAAAAAGCGGGATTTTGAGATTACATCATTATCTTTTCCTCTATGAAACACCTGCAATGAAATTAACAATTCACGTCGTTAATTGTACACCTGGCTGGATTGCAGTCAAACAGGGAGTGGTTGCTTTGCTCCTTGCTTCTCTGATACTAAAAGTAGTTGAGTGAGGCTGGACTCCTGATTTTTCAGGGTATTGACCTGCTTCTCCATGTGCTGTCTTTTGCAGTGTATAATGTGCATTTTTTGCCCAAATTTTTGAGGGAAAAGTAAGGATGCACATCATATATGGGTAGTACTAATTCTGTATCTATATACTTTTTTGTCTTTCATTTTCTTGTTTGAAAGTATATTTTATTGATCATGCTATTATAGTTGTTCCATTTATTTTTCCCTTTTGCCCCCCTCCTCCCAGCACCCCCTTTCCCTCCAGCAATCCCCCCCACCTTAGTTCATGTTCATGGGTCAGACATATAAATTCTTTAGCTTCTCATTTTCTATACTATTCTTAACCTCCCCTGTCTACTTTGTACCTACCAATTATGCTTCTTAATCCCTGTACCTTTCCCCCCGACATTTCCCCTTCCCCTCCCCTGCTGATAACCTTCCAGGTTATCTCCATTTCTGTGATCCTGTTCCTGTTCTGGTTGTTTGCTTAGTTTGTTTTTGTTTTTGTTATTTAGGTTCGGTTGTTGATAGTTATGAGTTTGTCATCTTACTGTTCATACTTTTTATCTTCTTCTTTTTCTTCGATAAGTCCCTTTAACATTTCACATAATAAGGGCTTGGTGATGATGAACTCCTTTAATTTGACCTTATCTGGGAAGCACTTTATCTGTCCTTCCATTCTAAATGAGAGCTTTGCTGGATGGAGTAACCTTGGATGTAGGTCCTTGCCTTTGATTACTTCTTTCCAGTCCCTTCTTGCCTGCAAGGTTTCTTATGAGATATCAGCTGATAGTCTCATGGGAACTCCGTAGGTAACTCTCTTCTTTTATCTTGCTGCTTTTAAGATTCTCTATCTTTAACCTTTACAAATGTTGTTATTCTTTTATTTATGCTTATGCATTAAAAGTGTAACTCTAGATAGCAATAACAATACTCTTATGCAAAATAATACCCTGGAATATGATCATCAGTTTTGTTTCTAAATATAGATAAATAAATAATTGAATTTAAAAATTAAAATGAAATATTTTTTCCTGAAAATTCGAGCCAAAAATGTGGGTGCACACTATGCACAGGAGTGCATTATGTATGGCAAAATACAGTAATTATTCCCACTATTTTAAAAGCACAGATAAATGAAACTGATGAAATAGTGGATCTATCATTTAAAACATGTACACCAAAACCATTGTAAGGAACTGATATGATGTAAGAATAGAGGCATAAAATGTGAGTCTGTTTAAAAACCCTCCCAATCAGGAATTAATGCCAACCATTGAAATCACTGTAGTGGATAGTCTTTTGTGTTTTCAGAAAGCTATAATTAAAACACAAATGACCTAATCTCATTCCACAGATTGATTTACTGGTTTCCAACTAAAACCTGGAAAATTTTTGGAATCAGATTCAGGGATAAATTTAACCAAAGCTATAGAGACTTTCCTCCAGCGTTTATAAAATAACTCACTTCTGATCAGGGAGAGGTGACTCTCTGCCTTACTGTTGTTATATGATGCTCAGTAATTTCTCTGTAGGTTGCTGTATTATCCTCCTGAACCAAAATTTCCATCACTTTCTTCCCAATTATCCAAAGTCAGTTCTCCACAGGGACCATCCTTCCTTGGGTATGGGCCTTTCCAGCCAATACCTTCCTTGTTCTTCCATGATGGGTAGCATAAATAAATGCAGCATGGTAAGCCATGATGAAGAAACCTCAGAAAGACTATGCACACATTAAATCATGTAATGTTCACAACAACCCTATAAGTTAATGTCATTTTCAACTATCTAGAGAATAAGAAACAGTATGGAGAGATGACATGAGTCATTCAATGTCACTGGGTCATTAAATGGTCAAAGGAGAATCAGAGTCCTGTCTGTCAGAAAGCACACAGGATCAAGAGCTTGCTTTCTGAAACTTTATCTAGCAATACATTAAAAAGATAACACACTGTGATCAAGTGGGATTTATTCTGGGGATGCAAGGTTGATACGATATTGGTAAGTGAATAAACATATATACCACATAAACAAAATGAAGGATTAAAACCACATGATCAGCCAGTCAAAGGCAGCAGCTGATATTGACCTGCAACAGAGTACCTCACAAGAGGCCCCAGAACCAGCACATGCAGTGACCAACTTCAAACAACATCAAAGCAGGATTCAGTTAGCTTCACAAGTGGCATATCCAAAGAGAGATCTTGGTGGGCACCAGACCCTGCTGAGGCAAATTCCATTCCGAATGGTCAGCACCTGCACAGCAGCTCATATACTGTGGTCATGGTTGATTTTCACAGCCAGTGAGCCTGAGGGTTGACCCCACATACAAATGGTCCAATAGCAATCAAGACTCAATTACAACAGGAGGGCCTGCATAACACATAAATGGGACATTCCTGGAGGACCCAGCCCAGGTGATCAAGGAGACTATGCCATGGGATTCCAGATGGACACTTATTACATAAGGCCATCCTACAAAGACTGAAGTCATAGCAGATCTACCTAACACATAAAAACAAAAAGAGGCAGCCAAAATGTGGAGACAAAGAAGCATGTCCTAAATGAAAAAAAAAAGGAGTAATTTTCAGAAAAAGAGTTATGGGCATAGAAACCATAAATAAGAACTAGTCAGCAATGAAGACTACAATATCTGAAATGAAGAATACACTAGAAGAAATAAACAGTCAATTGATGAAGCAGAGGATTGAATCAGCAGTTTGGAAGACAAGGTAGAAGTAAAAACCCAATCAGAACAACAAAAAAATAAATAAAATTTTTAAAAAATGAAAATAGTTTAAGAGACTTTTGAAACAACATGAAGTATAACAACACACGCATCATAGGGGTACCAGAAGGAGAAGAGAGAGAACTAGGAACTGAGAATCTATTTGAAGAAATAATGACCAAAAATGTCCCTAACCTGGTAAAGGAAAAAGATGCACAAGTCCAGGAAGCACAGAAAGTCCCAAACAAGATGAACACAAAGAGGTCCACACCAAGACACATCATACTTAAAATGGCAAAGGTAAAAGACAAAAAGAGAATCTTAAAAGTGGCAAGAGAAAGACAGTTAATTATCTACAAGGGAACTCCCATAAAAGTGTCAGCTGATTTCTCAACAGAAGCATTTCAGGCCAGAAGGAGTTGACATAACATAGTCAAAGTGATGCAAACCAAGGACCCACAATCAAGACTACTTTACCCAGCAAGGCTATCATTTAAATTTGAAAGAGAAATAAAGAGCTTCTCAGACAAGAAAAAGCTAAAGAAGTTGGTTACTACCAAACCAGTATTATAAGAAATGCTAAAGGGTCAGAAGAAAAAGAAGGACAATGAGTAACAAGAAGGAGAGAGAGGAGAGAGAGAGAGAGAGAGAGAGAGAGAGAGAGAGAGAGAGAGAGAGAGAGGAGAAAGAAAGAAAGAAGAAAGAAAAAGAAAAGAAAAAGAAAGGAAGGAAGGAAGGAAGGAAGGAAGGAAGGAAGGAAGGAAGGAAGGAAGGAAGAAAGAAAGAAAGAAAGAAAGAAAGAAAGAAAGAAAGAAAGAAAGAAAGAAAGAAAGAAAGAAAGAAAGAAAGAAAAGAGAGAAAAAGAAAGAAAAAGAGAGAGAGGGACATGATTATAACAAACAAAATGGCAATAGATACATACCGCTCAATAATCATTTTCAATGTAACAGACCTGTTCCAGTCAAAAGGCATACAGTACCAGAATGGATAAGAATACAAGACCCAGCCCTGACTGGTGTGGTTCAGTAGATTGAGTGATGACCTGTAAACCAAAGACTTGCTGGTTCGATTCCCAATCAGGGCATACCTTGGGTTGCAGGCCAGGTCCCCATTCAGGGCATGTAAGAGGCAATCACACATTGATGTTTTTCTTGTCTCTTTCTCTTTCCCTTCTCCTATCCCTAAAAATAAATAGATAAAATCTTTTTTTTTATAAAAAGGAATACAAGACCCATAGATTTGTGTCTACAAGAGACCCAACTCAGAAGGAAAGATACAGACTAAAAGCAAAGGGATGAAAATGAATATTTTATGCAAATGGAAGTGAAAAATGGAGTAGTAATGCTTATATCTGACAAAATAGACTTTAAAACAAAGGTTACAGTAACAAAGAGCACTACATAATGATAAAGAGAACAATCAAGCAAGACAATATAAACCTTGTAAATATTGCACTTAACAGAGGAGCATCTAAATATATAAAGCAAATCTTGATGGACATAAAGAGAGAGTTTAACAGTAAAGTAGTCATAGTAGGGGCTTTAACCACCCCTATCCTCATGATTGACATCAATTTGAGAGAAAATCAGCAAGGAAACAGTGATCTGAAATGACACACTAGATCAGATGGATTTAATCAATATCTTCAGAGCACTTCACCCCAAGTCACCAGAATATACATTTTATTTTCAAGTGCACATGGAATATTTTCTAGGATAGAGTACATGTTAGGACACAAAACAAGTCTCAATAAATTTAAGAAGATTGAAATCATATCAAGCATCTTCTCTGACCATAATGATATGAAACTAGAAATCAACCATAGAAAAAAAAACTGAAAACACACGAAGTGATGTGGGCTAAATAACATGTTACTAAACAATAAGTAGATCAACAATGAGATAAAGTAAGAAATCAGGAAATACCTTGAAACAAATGAAAATCAGAATACCACAACCAAAAACCTATGGGGCACAGCAAAACAGTCATAAGAGGGAAAATTTAAAGCATTACACGTCTACCTCAAGAAACAAGAACAACCCAAAGAAACAATCTAACTTTACAACTAAAGAAACTAGAAAAAGAACAACTTACAAAGCCCAAAGTGAGTTTTAAAAAAGAAGATAATAAAGATAAGAGCAGAACTAAATACAATAGTCTAAAAAAATACAAAAGATCAATGAAACCAGGAACTGTTTCTTTGATAAGATAAACAAATTGACAATCTTTAACCAGACTCATCCAAAAGAAAAGAGAGAGGACCCAAATAAATAAAATAAAAAATGAGAGAGAAGTAACAACTGACACTAGAAAAAAAGAAGAGAATTGTAAAAACCTACTACAAACAAATACATGCTAAAAAAAATTGATAATCTGGACAAAATGGCATACAATCTTCCAAACCTGAATCAGGAAGGCTCAGAGAATCTGAACAGACAGATTACAACTGATGAAATAGAAGCAGAAAAAAACAAACAAACAAAACCTCAATAAACAAAAGTCCTGTGCTTGATGACTTCACAGGAGAATTTTACCAAACATTCAAAGAACTAACACCTATTGTTCTCAAATTATTCCAAAAGAATCAAGAGAAGCAAAGACTCCCAAGCTCATTTTATGAAGCTAGCATTATTTTAGTTCCAAAACCAGATAAAGACACCGCAAAGAAAGAAAATCATAGGCCAATATCTCTGATGAACATAGATGCTAAAATCCTCAACAAAATATTAGGAATATTAGGATCTAGGAATATGTTAAAAAGATTGTACACGATGATCAGATGGGATTTATCCTGGGGTGCATGGTTGGTACAACTCCTGCAAATCAATAAATGTGATACAACATATAAACAAAATGAAAGATAAAAATTACATGGTTATATCATAAGCTATAGAAAAAGTATTTGATGAAATCCAGTACCCATCATGACAAAAGGTCTCAGCAAAGTGGGATAGAGGAAACATACCTACACATAATAAAAGCATGACAAACCCACAGCCAACATCATACTCAATACGCAAAAATGAAAAGCGTTTCCCTTAAGAACTGGAACAAGACAGGAATGTCCACTTTCACCTCTCTTATTCAACATAGTACTGGAAGTCTTCACCATAGCAGTCAGACCAGAAAAAGAAATCGCAAGCATCCAAATTTGAAAGGAAGAAGTAAAACTGTCATTATTTTCAGATGACATAATATTGCATATGGAAAATCCATAAAAATTCTAGAAGAAAACATAGGCTGGAAAATCTCAGACATTTCTCATAGTAATATATTTTCTGATTATCTCCTTGGGCAAGGGAAACCAAAGAAAAATAAACAAATAGGACTATGCCAAACTAAAAACTTTTTGACAGAAAGGGAAACCATCAACAAAATGAAAAGACAGCCTACTGAATGGGAGAACATATTCACTAATGATACATCTGATAAGGGGTTAGTACCAAAAATTTATAAAGAATTTATAAAACTCAACATGAAAAAAATCAATACAATAAAAGAATGGTTGAAGGACCTGCATATACATTTATCCAAATAGGACATATAGATGGTCAATAGAAATATGGAAAGATGCTTAATGTCACTAATCATCAGAGAAATGCAGATTAAAGCCACAATGCAATTCACTTCACACCTGTCAGAATGGCTGTCATCAATAAATCAACAAGTGTTGTTGGGGATGTGGAGAAAAGGGAACCCTAGTGCACTGTTGGTGGGGATGCAGACTGGTGCAACCACTGTGGAAAGCAATATGGAAAACTGCTTTGTGATACAGTGATTCCACTTCTGGGAATATATTTGAAAAAATCTGAAACACTGATTCAAAAGAATATATATACCCATATGTTCATTCCAATGTTATTTATAATAAGCCAAAATTCAAAAGCAGCCCAAGTGCCCATCAGTAGAAGAGTGGAATAAAAAAAGCAGTGGTACATTTACATAATGGAATACTGCTCAGCAGCAAAAAGAAAGAAGAATATATTACCCTTTATGACAGCAAGGATGCACCTAGAGAGCATTATACTACTTGAAATAAGCCAGTGAGAGAAAGACAGTATCATGTAATTTCACTTATATGTGGAATCTAATGAACAAAATAAAGAAACAAACAAATTAGAAACAGACTCCTAGAATAAAGACTGACAGCTCTCAGAGGGGAGGCTGGTTTTCTTCCTGGGTGAAAAATGTGAAAGAATTAAGCAAAAAAAAAAAAACAACAAAAAAAAAACCCCGCATGGACACAGACAACAGTATGGTGATTACCAGAGGGAAAGTATGGTGGGGGAAACAGTATGGGGGAGATAAATAGTGATAGGAGATTTGGCTTGGGGAGTGAACACACAATAAAATGTACAAATTTTGTATTATATAATCATACACCTGAAACCTATATAATTTTATTAACCAATGTCACCCTAAGAAATTCAATGAAAAACAAAAAAGAAAGAGTTTGTTCTTTGGACCATGGCAATGTGCTTCCAGAAGGGCAGCTAAAGGGTTCTCTTTTAGAATGGTATTCTTCTTTGTATGTGAGGATGTCTAACTAGAGCTAGACTTATCACAGTTTCTGTATTAATCACTTTCTCTCTAACATGGAGAGATGTAAATATATTTTTTTATATATGTGTATATATACATATACAATGCAGTTCACATATGCATATATACTTATATACAGATACATAGATTTATCTGCAGATAGGTAGATTTAAATACCCTTAAACTCTAGTAATCTTTAGGTCAGGAACCATAAAGCGTTTTATTCATATCCCACAACAACTAGTCAGAAGTTGTTAAACACAGGTTTTAGTTAGGCAATATTTCATAACTGTTAAAAGATCAAGATTTGGGAACAGATAGCTGAACTTGAATACACTGTTGACTGCAGGATGATCTTGAGAAAGTCTTTTTGACTCTGAGTCTCAGGCGTTTATTTATAAGTAGTTTGGAAAAGCAGTCCCTTCCTATTGGGGCTGTGGCTACTATTAAATTAAACTGAATGTGTTTAGCTGCTTAGAAGGGTGCCAGGCACATTATGATCACTGTCAGTATTCTTCACTAAACATAGAATGTGTTGAACTCTGAAGAGACGGAAGTTTATCACAGAGGTCTGAAATGCCCTTAGAATTCCCTCCAATAAGTTAACAGTATCCAATCTGATTCTGGCAACGTGAGCAGATTTGCGTACTTTAGACCTATAGATTTCACTAATATGACACTCCTTTCATGGGGAAGTTTTGCCAGTGAAGTATTAGACTACATTTTTTATACACTGCCTTCCTAAACACCAGCCAGATGTGGTCCCTATGGCTGTGACGTCTCTCCACCATCACCAGATAGATTTAATGTGCAAGGCTTTTTAATGCTTTTCACTTGTTTATATACAAAGAAGATGGAAAGGAGGATTAAATTTTTTGAACTGATGTTAACAGTTTGTGACTCAGCTGTCATACCATCCCCCACTGAGGAAAGTTTTGCATTAACTTTCAGTTAAACCTGAGTAAGGTCTGGGTGGGGAGCTTGCTCTGAGGAGGTGAAAGTTTAGCCACGAGCACCACCCCCAGCCCAAAGTTTGTAATTGCCCCAAAACCACAGTGCTTTTGTCTCATGGCCCTTTATTGAAGTGGCAGTGACATATCCATTATGGCTACTTCCATAAAGTTTTTTAAAACATTTTATTTGTTTTAGATTTCTATTCAATTAATTTCACTACCTTTCATCTGTTCCAGTAATTGGGCAGGGTGACAAGATAGAAACTGCTTGAATATTTACTTGGTGTTATAAAAGTCTCAAGATATGTTTCCTGCTTTTCTCTAATGTCTTAGTACTTTTCCTTGTAATGTTTTCAAGTGGCTATAAAGTTGGGTTTCAGATCCTCTTGCTTTAACACCCCTGTCATTTCACTGCCCATCGAGCAAAGACTAACTAGAGTGTTTTGTGGGTTGCTTTCCGGAGCTGAATAACATTAGAAGGAGCTCTCTGAAGCATGTGATAAGTTGGAGCCAGGAGCATCTCCTCGTGAGATAAATCACAAGTAGACTTCTTATCAGCAGCCCTTGTTCACTCCTCTTGCCATATTAAAAGAGCTAGAATCCAGGACCACTCCTTCCTCATCAATATTTATACTAATAAGTAATAGCATTAATAAGAAACAGCTACTCAAATGAGGCCTTCTCTAACACCAGTGACTTTAAGAAGAGTCTACAGTTAAAAAAGGAAAGCCATTTGGACCATTTCCATCTTTTTAAATGAAGCATCTGGGAACCTGACCAGAGAATGTCACTATCAAGGTCATCTCTATAGACCATACACCAGCCAGACTAGAAGTGAATTGTGTCATTGTATAAACAACACAATTCTATAAACTCTATCAGTGATATTGGTATTTACAAGGCTGAAACCTTTTGCTGAAAGAAGAGGTCATTGCTCTACCATTCCCATTAGCTTATTACTGCACGATCCGGAGTCTCTCTGCCTTGACCATCGAATCTGTCATAAACAAGGAATTGTAGGGCATAGCAGCCCCCAGACACAATTTGCTGCTTTGCACAGAACCAGAGGCAAGGACTTGTACACAAATCACCATTCAGCATTTGCTTAGTCAACCCCCCTCACCTCAACTTTCATGCTCTTTGAATCTATTAACCTTTGATATTCAGTTTCAGGCTGTTGCTTACTAAGATAATTCTCTGCTTGTCCTCATTCATTTCACCATGAGTTCCCTGTGCTCAGCCACAGGTATCTCTAAGCATGAGCTTCTTCTAAGCAAGTTTCCCATCTCCTGTTGTCTTTTCTATTGATGACAAATGATGTCTCCAGGGCTGCTGAAGTCTGTGCGCTTATTACTGAGGTATAGAATCTCCTGTGCACTCCCATTCCTCTACCACAGCCATCACTTTCTTCTGCATATAGAATCCTCTTCTCTTCCTTGTGTCATGACTTACTCACAGACTTGTTAAAAGTTCTCTTTTTATTTCTGTTAATTTGTTTTCACATTGTGTGTTTTCAACTGTACTGAGATATACTTAATACACAAAATTTTGCACATATTTAATGTATACATTTTGATGAGCTTGGGCATATGCATAAACACACTTGATACTATTGCCACAAACAAAGTAATAAGCATATCTCTCAACTCCCAAAAATTTATGTCCCCTTGCTTTTTTGAGGGAGGGTAAGTATTCAGCCTGAGAAATGTCATGTTAACAAGTTTTATAATGCACAGCACCCTATTATAACTATAGACTCTATGTTGTACATAAGAAATCTAGAACTTATTCTTCTTGTATAGGCATACTTTTATTTCTGTTAGAGAGCAGCTCCCCATAGTCCCCTCTTTTCATCCCTTGGCACTCACCATTCTATTCTCTGCTGCTGTGAGTTTGACTATGTTTGATCCCTCATTTAGGTGGATTCCTGCAGGATTTGTCTTTCTATGATGGCCTTATGTCACTAAGCATAATGTCCTGCAGGTTCATTCATGTAGTTGCAAATAGTGGGATTTCTTTCTTTTTAAGAGTGAATGATTTTTTAGTGTCTGTATGAACCACCTTTACTTTATCCATCATTCTGATAATGAACATTTGCATTGTTTCTGTATTTTTGGCTATTGTGAATAAATAATCCTGCAATTTGGCAATGACAGGTGGAAAGGACTGGAGTGGGCAGTGACTAGTAACAGGGTGACATTGACAAGCATAAATTCCACTCTTACAATGTTCAAAACCTCTACCATACCACCTCACAGTTCTACCTGACTATTACAAGAACCTTAAATGCTCAGAATTCCAGACTTTGATTACGCTGAAGACACAAAATTCTCTTAAGTGAGATATTCATCTGGGGAAAGTTGACACTATTAGGCACATTCTGTTTAATAAATGACAACAATAAACCAAGTTTCTTTTTGGAAAAAAGGAGCAGAATTTTAAGTGATTCTTTTATTTTTTAGGATCTTAATAAATTTTGAATGTTGAAAATTGTCCTATAATTTTCACTGCAGAGATCCTTGAATGTTTGCTTTTTAAACTATATATTAAGTATTATGATGATACCTATATCTTTTTCTGAAGCACAAGGTAACATGTGTTTGTAATGGTGTAATATGTGTTGACTCCATATGTTACTGCTATTGTAATCTAAGTTCATACAACCCACTGCATTGAGGACGTGGGATGTGCCTCCAGAATCATGATGACTCACTAACAGCCTCTGCCTGTGATCCAGATTCAACAGTAACATTAAATTAGATTTCCTATGAAATATCTGCACATTACATCCAAAAAAGACTCAGTTGACTTATCCCACTTCTCTATTAAGCTTAATTTCAGTTTCAATTTAGCTTAATTAAATGATTAACAGTCAATTGTATAAAGATGTTAAGTCCTTAAAATCTCATTATCCATGGTTACACCTAAAACAATAACAAAAGCAACTGATACAAATATGACAACAAAACTCCCAGGGCACTATAAGAAAAATGTTTGCAGTAGTGTAAAAAGGAAAATGTGTTGCTTAGGGGAAATCCAAAACCATGCATGTCTATATATGTCTTAAGCAAAGTCAAAGAAACAAATTAAAAATGACTCTTCATCCGATAGCACCTAGAATGCTAAATATACCATAGATTCTCACTGTTTAAATTATTTAAGTGATGAGTGATTAGGATGTGCTACAGTTTATGAACTCTTCTTCACTAACTAAACCTCTTGGTGCTAAAATCTATACATACAGCTTGCCCTTTCCTTCACCTTCACAGCACTTCTATTCCAGTAACTCTTCACACCTAGGAAACACAACATTTATGATCAACTGAAAGTTTAACGGAGCAAGTTCAATTTCAAGAGGACTCTAACACTTTTTAGGGTTGATGACCATGAGACCTTTGCTCTCTAAAACTTCAGGAAAGACAAAAAAAATACATCTGGCTCACTTATATTTGCAAAGGTTGTGGGTATGGTGATTTGAACCCATGTAGCTAATATATAAAACATGAAGTGTTCCTCCTAGTATCTGGGTTATTTTATTCTATGACTAACTTGATGTCTCTTACTCATTTTTTAAAATATATTTTATTGATTATACTATTACTGTTGTCCCAGTTTCCCTACCTTTATTACCTTCTGCCCTGCACCACCCTCCCACCCATATTCTCCCTTCCTTAGTTCATGTCCATGGATCGTACATGTAAGTTCTTTGACTTCTTTGTTTCCTATACTATTCTTAACTTCCTCCTGTCTATTTTGTACCTACCATTTGTGCTACTTATTCCCTGTACATTTTCTCCCATTCCCCCTCTTCCCTCTCCATGCTAATAACCTCCATATGATCTACATTTCTGTGATTCTGTTCCTGTTCTAGTTGTTTGCTTAGTTTGTTTTTGCTTTTGTTTTTTTGTTTAGCTGTTGATAGTTTTGAGTTTGTTGTCATTTTGCTATTTCTAGTTTTTATCTTCTTCTTTTTCTCAGATGAGTCCCTTTAACATTTCATATAATAAGGGCTTGGTGATGATGGACTCTTTTACCTTATCTTGGAAGCACTTTATCTGCCCTTCCATTCTAAATGATCGCTTTGCTGGGTACAGTATTCTTGGATGTAGGTCCTTGCCTTTCACGGCTTTGAATACTTTTTTCTAGCCCCTTCTTACCTGCAATGTTTCTTTTGAGAAATCAGCTGATAGTCTTATGGGAACTCCTTTGTAGGTAACTCTTTCCTTTTCTCTAATTACATTACCCAAGATTAAAGATAAGGAGAGAATCTTACTCATTTTTGTCTCTATGCCTAACTTCCTATTTCCATATTACCATACATTACCTCATGGAATTCTTGTGATGTCATCATACTTCATTAACCTTATCACCAATTAACTCTTAGGCTGACTCTGGAAATTTAAAGTGAGGACTATGCACTTGGGCTATAAATCTTAAGAAAATAATAGCCATTAACTCTTTTTATATTTTTGGCATAAACTGACATCTTATCTATGAAATGGTCCAAGCACTAGAAGCACTGAATCAGGAAGCCCTCTGGATCATGTGGATGCTCCTACCACGCCCCTTGCCCACAAGACTGAAATGAAACTCTCCATGCATGATTTGGACCAGAGTTTTCAGTCTACATTGATCCAGATCCATGTCTGATGACAGAAAAGGCAAGTCTGCAATCCAGTGGTAACTTTCATCTATCATTCTGCTCTGTCCTAGAGAATTTCCCTTCCACTAATCCAAATTCTTGTGTCCTTTGAAGTCCATCCCAAATTTCTCTCAATGTACATTTATGTCACTTTCATCTCTCTCTGATTTTCTATGCCCTTAGGTGCTCCAAGTAGTATTGCATGGTCAACATAATATTCCAATAATTCATGTGTATCAACCTTGTCCAGTGGAGTGGCATTTGTGCAGGGGTTTGTTTCTAAAATCACCATATGTGTTTAATATGACTCAGCTGTTCCCCATAATATGTAATGTAGAGCACAGTGGTATTCCAACAAACAACTCCTAATGGCTTAATTAACATTTATTGAGTCCTTACTCTGTATCAGGCATGCAGCTAATGACTTTAGGAGCAGAATCTCATTGTTGTCACCATTTTACAGTTGAGTAAATGGTAACACAGAGAGGTTATGAAATCTTGGGATAGAGTGATCCAGCCAGTAACCTAATTCCAGAGACCCCATCCTTAACCACAGTTCTGCTGATGGTGTGCCCTCCATGTGTTGGAACATACTGACTGCGTTCAAACTTCCATTTTGTGACCCTGGGGCAAGATCGGTTATTGGATCACCCACCACCTGCCATACTTATCCAAATAAAGTTTAGACTTCTACCCATAAAGAAGTCCTAACTTTTTCTTGTTTATAAATATTTTGAGAGCTGCACATTTATCATGATTTCACCCAACCTCTTTCATCTTACATCAAAGATGTCTATTACTGAGTTTAATAAATATATCAAGCCAGGACTTTAGGAGCCCCAGGCACTGCAGGTACTCCAAATAGTACTTTCCCACTGGGACTATGGAAATGTTTACATGCATGATTTGAAAAATAGTGCTGTGCTCAAGCAAAACAAATCAGTTGCTTTTAAAAAAATATTTTAACTAAATATATAATATATACAAAAACTGTGTAACCCACACACACACATTTTAAAGAATGACATCATACATATATCCATATGTACAACCCAGCTTAAGAATGCTTGCCTTTCTTTTGAAACATTTGCTAAGAGAAACAAAACAAAAGACAATTAAATTTTTCTTTAGCTGTGGTCCTCAAGAGTTAGGTCCTCAATTATCCCCACTGAAAAATAAGAGCATAAGGGTTGACTCCTCATGATTTTATCATTATTAATTTGAAACTATCTGAAGCCAAATAATATAATCAGAGTTATGTAAATTGATTCTCCACTTTCAGGGAAAAGTAGCAAATTGTGAAAGAATGAGTTCCTTTTAGGGGAGTGTAGTAACTCTTTAACAGAATAAAGAGGAAGCAAAGCTACGTTTTACTCTCCCAGGGACCCAGGCATTATCTAATGTTAAGTGAACTCAAGCAGTCAGAAGGTAGGTGAGGACAGATGCATTCTCCATAAAGTAACTCAGGAATTTGAAATATTTGGTTACCACACATCAGCCATTGCTTCCCAAGTATCACCAAAGGCAATCAATGGGTGTGTGTGTGTGTACTTTTTTAAAATTTACCATCACATGTCTGGCTTTTAGTTTGATGAAGCCAGAATACTTCTAAGCACATCAAGAGTTATTTTATTTCTCAGTTATGGACTCACATCTGCCATCCTTGAGAGACTAAGGTATGAGCCCAGGATGGCAAATAATTAACTGATAATGTTAAATTTAACTGTCCATATTGATGGGAACACTTATGGTACTGTTTTCTTAATTTTTACAACAGTTCCCTATTTATTACCTATATCAAAACAGTTAAAAACCAGCATGACAAATTAATCTTCAGTGAAAAATATGACTCTCTAGGAACCAAATATTTTACACCACAATAGTCGACCCAGTCTCTTGAAAGTGCACCAACTTACAATGGAATCACTATCATAATAACAAAAACATTTTGTCAAGGAAAAAGCAATCAGAATATGGAAAATTTGGTGTACTCAGTTTGCTCAACTCACCTAACTCAGAGTAGACACAAACATTGCTGGCCAGACTGGCATAGTCACAATTCTAGACTATCTTCTTTTTATTACACATCAATCTTCATTGAAACCACACATTTAGTACATATTAGGCTGTACAAATTACCTGAATTTCATTCTAGTACTCATCATAATCCATAATGAGATTCATGGACATTCTATGCTGTTAAATTGGGCTAAGCATTGGATCACTGGATAGGCAATGAGTGGCAATGAGCAATGAGTGGCAGCAGAGGATGGAACACAGAATTGGGAGTTGGGTTTCCTGGATTTCAGACCCAGTTAGGCTTCAGATTGAGTGGGCATGTTTGGGAAGTTTAACTGATCTCTCCACAATCTATCTTTTCCTTCTCCAAAATAAGAGAACTGGATTAGATAGTCCCCAGTATCTGTTCTAGCTTGGAATCTCTGCTCCCTTTCAACATTAATTCTTGTTTATCTTGCAGATTATCTTACCTCATAGAACAGATCCTCCTCTCTTAGCACCAGAATGAGTTATCAGCGTACTTGGACCTCCATGTTTAGTATACAGTAAGAGAAATTTGTCAAATTATGTATTTATTTCTCTCCAAATGGTGAAAAAGACTATTAAGGATTCATAAAAAGTATACTAGTGTCAGGAACATGGCCCAACAAGTTCACATTTATTACTTCTTTAATAATGATGCTGGAAACTAAGACACTGATTTGTGAGCAATGGGAAAAGCAGTGGGCCTCTTTGCTTCTATTGTCTTTATTTTGACTGGTTTTCAAGAATTTTTCAATTGTATCACTGAGAACACTTGTAATCTGTGAAATTCTGTCTACGACAGGCTCAGAGTGGACTATATCACCTTGTCATAAGTGCACGGCTATCATATGATTCAATTACGCATCCAAGATCTCTGCTCTCTGTAGCTGGATTCACCTCCTCCACTATTCTTCATAACCATTGTAAAAACACAGCTTCTATAACTCGTTACTCAAGCTCAAATCATAATAAACAATATAACCCATTTTAGAAGACTAAGGGAGTATAGATCCCACCAATTTAAAGTCTATCAAATTATAAATCATGCAACCCTTTGACATATAAAAGCCTATTTGTAAACTCCAAACACATTTTCTCATATCAGTTACAATTTTGACAGTTATTATAATCTGCATATATATGTTTAATACAATTCTAGGTACTCAATAGTCTCCAGGGATAATTCCTAGCTTAACTCTCTCCTACTAGCTCTTCACTACAAACTCAGAACAAGTATACCACATTATTAAGCATGTAATAATTCTGCATATTTAGTAAAATATTTTGTTATCTAATATCCTTTCATATCTGGCACATATAGACTATAAGATCCTCAAACAAAAGAAATACATTTTTGTTTCATTTTATTCTTAGACAGTGCATTACACAATGTGGTTTTCAATAAATATTTTAGTTTACTTCAAAGAATATGTTCATTATTCACAAACAAAATATTCAAACTCAGATTCAAATGTCAGTCATAATTAGACTATATACCCCCTTCCCCATATCTCAAGGTCCCAGCTCAGAAAATATCTCCCAATACACCTGCAAGCAGAAAACAAAAATTATGTGATCTAAATACCAAAAAATACAACTGACTGTCTAAGAAACATTGTTATAAACATTTCTAGTAAATTTTCAGGTTCCTAATGTGTTGAACTTTCTTTAATATATTTTATTGATTATGCTATTACAGTTGCCCTATTATCCCCCCTTCATTCCTCTCCACCCTGAACACCCTCTCCCACCCACATTCCCCCCTTTAGTTCATGTCCATGTGTCATAAGTTCTTTAGCTTCTACATTTCCCCTTCTATGCTTGCCCTCCCCCTACTTTCTACCTACCATCCATGCTACTTATTCTTCATATCTTTCCCCCCTCTCTCTTCCTCCCACTCCCCTGTTGCTAACCCTCCATGTGATCTCCATTTCTGTGGTTCTGTTCCTGTTCCAGTTGTTTGCTTAGTTTCTTCTTGTTTTTGTTTCAGTTGTGGTTGTTAATAATTGTGAGTTTGCTGTCTTTTTACTATTCATATTTTTTATCTTCTTTTTCTTAGATAAGTCTCTTTAACATTTCATACAATAAGGGCTTGGTGATGATGAACTCCTTTAACTTGACCTTATCTGAGAAGCACTTGATCTGCCCATCCATTATAAATGAAATCTTTGCTGGATAGAGCAATCTGGGATGTAGGTCCTTGTCTTTCATGACTTGGAATACTTCTTTCC
>CM052538.1:69188947-69345139 GCA_028533065.1 Trachops cirrhosus
TTAACAGGAACCTAAACAACAAAACAAAGAAGCAAGTAAAATATAACAAAAGACACTGAAATAGGCTTGTCAGTGACCAGAGGGGAGAGGGGAGGGAATTTCAGGGGAGAAGGGAAGGGTTTACAGGAACGAATATGGAGGACACATGGACAAAACTAGGGGTGTTGGAAAGGGGAGGGAGGAGGGGAGGAATGGGTGGGTGGGCTGGAATGGGAATAAAGGATAGAAACTGTACTGAATAAACTAAAATAAAAAATTAAAAAAAAACAACAATTAAAATAAAATTTTAAAAAAGACTCCTATAATTCATAATGTAACATTAACTGCATTTTTTCACTTGTCAGTATATTATGAACCTCTTTTCATGTCATTAAACATTGAATAATTGCATAATAATATGAGTTTATCCTGTATGACTGTATCAAATTGTATGATAAATTTGCTATTTCTGAACAAAAAAAAAGAAATTCTTTTAATAATTAGGTATTCAGCAATATTTATTTTGAGTTTAATTAAGAATAAATACACTACACTTCAAACTCCCCATCCAAAATTTTAATTACAGTTTCTAATTGAAATGATATCAAAGTAGGTAATTTGTTCAATAGTTATAATTAAAGTCTATGCAACTAAAAGAGATAATCTACCAATGAAAATTATGTTAAAATATTTATGGCTATATAAACACAAAAACATTAAAATGACTTGTAGAATGACATGTTATTCATAATCACAATTCAACCAGAATTAAATTTCAACAAAGATGTAAGAGACCTATACTTGAAAATTATAACACAATGAAGAAAGAAATTAAAGAAGATACAAATAAATGGAAGCATATACTGTATTCATGGATAGGAAGAATTAACATCATTAAAATGTCTATACTACCCAAAGCAATCTATATATCCAACACAATATCTATCAAGATACCAGTGGCAGAATTCACAAAACTAGAACAAATATTTTAAAAAGTTTATATGAAATCACAAAACACCCTGAACAGAACAGTGATCTTGAGAAAGAAGAATGAATTTGGAAAAAAATGCTACCTGATATCAAACTATACTACAAGGCCATAATAATCAAAGAAACACACTACTGGCATAAAAACAGACATATAGATAAATGAAATAAAATAGAAAGCACAGAAATAAACCCATGTCTTTATGGTTAATTAGTATTTGACAAAGGAGGCAAAAATATACAATGGGGTAGAAATACTCTATACAATAAATGGTGTTGGAAATATTGGACAGATAAATAAAAAAAAGAAACTAGACAACCTGCTCATACCATACACAAGAATAAACTCAAAATGGATTAGAGATTTAAATGTTAAACTCAAAATCATAAAACCCTAGAAGAAAATACATGCAGTAAAATCTCAGACATTTTTTATACATCTATTTCAGCAAGAAAACAAAAGAAAAAAATAATAAGTGGTACTGCATCACACTAAAAGGGTTTTGCAATGTGAAGGAAACCATCAACAAAATGAAAAGACAACACACTGAATGGGAGAACATTTTTGCCTATACATCTGATAAAGGGTTAATATCCAAAACTCATGAAGAACTTACAAAACTGAACATCAAAAAAACAGACACTCATTAAAAAATGAGCAAAGGACCTGAATAGTTACTTCTCAAAAGAGGACATACAGATGGCCAATAGACATGAAAAGATGCTAATGTCATTAATCATCAGAGAAATACAAATGAGAACCCCAATGAGGTACCAGTGAGAATGGCTATTCTCAATAAATCAACAAACAACAAAGACTGGCAAGGATGTGGAGAAAGGGGAACCTGTTTATACTGTTGGTGGGAATGCAGATTGGAGCAGCCACTGTGGAAAGCAGTATGGAGATACCCCCCAAAATTAAAAACAGACCTGCCTTTTATTTTTCCATATTCATAGATTATAAGATTTTTTATTATTAATTGTTCAGTTACAGTTGTCCTCATTTTTTCCCCCATTACTCTCCCTCATCCACTCCTACCATTTGTGACAACATGGATGGAACTGGAGTGTATTATGCTAAGTGAAATAAGCCAGGCAGTGGACCTGTCTTTTGACCCAGTGATCTCACTTCTGGGAATTTATCTGAAGAAATCCAAAACACTAATTCAAAACATTTGGAAGCATCCCAAGTGTCCATCAGTAGCTGAGTGGATAAAAAAACAGTGGTACATTTACAAAATGGAATACTACTCAGCTGTAAAAAAAGAAGAAAGTTTTACCCCTTATAACATCATGGATGGAACTGGAGAGCATTATACTGAGTGAAATGTCTGTCAAGAAATAAAAGTGCCATATGATTTTACCTATATGTGGAATTTAATGAAAATAAACTAACAAACAAAATAGTGACAAATTCATGGATAGATTGACAGCTTTCTGCAGGAGAGGCTTAATGGAAGGGGTTGGAAGGTTGAGCAATGAAGGGAAAAAAAGTCTCAGAAAAATTAAAATAAAGTCTATATTTATTTACTTATAATTTTTATTTTTTACTGTTCAATCACAGTTGTCCCAACTTTTCCCCCATTACACTCCCCAGCCCTACCCACCACCAAACTTCCACATTCAGTCCTTCCTCTATCCCTGTTGTTTTTGTCCATGGGTCTTTGAACCTGTTCCTTCATTGACCCTGCCCCTTCTTTTACCCATTATACCCCTCCCCAGTCTCCTCTGGTCACTGTCAGTTTGTTTTTTCTTTCCATATCTCTGGTTCTATTTTGCTCACTTGTTTGTTTTGTTCATTAGGCTCCATTTATAGGTGAGATCATATGATATTTGCCTTTCATATCCTAGCTTATTTCACTTAGCATAATGCTGTCCAGTTCCATCCATGCTGTCATGAAAGGTAGAAGTTCCTTCTTTCTTTCTGCTGCATAGTATCCCATTCCGTAAATGTCCCACAGTTTTTGATCCCCTCATCTCAGATGGGCACTAAGGCTGTTTCCAGCACTTGACTATTGTACATAATACTGCTATGAACATTGGGGTGCATAGGTGCTTTTGAATTGGTGTTTCAGAATTCTTAGGGTATAATCCCAGCAGTGGAATTGCCAGATCAGAGGCAGTCCCATTTTTAGTTTTTTGGGGAAATAACATACAGTTTTCCATAGGGACTGCACCAGTCTGCATTCACATCACCAGTGTGCTATGGTTCCCTTTTCTCTACAACCTCACCAGCACTTGCTGTTTGTTGATTTGCTTATGATGGCCGTTCTGACTAGTGTGAAGTGGTATCTCACTGTGGTTTTAATTTGCATCTCTATGATGACTAGTGATGCTGAGCATCCTTTCATAAGTCTTTGAGCCCTCTGTATGTCCTCTTTGGAGAAGTCTCTGTTCAGGTCCTTTGTCCATTTTTAAATTGGATTGTTTGTCTTCCTGGTGTGGAGTCATGTGTGTTTATATATTTTGGAGATCAAACCCTTGTCCAAGGTATCATTGGCAAATATATTTTGCTGATGCTTTCTTTAGCCATGCAGAAGCTTTTTAATTAGATGAAGTCCCAATTGTTTACTCTTTCCTTTATATCCCTTGCTCTAGGGGACATATTGGTGGAAATATTGCTGTATGGACTGAGATTTTCTTGCCTTTGTTCTCCTCCAGGACTTTTATGGTGTTGTGACTTATATTTAAGTCTTTTATCCATCTTGTGTTTATTTTTGTGTATGGTTTAAGTGGGTGGTCCAGTTTCAGTTTTGTTTTTATTTGTTTGCTTGCTTGTTTGTTTTTGCATATAGCTCTCCAGATCTCCCAACACCATTTGTTGAAAGTCTATTTTTACTCCATTTTATGCTTTGGTCAAATATTAATTGACCATATTGATATGGGTTTATTTCTGGGTTTGCTATTCTGTTCCTTTGATCTATGTGTCTGCTCTTATGCAAGTGCCAGACTGCGGCCTTGTGACATAGTTTAATATCAGGTATTGCGATCCCTCCTATTCTGTTCTTCTTTCATAAAATTGCTGAGGCTATTCAAGGTGGTTTATGATTCCATATGAATTTTTGAAATGTTTGTTCTATATCTGTGAAATGTAACATTGGTATGTTAATAGTGATTATGTTGAATCTATAAATTTCTTTGGGTAGCATGGACATTTTGATGATATTAATTCTTCCAATTCATGAGCATGGTATATGTTTCAATTTATTCCTGTCTTTCTAAATTTCTTTCTTCAGTGTTGTGTAGTTTTCTGAATACAGGTCTTTTACCTCCTTGGGTAGGTTTATTCCTAGGTACTTTATTTTTCTTGTTGCTTTAGCAAGTAGGATTCTTTTCCTAATTTCTCTTCCTGATATTTTGTTGGTGGTGTACAAAAATGCCTTCAATTTTCTAATATTGACTTTATATCCCACGGCTTTGCCAAATTTGCTTATTAGTTGGAGTAGTTTTTTGGTGGAGTCTATAGCGTTTTCTACGTACACTATCATGTCATCTGCAAACAATGACTTTTTTACTTCCTCCTTCCATTTTGGTTGCCTTTTATTTCTTTTTCTTGTATGATCACTGTAGCTAGAACTTCCAATATTACATTGAATAGAAGTGGTGAAAGGGGACACCCTTGTCTTTTTCCTGATTTTAGTGGGAAAGGTTTTAGTTTTTGCCCATTAAGATGATATTGGCTTTAGGTTTCTTGTATATGGCCTTCATTATATTGAGGTATGCTCCTTCTACTACCACTTTGCTGAGTGTTTTATCATAAATGTGTGCCGTACTTTATCAAATGATTTTTCTGCATCTATTGATATGATAATGTGATTTTGTCTATGTGGTGTATTATGTTTATTGATTTGTGAATATTGTACCATCCATGCATTCCTGAGTTGAATCCCAGTTGATCATGGTGTATGACCTTTTTAATGTATTGCTGAATACATTTGCCAATACTTTTTTGAGGATTTTATCATCTATGTTCATCAACAGTGTTGGCCTATAGTTTTCTTTCTTTGTTATGTCTTTATCTGGTTTGGTGACTAGGATGATTCTGGCCTCATAAATAGAGTATGGGAGTCTTCCCTCCTCTTGGATTTTTTGGGATAATCTATGAAGGTTAGGGGTTAGCTCTTCCTTAAATGTTTTGTCAAATTCTCCTGTGAAACCATCCTGTCCAGGGCTTTTGTGTGCCAGGAGTTTTTTGATTACTGCTTTGACTTCATCAGCTGTAATAAGTCTGTTCAGGCTTTCTGCTTCTTCTTGATTCAGTTTTGGAAGATTGTATTTATTGAGAAATGTGTCTGTTTCACCCAGGTTTTCAAATTTCTTGGTATATAGTTGTTCATAGTAATTTCCTACAATACTTTCTATTTCTGTGTTATCAGTTGTACTCTCTCTTCTTTCATTTCTGATTTTATTTATTTGGATCATTTCTCTTTTTTCTTGATGAGCCTCATTAAAGGCTTGTCAATTTTGTTTATCTCTTCAAAGAACCAGCTCCTGTATTTATTGATCCTTTGGATTATTCTTTAAGTCTCTATGTCATTTAATTCTGCTCTGATCTTGGTTATTTCCTTTCTTCTACTTATTTGGGGCTTTGCTTGTTGTTCTTCCAGTTCTTATAGAGGTAGAATTGGGTTGCTTATTTGAAATGTTTCCTTTTTTTTATGTAGGTTTATATTGCTATGAACTACCCCCACAGGACTGCCTTTGCTGTGACCCATAGGTTTTGGGTTGTTGTGTCTTTAGTTTCATTTGTTTCCAGAAACCTTTTGATTTCTTCTTGGATCTCATTTTTAACCCATTCATTGTTTAATAGCATTCTATTCAGGCTCCATGTGTTTGAATGTTTTTGAGTTTTTTCCTTGAGGATGACTTCTAGTTTCAGGCCCTTCTGGTCCAAGGGAATGCTTGGTATGATTTCAAATTTCTTGAATTTGTTGAGGCTTGTTTTGTGTGCTATCATGTGGTCTATCTTTAAAAATGTTCCATGTGTATTTGAAAAGAATGTGTACTTTGCTTCTTTGGGATGAAAGGATCTATATACATCAGTTAAGTCCACATGATCTAATGCATTGTTCAGTTCCATAATATCCTTGTTACTTTGTTTGGAAGATCTATCCATTGTTGGCAGTGGGATGTTAAAATCCCCTACTATAATTGTGTTGCTGTCTATATCTTTTTCTACTCCTTATATCTTTTGGGTGCTCCTATGTTGGGTGTATATATGTTATAATGTTTATGTCTCCTTGATGGATTCTTCCCTTGAGTATTATGAATTGTTCTTCTGTGTCTCTTTTTATGACTTTTGTTTTGAAGTCTATTTTGTCTGATATAAGTATTGTTATCCCAGGTTATTTTCCCTGTCCGTTTGTTTAGAATATTTTTTCTAACCCTTCACTTCAGTCTGTGTGGGCTTTTGTTATGAGGTCGGTATCTTGTAGGCAGCATATGTGTGGGCCATGTTTTCTTATCCACTCAGCTACCTTATGTCTTTTGACTGGAGCATTTAATCCATTTACATTTAAGGTTATTATTGATAGGTACTTATTTTCCCCTTTTGTACTTCTGTTCATCTCTGTTTCACACTCTTTCTCTTCATCTTCTTAAAGCAAGCCCTTGCAGTGCTGGTTTGGTGGAGGTGAATTGTTTTAGCTTTCTTTTGTCTAGGAAACTCCTTATTTGGCCTTTCATTTTAATTGAGAGCTTTGCTGGGTAGGGTAGTCCTGGTTGTAGGCCTTTGCTTTTCATTATTTGGGATATTTCTTGCCATCCCCTTCTGGTTTATAGTGTTTCTGCTGAGAAGTCACTTGCTAGCCTCCCTATTGGGGCTCCCTTGCATGTTACTTCCTGTTTCTCCCTTGCTGTCTTTAAGATTCCCTCTTTGTCATTGAATTTTGCCATTTTAATTATGATGTGTCTTGGAATGGACTTCTTTGAGATCCTCTTGATTGGGACTCCCTGTGTTTCCTGGACTTGTGTGACTTTTTCCTCAACAAATTAGGGAAGTTTTCCATTACTTTTTCTAACACGTTTTGTATTCTTTGCTCCTCTTCTCTTTCTGGTATCCTTATTTTACAGATATTATTATATTACATGGTGTATAGCAATTCCTTTAACCCCTCTTCATTCATTCTGATTCTTTTTTTTCCACTTGCTCTTTCTGGGAGTTTTTTTCTACCTTATCCTGCAGCTCACTGATTCAGTCCTCTGCTTCATCTAGCCTGCTTTTGATTTTTTCTACTGTGTTCTTCAATTCAGATATTGTATTCTTCACTTCCTCCTGTCTCTTGTTGATAGTTTCTATGTCCTTTTTCATGATAATATATGTCGTAGGAAGTTTCTTGTAGCTTCCCTTTAGTTTTTGGTAATTCTCACTGAGCTCATTGAGCTTCCTTATAACCATTGTTTTGAACTCAATACCTGATAATTTACTTGCCTCTATTTTATTTAACACTCTTTCTGGGGATTCCTCCATTCCTTTCAATTAGGGGTTGTTTCTTTCTTCCAATTTTTGAGGACACTTCTTCTTTGCTTTTGCTTCTTAAATTGATTTATTTTGATTCCCTATCTTTGTTCTGTGAACTTCTGTGGTAGCAAACCTATGTGGTTCAGTGGTTCAGTTCTCCTTGATTTCCTGAACTTCATGCTCTTGGGATGCTGTTTATGTTGGCTCTATGAACGTAATGGGTTTTAATTGTTTTTGGTCATTCTATGGTGGGTCCTTCCCTGCAGGTAGGTGACTATCACTCTGCCCACCATGTCTTGTATGCTGTTATGCAGGTGCTACCAGAACAAAACCACAAAGCCCAGGAAACAAACCCACACCTATGAAAATAACTCCCATCCACAACCCACTATCAACAGCAAATGAACTAGTATTAACAAGGGTGTAAAGAGACTGAGACTATTATAAAAAAAGGAGAGTGAATATGAGATGAACTACTGAAAGAAAAATGACTTTGAGAGTATAGAAGGAGGAGTAATAATAAGAGTAGAGAATTGGGGTAATGTGAAGGGAAAAAGTAAAGTTTCCATCATAAATAAAAAAGGGATTGAAGAAGGTGAAGTGGAGTATGGGAAGGGAAACTTATAGTATTAGGTTTAAACAGAAATTAAAATAAAATGAAAAAGAAATAAAAAGAAAATAGAGTAAATAAATAATAAAAATATATGAACCAAATTGGAGAGAAAGACCTACCACAGCACTATCAAAAACAAATGAGCTAAAATTAATATAGGTGGGATAGGAATAAGAGGGAAAGAAGAAAGGAAGAAAAGCTTAAGAGATGTCTAGAGGAAAGGGGAGTGATTTTGAGATGATAGAGGGAGAAGGAATACTAAGACTGAGAAATGAAAACCAGGCTAAGACAGAAAAAATTAAAATATCAGGTAAAAAAAGAGTAAGGATGGGAACAGTAAGGTTTTAGACTTGAAACACAAAATTAGTGAGGAGCTAGAGATAAAAATTGAAAAAATGCAACAACTACCCTATCTACAACCAATGAGCAAATATTGCTAAAGTTGGAGAGAAGATGCAGGAATTTCAAGAGCAGGAAAAACAATGTGAGATGACCATTGATGAGAAAATTGGTTTTGAGAGGCTAGACAGGGAAGAAATAGCAAGAGTGCAGAATGAGAACAAGCTGTAGCAAGAGAGAAAATAAAATTTAAAGTGAACATAATAAGAGGAAAGAAGTAGGTAAAATGGGTAAGAGAAGGGAGGAGCAAAATATGTGAAATGGAATAAACTACATTGTAAAATCTAGTGACTTAATAAGCACAAACTTGAAGGACAACAAATGAATGTTAAAAAGCTATGCAGAAAAGAAAATATCACAAATCATGGAGAAAACCATGGTGGATTTCATCGTGGTAACATCTAGTATTTACCACTGTTTTTTCTTTCTGGATCTTCCTCTGGTGATGTCATACAGTGACCCTGTCTGACCTTAGGCATCTTATTCAAGACTTCTGGGGATCTACTGTCTATAGCTGAGTCCTCTATTTGTTAATCTAAACACTCTGCAACCAGCAGTCTTGCTTAAGCACCACAGGGTGGTGCAGAATCCCTCCTGGAGGCAAGGCTATTGTTTCCTTAGGAGGGGAGTGGTCTGCTTGAGCAAGATGGCTGTTGCAGTATGGGGGATGACTTGGCACTGAGTTCCCAGCGTCCACTCTCTCAGTTCTCTCCCCAAAGCTTCCATCTCTAGTCTCTCCTCAAGCATCTCTAGTCTGTTCTGTCCCTTCACACCCTTTGCAGGAGCCCAAGGTAAGAGACTGCAAAGGAAAATTTATGCATTTGCTCTTTAAATGGCTCTATGCAACTCCAGCCATCCATCTCTGGCAGAGAACAACCCTGCTGCTTTTCACCACTGGATGTCATTTGTATACTTTTCAGGCTCTGGTGCTCTAGTCTGGGGATCCCAATTTAGGGTTTAGAGCCCACACTTCTCAGGGGCATCCAACTAGCTGCTTAAATATCTCTTCAGCACTTCAGCCACTGCCTGTGGGCACCCAACCAGCCTTCTCATGTTTTTACTGCACTCCCTACCAGTCCCATTGTGCTGAAGCTGATATTTCTGTCTGTCCGTGGTTATAAGGCTTCTCTCTAGCTAGTGTTCAGTTGTTTGTTCTGTGTGATTTTTCCAGAATTTAAATGAAATTCCAGATTGGTCCTAGGAGGGGCTTAGTGTAACTTCCACTTATCTTGGATCCTCTTCTAAAATCTATGTTTAAAAATAATAAAACAAGAGCCTATTTCCATAAAAGGTGACAAATTGCACAGTCCCAAAACAGTATGAAGTTATTCACACATGCATTGTCTATGATTTTCAGCTTGGTTATCAGTCTGACTTCAATATATCTTCTAGACTTTGTTCATGATTTCTTTACATTGTCCCCAGATAGTTTCAGATTAGTGCAAGTTTATGTTGAACTTGGTGAACTGCAGCAATTATTTTGAACAATATTAGAATCATCATAATTATATTCTCTCAGCATGAATAATCAGTAAAATAGGTTCAGATCATTCTAGGTTATGCAAACTTAAAACTAATTCAGAAAACTGTCATTTGAAGACTTCTAAAGAAATATTCCATTTCGTCTGAGTGTATGATTTTGAGAATTCTAATCATCTCTAATTACTCTTTTTATTTTATTCTTTGCAATTGTTATGAATTGCTATCATGAATAAAAGGAGCATTGATGAATATTTATCAAGATCTTATTTATTCTAAGAAATGTAGTTTTACATTCCTATCAAATTTACTGTCTTCCACTCAATCTCCCATTCTCCTTTACAGTAGTGGAATTTTAGCACAATTGTTTAAATTTTAGATCTTTAATGGGACTACATTAGCTAGTGGTAATATTAAAATAAGTGTTGATTAGAGTGACTTGACTTTGTCGATGGCCCAGGCTTCTGTACTTTGCAAGATCAATGGGAAAGGGAACATTTCCCTTTTTGGGAAGCATTTTGGAAATAATTTCATTAGATTCCCACCCAATTTAGTAATCTGCTCCACATAAACTTATAAGATAAAAATAACAGCTACTGCTCACATGACACTTTGATTCATATTGCTATTCTACTTTGTTCATGTAAGACTATAAGAACACTTAGTGATACAGATGACTGGTGGTTAGGCCACAGTAAATATCTGAGGGTCATCTGGCCCCATTCTCTGAATTTTATTAGCTTCTGTTTATTTCATGAAGAGGAAAATATCTACATTCTAAGTTCAGAAGCTACCGATATTTTTAAAATTTCTATCCATGGTAGGCTTATTTACTTATTTTTATTTTTGTATTATTAAACATGCCACAAGGCAAGATACCTTTTTGCCTTATTATGGAAAATAAAGAATGGTGTGGGTGCAAATATAAGAAAAATGACTTTTAATCTTGCTATTTTAAATTCCTCTGGGAATCTATCAAGTATAAATATGGCCTGGAATGCCTGAGTTATACATTTTTGTTCTGATGACACACATTGATGAATGTGTGACATGACCTTGATCATATCACCTTCATGCTCTGACACTTGAACTTCTTTCTCATCTGCAAAGAATATTAGGTGAGATGTTCTTCAAGACCTTAACTGATTCTAACAAGGCTTGATAAATTGTATCTAGGTCT
Source organism: Trachops cirrhosus (assembly GCA_028533065.1). Classification (NCBI taxonomy): domain Eukaryota; kingdom Metazoa; phylum Chordata; class Mammalia; order Chiroptera; family Phyllostomidae; genus Trachops; species Trachops cirrhosus. The sequence continues at coordinate 69,200,045 of CM052538.1, forward strand.
AACATTACTACTTAACAAGATGGATTTACGGAGAAGAATGAATACTATTTTCCATTTGTGGCTGGGAATCCTTGAATGTTGAGGGCTGATATGTAGATTTTTGACTGTGTGGAGGTCAGCACCCCTAACCTCCACGTGTTTGAATGGTCAACTCTAATGTAGAAATTCATGAAAACAATAAAAAAGCACATGTGAAATAATAAAATGTTAGTACCTTTAAGTTAAGAATAACCTACAGTTGATTTCTTTCTAATTCAACACAAAACTGCATCTATTTAGGGCTTACTATATTTTAAGAAATTTGCATGAATTTTAAATGATGATTCTTCCTTCTAATTAGACCTAATCATTTTCTTAAATATTGCTAATAGTCAAATATTTCAGATTAAAAATCCTTATGTAACACAAAGAAATGATTTAGTGTAACAAAAAGGTAAAATTTTATTAAAAAGTGCATTGTATATTAATATTTTGAAAATAACCTTTAAAATAATATATGTATATATTCAGCAGTTATAGCAATTCAAGTTGTATCAGTTTAAGAACAGCTAATCAAATTTCTTACCCAAACAAAATCTTAGTAAATAAAATTTCCAATACAATCGATTGTGACACAGTTAAAATAAACAGGAGGACAAATTATTATGTGGTTAGAAAGTCAATAAAGACTCTTTCTGTGAAGAAAAAGGGTATAAATGTTTTTTCCATACATATTTTTAAAAAAGTAGAAGTTACAGAGGCACATGTGAAGAATTATTATTTAAATCACAAATTAGTTTACTTTTCATCAAATATTTATTGAAAGACTATAACACTTCCAACACTAGGCATTCAACAAATGTCCATTGGTCCCCTTGCATCCACTGATCACTTTTATTTTTGGATGCATCAGTAGACAAGCTAGACAACATTTTGTTCTTACGGAGCTTGCATTTTGGGGAGAATGTGACAAAAATATTAGTAAATTATCTAAAATAATATTTCTGGAGAGAAGCAGTAAAACAAAGCAGGTAAGTGGGATATGGGAGGGGTTGTAGTGTGGGGTAGAGGAAATTAGTTTCAGAAATGAATAGGGCTGTCTGGGAGTTCTAATAAACATGGTAACTTTTGATCAAAGACTTGACATAGCTGAACATGTTAACTAAGCTAGTATCTGGAAGAACTTTTCACATAGAGGAAATTTCTGGAAAAAGGCTCAATACATGAGTATGGTTTTGTGTTGGAAGATAATCAAGCTGACGTATGCAAAAAAGTAGACTTCTAAGAATTTAGGCTTTTGTAATGATACAGTAAAGAAGACATGAGGTTCTTAAACTCATGGAGTTTAAAATCACTCATGGAAAAGAAACATTAAACAATAAAAACTTCAAATATGGTAACTTTATCTTTGCATCAATGATGATGACATACAATAATGGCTTAACATAGTGTGACGTAAGAAACAGTCTCCCCAGAAAAGGGGACCCTATGCACTGTTACTGGAAACAAGGTTGGTGCAGCCACTATGGAAAACAGTATGGACTTTCCTCAAAAAATTAAAAATGGGTCTTCCTTATGACCCAGCAAAACACTAATTCAAAAAAACATATGCCCCACTATATTCACTGCAACATTATTTATAATAGCCAAGCCATAGAAGCAACTCAAGTGCCAATCAATAGATGAATGGATAAAAACATTGTAGTACATATATACAGTGGAATATTCCTCATCCATAAAAAGAATAAAATCTTACCATTTGCTACAGCATGGATGGACCTAGAAAGTACTATGCTCAGTGAAATGAGTCAGAGAAAGACAAATACCATGTTATTTCACTTATATGCGGAATTGAAAGAACAGAATAAAGGAACAAATGGAATTGAAACAGATTCATTGACACAGGGAGAGAACTGGTGGTTGCCAGATGGAAGGGGTGTTGAGGGAAAGGTTTTTTAAAAGATGGGAGGAAGGTTGGCTGAATGGATAAAAAAGGTGAAGGAATTAAGAAGTACATGCTTGTAGTTACAGAATAGTCACAGAGATATAAAGTATAACATAGGGAATATACTGAATAATATTATAGTAACTATGTATGGTGTTATGTGGGTACTAGCTTCATCCAGGTGATCATATAGTAAGTTATATAATGTCCAATCACTGGGTTCTACATCTGAAACTAATATAATATTGTATGTCAACTGTAATTAAAAATAAAGTTATTTTTTAAAATAAAAATAAATTAAAAAGTGACAGACCAGAAAAAAAGTTTCCCCAGATTTCAGTGGGGTTTAATCTGAGATTTACAGATAAATACATTAGCAGAGGAATGAGGATGGTAGGAACAATAAAGCCACATGTTGGGGAGAATGCATCAAAGAGACAAAAGAAATTAGAGTTAAGGCCCAGATAGAAGGTAGCTTGTCATACCAAAGACACTGAAATGTGTTCACTGTATGTTTGCCTTTACCAGTACATATTTTTTCATCTTATTTCTCGTTTTATCCTTTTCCACTTAGAGAATTCCCTTTAACATTTCCTGTAATGCTGGTTTAGTGGTGATGAACTCCTTTAACTGTTGCTTGTTTGAGAAAATCTTGATCCTCCTTCAATTGTGAATAATAACCTTACTGGGCAGAGTATTCTTGGTTGTAGGTTTTTTTCTTTCATCATGTTAAATATATCATACAATGCTCTTCTGGCCTGCAAATTTCCTGTTAAAAAGGCAGCTGACAGTCATATGGGAATACGTTGTATGTAACTAGTTTTTCTCTTGCTGCCTTTAAGATTCTCTCTTTATCTTTAACTTTCAACAACTTAATTGTAATGTGTCTGGGTGTGGGTTTGTCTGAGTTCATCTTGTTTGGGACTCTCTGTTCTTCCTGGACTTAGATGTCTGTTTCCTTTGCCAAGTTAGGAAAGTTTTCAGCCATTATTTCTTCAAATAGGTTTTCTGTCCCTTTCTCTCTCTCTTCTCCGTCTGGGACCCCTATGATTCTAATGTTAATATGCTTAATGTTGTCCCAAAGGTCCCCTATGCTATCTCCATTCTTCTTAATTCTTTTTTCTTTTTGATTTTCCAGTTGGGTGACTTCCACTATCCTGTTTTCCTGACAGCTGATCCACTCTTCTGTGTCATCAGATTTGCTGTTAATTCCTTGCAGTGATTTTTTTTTTCATTTTAACAGTTACATTCTTCAGTTCTGCTATGTCCTTTCTTAGAATTTTTAGGTGTTTGTTCAAGTTGCTGAAGTTCTGACAGAGTTTTTTCATTTGTCTGCACAGTTGAATGTGCATTTTTATGACTGTTACTTTAAACTCTTAGTCTAGTAGACAGCTTACCTCAGTTTCATGTAGTTCTTTTTCTGGGGTTTTGTCCTGTTTTTTTGTTTGTTTGTTTGTTTGGAACACATTCTTTTCTATCTTGCCTATTTGTTTCTATGTATTGTATTACATAGATAAGCTAAATATCTTTGTCTTGAAAAAGTGTCCCTATTTTCCTGTGGGGCCCTTATTTCAATGTCCCCCTTGCCACCAGAGCCAGGTGGTCAAGAGGGTGGACTAATATAGCCTCCTGTTGTGGCTGGGCCACAACTCCTATGGACACACTAGCAGGCAAAGCGGGTATCTGGCCTGCTGGCTATGAGGCCTGGCCACAACTGTTGCAGGCTCACTGGAATGCAGGGCAAGGCTTTGATGTGGCTGGCTGCAAAGCCCACCCCTGCTGTTGCAGACACACTGCTGTGTGCTGGTGCTGAGTGATGCTGCCCACTGAGTGTGGCAGGGCAGGAAGTGCTTTGGAGGGGTGCTACCCTGGGTAGGCCCTCAGGGAAATGCCAGGGTAGGGCGAATAGTGTTAATGAAGTTAATGGACAGTGTCAGACTAGCCAGATTAAAGGAAAGGGAAAAATGGTACCCACCAGCACCTGTGGCACAAGCAAGTTCCAACAGATCCGTGTTCCTCCAGCACACACCCTAAAATTAGTCAATGTGTCACCTTCATGTATGACCTAGCTGCTTTTCAAACTGCTCCCTCTGTGCCAGAACTTGGAAAGAGCTCAACCTGGGTTTTCTAGAGCCCTTTGGCTTTCCCACATGTAAGCCTCACTGATTTTCAAAGACAGATGTTATGAGGGCTCCACTTCCTGGTTCAGGTCAATCAGGCTAGGATTTAGACCTTTTGCTCTTCAGGAATGACTGCTGAGATTGTGATAACCCTCCCACTCATGAGTCACTGCCTGAGGAATGAGGAGTAGGGTAGGTGCTGACTAGGCTTAGTTTCTACCCCTCCTACTCTTTTCAATGTGGCTTTTACTTTATATCTGTAGTTGTAAAAACTCTTTCTGCTAGTCTTCAGGTGCTTCTCAGAGACAGTTGTTCTATATGTAGCGGCAGTTTTGGTGTCAATGAGAGGTGTGAGCTCAGGAGATAGTAGACCAACCACATATAAATGTAGTATGAAAACAATTAAAATGGCAATAAGCACAATAAAAGTTGACTAAGTACTCCATTTTAAAAACAGGATGACTGAATGGTTTAAAAAAAAAGACCCCTACATATACTGCCTACATGAGACTCCAGATTGAAAGACACACAGGGACTGGAAATAAATAAATGGAAAAGATATTTCATGTAAATAGGAATAAAAAAAAGAGAGAGAAGGTGGGATAGCAATACTTATATCAGACAAAAAGACTTTAAAACAAAGGCTATATAACAAGAGACAATGAAGGACCCAACAATTGTTTTCTTCAGATAAGCCCCCAGATGTGGAACAATTCAAAAAGATGTATACACCTCTCTGTTTACTGCAGCATTATTTATAATAGCCAAGTTATTGAAGCAACCCAGGTGTTCATCACCAGACAAATGGATAGAGAAGTGGATGTGTGTGTGCACATGCACACAATACACTGTAATACTACACAGCCATAAAAGAAATGATCTTGCCATTTGCAACAACATGGATAGGTGTAGAGGGTAAGTGAAATTAAATCAAAGAAAGACAAATACATATCATCTCACTTAGGGGTCACAGGGTTGGGCGGTGGGGGTATGGGCGAAAAGGCTAAGGGGATTAGAAGGTACAAACTTGTAAATAAGTAATGGGGATGTAAAATACAACATAAGAAATATTAATAATATCAATATCACAATAACTTTGTATGGTGACAGGTAAATAGTGGACTTTTTGGGGTTCACTTTGTAAGTATATACATGTTAAATATCACTATGTTCTCCACCTAAAACTAATACAATATTGTATGTCAACTGTACTTTAATTCAGAAGAGCTTTACATTTTAGAATAAAAATTAGACATGAAAAAATAAATAAAATGTGTTCAGTGTAGACAGGAGAAAGACTAGAGAGAAGACTTTTGTTGACAATTATCTTCTAAAAATACACTGGATATTAATGTATAGTCTGATGAAGCCATTTTTAAACATCATCTACCATCTCCCCAAGAAAAATCCTCTTCCAGCCAAAAATGACCCAAATAACTTCTTTCTCTACACAAAACAGAAACATGTGAAACTGAAGAGGAGGGAGTGATTGGTCTGTTGACAATTCCATATATCTGAATAGGTTAGAGAAACCTGCCTGCTTTGGCTCATACTCCCCCCCCTACTTTTTAAATTCAATTTGTTGGGGTAGCAATGACTACCCCAATGAAATTATACAGGTTTCAAGTATATATTTCCATGATTCATGATCTGCATGTTGAATTGTGTGCCTACCTCCCAAGTCAAATCATCTTCTATCACCAGGTATTTGACCCCTTTTACCTTTTACTGTGCCCCATCTTCTTCCCTCAGGTAACCACCATAATGTTGTCTGTGTCTATGGGTTTTTTGTTTGTTTGTTTTTCTTGTTTATTCATTTGTTGCTATCAGTTTTATATCCCACATATGAGTGAAATAATATATTCTTTATTTTTTCTTTCTGACTTATTTCACTTAGAATGATATGCTCAAGATCCATCCATGTTGTTGCAAATGACAGCATTTCTTGTTTTCTTATCAATGAGTAGTGTTCCATTGTATATATGTACCACACCTTCTTTATCCAATCATCCATCAGAGGATACTTTGGTCATTTCCATGTCTTAGCCACTGTGAATAACATTGCAATGAACCTAAGGGGGCATATATCTTTGCAAATAAATGTTTTCAATTTTGGATGGGTAGAGACCCAAAAGAGGGGTTGTTGGGTCATATGGTAACTCTAGTCTTAATTGTTTGAGAAATCTCCTCACTATTTTCCATAGTGCCTGTACCATTTTATATTCCCACCAGCAGTGAATGGGGTTTCTCTTTTCTCCACAGCCTCTCCAACACATTACTTGTCTTGTTGGTAACAGCCATTCTAATAGATGTGAGGTAGTATCTCATTACAATTTTGATTTACATTTCCCTAATAGCTAATAAAGTTGAGTATTTTTCTATAGATCTGTTGGTCATTTGTATATCTTCTTGGGAGAAGTCTCTGTTCAGGTTCTCTGCCTTGATAATTGGATAATTTGGTGTTGAGTTGAGTGCTTTATATATTTTGCATGTGAACCCCTTGTCCAAGCTATTGCTTGTAAACATCTCCCAAGATTCTGCTTCTTTGGAGAATCTGGTCCTAGGTGGTGAACTGTAAATCCACTCTTCTCACTACTTCCATATGTCAACATTTTTTTTCTTTTTCTAAACATTTACTTTATAACACATTTTATCTATTAATTCATTAATTTCCTTTTGGCTTTTTAATTGTGATAATTATAAAAAACTTGAAAAATAAAAGAAAATATAATACAGAAATATAATACAAAACAGAAAAATGGAATGTATTTGTAACACTTAAAATATATTATAATCTTAATGTGTAAACTATACAAATTAATAAAAATACCCTAATAGAATTGGTTAAACATTTAAATAAAAGATTAAAAAGAAAAAGGGATGCACTTATAAAATCATATTTTATATGTTAATGTCAAATAAAATACCTTTTTTCTTTCAGAAAATAGAGACTTTTTATAAGAATAAGAAAACTAAGGATTGTTATTTCTGATAAAGTATTTATGGAAGAATAAATATATACAAATACTACCTAAATCAATTTAGTGAAATAAGTTAAAAATTCAGTGAGGTAAATTGAATCAGAAATGTCACTTTAGAAAATGTTTCCCAAGGGAATTCAAACATTTACACAAAATCGCATATGCCAGATTTTTTATCACAATACTTTTATGATAGACTAGAATCAGAAATGTCCTAAGTATCCAAAAAGGGAAAGATTTCCATTTGTTAAAAACAATGTGAATTCTGAGATGTAATGTTTGGAAGACATTTCAAGGTATAGCCTCAAAAAGTAGTTAAAGATATTATATACTGTTGCTCATATTGTGAAAAATGAAGCTAAATAATAATATTTAAAATTATACTTTTGATATGTGCCTTAACATATATCACTTACTATATGTCAAATTATATGTTAACTATCATTCTTAAGTAAAGTATTAAGAATTTTAAAGAATTTTAAGTAAAGTATTAAGTTAATACATATTAACTTATTAAGTTATACTGCTATATTACATATTTTTCTGAAATATACCAGAAATATTTTCTCCTGTTTGTTAGTCATCTTTTGATATTCTGTGTAACTTATTGGGTGTGATTTCTCTTGTTATAGTAGTTTTTTAGGGAGTACCTTAGAAGTTTCTTCCACATACCTCGCTATTATATAATCACCTTTATTAAAGAAGAAGCGAATGCACTAATTGAATTTGTTTAGGAATTAAGTTACAGTCTATGATTTTTTTCAGGTGGTTAGCCTATTGCCCTCCTTTTGTTGAGAATCTGTTTATTTGCACAGTAATTGGAAATGTCACTCTTATCACACACACACTAACTTTGCAAATTCTTGTATCTCTTTGCTAATTTTTTATTTAGCTTTGTAGACTTATTTTTAATGGTTGCTAAAACAAGTGTCATATATGTTACAGAGGGGAGGAAATTCCCCATTTTTTCTAATTATTTTGTTCTTCTAGGACATTAATTCTTTCAGTTGTGCTTTAGAAAACTTTTTTTAAATATAAAAAGCACACTGAGGAAGCAATACTGATAAAATGTCAGAATAGGTAGCTCCAAGAACCTGTCCCTTAAAAGAAACATTGAAAAACAAGCAGAAACTGTCACTACCAAGATTGTCAGATCCTAGAAAACGGTCAAATGTTTATAGCTAACAAGCAAACACTGAGTCAAGAAAAAGCCAAAGTAAAGTGTTAGGAAAGCATTTTAGTGGCCCAAAAGTAGTGGGCACTGCTTGGAAACACTGTAAGTTGTCCAGAATAAACCCTTGCATACATGGTGAAATCATTTTTAAAAAATGTCAAGACCAATTAATGTAGAGAACATTTTTTTTTCAACAAATGGTGGTAACACTGGATATACACATGCAAATTAATGAAGTTGGACCCTTTACTTACACCGTGTACAAAAATTAACTGATAATAGATCAAAGAACTGCATGTAAGAGTGAAAATATAAAAGTAAAGAAAATGTAAAAGTAAATCTTCATGACCTAGGTCTGGCAATGGATTCTTATAAATGATACTAAAAGCATGAGCAAAAACAACTAAAAGATGCATAAATTGGACTTAACCTGCCAGCTTGCATGGTTGTGTTGGCTATTTGAGAACATTTGTCTTTGGATAGTTCTCTGGACCAGTGGTGGATGTTATGTGATGACAAAATAAGAAAGTAAGAGGTTAAGCCATTGAAATTGTGAAATTTTTTTTAACATATATAAACTTCTCATTCTACCTAATGCACTACTCCAAATTCATAAAGAGATTGACCTGTATTTATCTATAACAGTTTTAAATTCCCACTTACATTTAGGTTTTTAATATATTGGAATTTTAAAAATTTAATTACTTTTTCCAAATAAGAAATTGATTATCTCTCCTTCCATTATTGAATAGTCCTCCAGTCTCCAGAAATCTATTCTGTCATATATCAAATTATTCTTCCAGGTCAGAAGTGTCTTTACTAAATCTGACCTATTGTCATTCCATACACTTTTATGAATTTACCTATCAATTACCTCTGAAAAGCTACAACCAACACTTTTTGGGGGAGTTTGATATTTTGTTGAATTATAGAATAATTTAGAGATAATTAAGATCTTTTACAATGTTCAGTATTTCATTCATGATATATTTTTCTAGCATTATAGCATGACAAAGTAATGTAGGATAATGTAAAGAAAGTGGTAATGGCTGGTGTTCTTGTCATAGTTCTGATATTTAAGCATCCCAGTTTTATCATTTCACCAATAAGTATGATTTTTGCTGAGATTTTCTTTTTTTGGACATATCTCTTGTTAAAGTAAAGAAAATTCATTCTATTACTTGTTTAACAATAAATTTAAAATAGAAATATTCAATTTATCAAATATGTTTTTATGCATCAATTGAGATAAAATGTTTTTGGTAATTTAATTAGTTAAAGTGATAAATTGCAGTACACATCTTCTAATGTTGAGTTAACCATCTGTTGCTGGGGTAAGCCTCCTTGGTCAACTCATGTTTTTTGAGAGAGACATTCTGGGTTTTGAATGAAAAAGAATATAATTGAGGAATTTCTATAGGAGTTGCATCATAATATTTCTAAATCACATTTCTTCGATATGTATGTGGGGTTTTTTTAAGTCTTTTCAAACCTGAAGATCAAGGCAGTTTGAGTAACATATGATGATCAGGTAGAGAGTAATCCAATTTGCACTAAACTAGGGTGATATGAAAGTTAGTTGGATTCATTGGGTGAAGTTTGCAGACTGATTATCCCCACAGTGAATGATGCCACTGACTAGCTTCAAAGATTACTGAAGAGAATCTTCAACTACTTGTTCCTACCATATTTCATACATGGTTGTTGGTGACACTTTTCTTTGTCTTCACTGGGTCTTTCCATGCAAATAGCTGATGCATTCAAGGATATTCTGTTACCCTTGGATCATATTCACCTTTTCTATGAGGTCAACACTACTTGAAATGCCACTGTGAACTACAATTACATAACATTGGCCATTTGGGATGTCTCTCACATTCTCCTACCCCCCTCATTTCACTAACTTGAACCATTTTCTGGGTGCATACATTTGTCATCCCTGAACTCCCAACTGTCAGAGTGATGCCAGGAGAAGGGGATCCTATAAATCTGGACTTTGGGTTTACTGGAGCACCCCAAACCTGACGATTGGTACCAGCAGAAGGTGAGCTCTGCCATTTTCTCAGGTCACCATGTGACCACTGGCTAGTTTGTGCAAGACTGATGCTAGTAGCCTAAGGTGACAGAAAATCTGAAGGGTGGTGGGAATAGAACAAAGAACCCTGGAGACTACTATCACTGTATTAACTCATATTGTGGAATTAACACTATAATAATTTTATAGTATTAATAAAATTTCATGGTGTTGAAAAATGCACCTAATAAATGGAACTTTGTTATGGTATTCAGAGATAATGTTGAGTAATAATAAAGTCCAATAGGCCATATTCTCAATTCAATAATGTTCTAGTTATAATGATTTATGGATGTCATTATTTTGAGTAAAACTGCTTATTAAGTGGTACATTTTTATTTCCAAGTAAACTGGCTTGTATCTATATGTTTAACTGGCTTCATGGCCTCATGGCTGGTGCTGTGTCAGGGTTTCTGTGTAAAACAGTTTGTCTGACTAATTAAAATGTGATTTCAAAGCCTATTTGTTATTACTTCTATTATCTTCTTGTAGGGCTCTGGAATAACATGTTTATGGCTTCTGCAAACTCATCTAATTTAATATTTGCCTAGTAACCCAAATGTCCCCATTTAACAACAGTTGCCCTTGGAATACAGATTTTTTTCTTTCCCACAAGGCCAGCTAAATTTTAACTAATTGTCACTGCAATATTCTACACTGACTGGGTACATGAGCCTTACTGATGGCGAAATTGGAATTGTTAAATGCAACCGGTTATTAATTTGTTCTTAGTACAAAGGATGCAATTATTCTTCTAAAAATAAAGCGCTTTGGGTTGGGAGAAAAGCAATGAATGGAACAAGCCCTCATAATTTAATATTCTTCATTTGATATTCTTAGCAGATCTTCTGAATGACATTTAGAGGCCAGAACTGAAATTATTAGCCAGCATGACCAAGCAATTCAAAGGGCCATAATGACTTTTACAAAAACTATGAAATGAAACCCAATGATTACAATGTTTTCATGGTAATTGTCCTTTCTACTTCAGAAAGGAGGAGGAAATGCTGGAGAGCAGAGCTTCCCTGAGGCTGGTGGGCATCCCCACACCACCCAGAGTCTTACAGCAGGTAGACCCTGACCCAGAGCAGCCTCTGGGAGCCTGTGTTCCTAACTTAGTGGGTGGTGGTACTCCTGCCGCCATCCTAAGCTCCACACTTTGAGTAACAAGAACTCAAAACGATCACGGAGTTTTTATTTACAGGAGTTGAATCTAGTTTCGGCTTAAGAATTTAAGGTGATCCAAGTCACTTTCTTACACAGAAAGTTATTTAATTCATTCAAGTGTTTAGTCACTAAATAAATAGAAGGAAGCAGAGATATCATGAAGCCTCAAAGTATACCACACAAACACATTCCTGAAATACACTGAAAATATTTGTGGAAATTCAGTTAACTTCCAGTACATGTCTCTGGGTCTCACCTATTAGGTTACTCACTACTTCCACGTCTGGCAACACATTGCTTTATGTATTGAACCAGGCACATGATTCACGAAGGGCTATTTTTTTTAAATGAAGTATTTCATGTCTGTGAAAATGCTTTATGTTGAAGAACAGAATACCTTATCCTGAATTCCATCTAAAGTTTGGTGAATTTTTTTTTGTTTTTACTACTAAACTTTTTATTTTGAGATAATTGTAGATTCACATGTAGTTATAAGAAATAATGCAGAGAGATCACATTTACATTTACAGTTTCTCCAATAGTATCACCTTGAAAACTGTACTATAATATATAGTCAAGATATAGAATATTCACATCATTACAAACATTTGCACATTGCCCTTTTATTGCTACATCTAGTTCTAAAGGATATTTTCCAATTTATGTTATACTGTTAACTACTGAAATTTTTACACCTGACTCTGGAATTAGAGAGGGGAACTGCACAGGGGGCATTATTTGCTCAGTGCAAAAACAAAATTCACCATGATTCAGAGCAGCAGGAAGGAGAAAAGAATCTGGAAGTAGATTTCCTGCCTCATCCTTGCCTCTCTTGTGCTGACTGTTTTCACTTGGCTAGAGAAATACCCTGCTGACTGAGCTCATGTTGGAGTCTTGAACTCTTCAACAATGAGACACAAGTCCATTTATCCTTCACTTCCCCTGCATCAGGGTTGCAAATTATGGCCTCAGGGCCAAATCTGATGTGCTGAATGTTTTGTAAATAAAATTGTCCTGGAACAATACAGTGTTCTTGTATTGCAGCCACCTGTTGTCAGTGGCTGACTTCCTGCTACAAGGGAACAAGGAGTAATTGCAATAAAAAGTGAAGAGCCTGCAAGACTAAAATGTTTTCTATCTATCCCTTTTCATAGTAAGTCTGTTCAAGTTGACTCTTTCTTGATTTTCCTTTTCCCAGAAACTTCCAGTAACTCTTTCCCATTCTCATTTCAGCTAATAAACTGTTTCTCCTTTCTATAAGAAAAATTAAAGAGAATTTTCTCCTCCTCTAGACACCTAAGGACATCTGTACCCACATAACATCTTTCCTGCAATTACTAAGAGTGATGCTGTCATATAAGGTAGCCATTCTCTCATGTCGTAGATTCTTTCCCCTCCAGCCCATTCATGTTAGGCTGCAGCAATTGGTTCTGCTCTCCCAAATGTCCACTTACTCCTCTAATGCATATTTCCCTTTGTAACTGCAGAACCAGCTCAACATGGCCCTATCCTGTTTAACAAAATGCTGAGTTGCCTTTCAGAGATAACAGATGAAAACCTCAAGTCATGCCGCCAAAGCATGCACAAAGAGAACTATGACCTCCAACGGCACCCAGAACAAAAGGATGGGGACTTGACCAGAACTTGAACACTAGAACACTTTCAGACTTAGAGGGTCTATTGTCCAGGAAGATCTTGTGCTAAAGTTCATTTACCATAAATGGCCAAGCTCCAAAGCTTTCAATAAAAACCTGCATGGCTTAGCATTTCCACATTCTTGTTCCTCTGAGCCCCTAAGTTTCAAGGTCTTCCTTTAAAAGCCTTCATTAAAAAACATCAGGGAGTTTAGGCATTGTGGTGTCCAATCGCAGCCTGCGGGTCACATGCGGCCCAGGATAGCTTTGAATGTGGCCCAACACAAAATCGTCAATTTACTTGAAATCTGTTTTTTTTTTCCTCATCAGTTTTCATTAGTGTTTGTGTATTTAATGTATGACCCAAGACAACTCTTCTTCTTCCAGTGTGGACCAGAGACACCAAAAGGCGAGACACCCAAGTTTTCTTGCTATTATTGCTTGATGCCCTACAAAAACAAAGAGCTTTAATTTCTCCATTGAAAATCTTGATGTTCAGTACTTGGCTTTGCTGTGCATGGGATGGGCAGACTCTCATTTGTTCCATAACAGCTCAAGCATTTTAACATATTCTAATTCTTTTCACTGAAAAAGGACTCTATCCTAATTTGGTGATTTTTTCCTCCCACTGTACATCTACCCTGCTCTTTCCATGACCATCTACAACATCCATGTTGCTTTACCCAATGGCAAATCTCACTCCCATGTCATAATGACTACTCTAGCACCTGATAGTCCACTACAGATGAGGCTGTGGACAACCACTTTTTATCTACTTTTTAAGTACTTAAACATTACAGTTTTAATCAACAGATTTCTCAGGAACACATTCATTGAGTAGATATGTAATTAAATATTGTTTAGGATTTTGTAAAATAACTTTTTCAATTAAAAAATCAGTTCTGTCCCTATCCCATGTGACTTAGTTGGTTGGAGTGTTCTCTCATAACCAAAGAGTTGCAGATCGATTCCCAGTCAGTGCACATATGTAGGTTGTGGGTTCAATCACTGGTTTGGGCGTGTATGATTCCTTGTTCTGGGAGTGTACAGGAGTCAACCAATCAATGCTTCTCTCTCCCACTAATGTTTCTGTCTCTCCCTTCTCTCTGTCTAAAAACAATGAAAAAATGTCCTTGGGTGAGGATTTAAAAAAAATTTAAAAAATAGTTCTGCATATATGTTTAGGAATTGTAGCAAAAACATAGTTACAAGATTTACAAGATGATGATTAGCTAGATTTTGAGAGGGTCAGTAAAGGCAGAAAGAAAAGGTATATGTCCCTTGTACTACCAAGAAAACATGGATAAAATGTGTTCATGACTTGCCCTGCATGGTGTGGCTCAGTTGGTTGGTGTCATCCTGTCACCCAAGGGTTGTGGGTTCCATTCTTGGTCAGGGCACATAACTAGGTTCTGGCTTCAGTTCCTGTTGCAAGTTTGGTCCTTGGTCCAGACATATACGGAAGGCAATCAGTTGATGCTTCTCTCTCACATTGATGTTTCTCTCTCCCTTCCTCTCTCTCTAAAAGCGATGAAAAAAATGTTCTCAGATGAGAATAAAAAAAAATTTTTTAAATGTCTTCATGACTTAATTTGGGGCAGCAGAGAAAGAAAGTGAAGTTATGAGTTACTTTGTAGCTTAAGTCCAAAAGTAACTAAGAGTATGATGATAGATATGAGAAAAATATGGTAGAAGATATAATAAGGGTGAAGTTAATGTTAGATATATTAAATATTTTGAATCAGGGAAGGAAGCATTTATCAATGCCAAAACCTTGTTGATTACAATGTCATAAAATTGAACCAATGTGTAGCAAAATCAAACCAATGTAGGAAAATCAACTCACTCTCTCTCAATAAGTGTTGGAATTAAGATAACTAATTCCATGCAAAATAATTTAGGTGCCAGATGTTCTCTAATAAGAAAACCATCCAGCTGTTCCAAAAGCATTGTGGAGAGATGTGTGAGATAAAGCTCTTACTATAAAGTCTGCTTTTGCTGAGTATTGAGGACTTCCACCATGAGATCTCTCTTGCTTTCCTTATCCTTGAGACAATCTGGGACATCATCTGAGCAGCAGGATTCCTTACCCAGCATTTTAAGGGAGGAACACCTAGACAAATGGTCAAGTCTATTATCCTGGAAAGGAAGTGAATGATTACCATGTAAAGCAGTTTCAGGAAAAAATGATATATGAAGAATTACCAATTAACCTATAACCTGTAATTAAATGAAACACTGATATACATTTTAATTACAAGTTTTGCTTTAAAAATCCAGTATTACAAGAAAGTGAAATCCCCTAATCAACTGGAATTAAAAAACAGAAAACTAAAACACACTAAGACAAACAGAAAAAGATGACCTACATTCAGAAAATTTTGATAATGGCTGACTATAGGTGGTAAATATTTTTCTCAAGAATTAAGGTTGTTTGCTCACATATATGATGTATTGTCATACAGGACACTCATTCAAAAGTTGTTATGCTAGTGACCTAATATTTCACACCTGAGGTCATGTTGTAACTGAACACAGATCTGGCTGCACTCCACTTTGAAAGCAAATACTTGAGAAGGAGGTGTTGATGTAAAGGAAAGTGGTTTTATTCAGTTGACAGCAACCTGGAAGATGGGGGACTCTCATCTCAAAGCCCATCTTAGCATTCCAGGAGTCCTGGCTAGTTTATATAGGGAAGAATGAGAAGAGGGGAAATAAGGAGTTTCTGGTGGTGTGAACTTTCTCAGCTCTTGGGTGTTTCAATATTATCTCCTGCATCTGTCATCATGTAGTTTCATCACTCTGTCTTCAGTTTTACTGTTGATATCTGGGAACAGGACATACAGGCAGCATTTCTGCTGGTCCTGATATGAGTGGCAGACACACATGCCTAATTTTTTGTGGTTGGGGTCAAGAAAAACCACTTTTCTCCTTATTTAAGCAGGAGATGCAACTGCTGATGTCTACAAAATACTTACAAGGAAACTTTTAATACATGAATTTTCTATGAGTTTGTTAGTATAGCCTATTCTATAATTACCACCTGATTAGTATATTATATTTACTTCAAGCACTGTTACGATTTCCCACTGTCAATTTTTCCTCCATATCTATGAAGCTATTGATATTCTCTGAGTCTTCTGGGGGAGTGAAAAACTTTAGCCCATTGTAAAGCAAAATTTCATGAGTTAAAAGCAGATATATATTTTTTTACAAATAATTGTTGAACAGACATAATTTTTTCAGCATGGGCAAAACAAGCCATAAGGAGGTTTAAACAGTAAAAACAAGCATTATAGAGAAAATAATGGTTAAACATAAATTTAAGTTCCTTTCTAATACGGATCTAAGTCTTTGTGGTATCTGTGAAAAGAGATTTGCAAATCAATCTTCCATTCCTTCAAACAGAGGGCTATGATGGTCCAATGTTTATTGAAGCCAGATAGCCTATGGCCTGATTTTGGTGATGCTTGTTTCCTCCTGGGCTAAGGTGGCAATCTAAGCACAACAAGAGGATTTTATTGTAATGCAAACTCCTCCTTGTCCGGCTAGTATATAGTCTAGGGCATTTCAAGTATTTAAGACAACTTTAGTTAGAGAGTCCAGAGATCTCTGAAAATTAGCAAGTGAGGTGGCAGTTTTATTGGCTACAGTGATTAAAGTCTTGGAGAGATTCCAAAGTACACGCTGATGTGCAGCTACTCCCCACCAGGGTAATAGAGTACATCTAGAGAAATACTCATCATCATTTGGGATTTCTCCAGGGAGATCTCAAGCCATTCGGGTGAACATTGATTGCTTGCCCTGGAGTACCATCTGCCCAAAGAGTTTTACTTACTTGCTTATGGATCTCAGGAGGGAGCAGTTCTCCTCTGAGTCCCCTATTCAGGAACAGGTTAAAAGCATCTGGAGCTGGAGTGCATATGTTCCAGTGGGACCTGCAGGTGAAGCTGCTGCTTTTCAGGAAAAAAGTTTATTTAGGCAGACAATTTACAGAGGAAGTCCCATTACAGCAGAGAAATGGGACATTCAGGCAAACAGAGGAAGTTGAGGCAGCTGTGTGATAACTTAAAATTTCTGAGTTGGCATTCTAAAGCCTGGAGGGAGGCTTGTTGCTATATTTGTCTTTTTATCTGTACAACTGAGATTTTTTTCCCCAGTTTGGTGTTTGATACAGAGTACATGGCTCCCATGCCTACTAAAAGTCAATCAACTTGTTTCCCATCTTCCAGGTTGCTGATACCTAAATAAAACCACATTTCTTTCATCAGCACCTGCCTCTCGAGTACTGGATTTTGAAGCAGCAGGCAACTTGACTTGCATTCAGTTACAATATGATATTGGGATAAATGTAGAGACTAAGCCATCTCCAACTGAGTCTGTGAACAAATGTGTTCTCTAAGACACATGAGTGGTATGAATGAATACCTACATGCAGGTTTTATACAGAGTATGCACACTTGTCACAATAAAAGTTTCTGTACATATCACTTCATATTTTTACATCATTTCAGTTGAGTGACAGATTGAGAATCAGAAGTGATTAAAATCTAGATATTTTTATGTTAATAATGTATTATCTAATGTAGTTTTATATAGCTGAACTCAATCTCCAAATACTTAGAGGATAAAAGCATCATCTCATTTACTTTTACAGTACATTAAAAAGGTTTTGCAGTCATAAATGTTATAACTAAAGACATTCATATTTAGTATTATTGACTTAGTAATAATTAAATCCATATATTTATGTTTATTATGGTCTTCCTCTACTGTCATTGTTTTCCAGTTGATTTCAAACAGGATGAAGTATTTAGATGTTTGTTAGCTAAACTGAGGGCTGGTGGTCTTTCTGTTAGCTCATATTCAGGGGATTTCTTTTCTTTACAAGAAGGTCAGAACTTCAGTCCTTGTATTTGTAGAGCCAAGCAGAAAACTTCTCTAGTACCAGCAGTCTTAAGGTGAAAGTGAAGTGGTTCCACCTTTAACATGTATTGTCACAGAGGGTAGTAGCAGGTGGGGCAGAACAGCACCACCATGACAGAGTAGAGCTTTCAGGAATTACTGATACTGTGTTGAATGGAATCTGAGTTCTTAGAAATATAGAGCTGGAATATAGCAACATTGGATATTTAGATCAATAAAATTTAATCTCACTTAAATGCAGCTGAACCCTTGGTTATTTAATGCAGAAGGTTTATACAGAGATAGTATGAAAGAAATATATTTTTTAAATCTGATATTCTGCCTGTCCAAAATAATGCATTTATATTTTAAATCTTTTCAAGATGGATGTGAATTATTTCTTTAAACATAAAACCCAAAGCAGTATGAGATAAAATCCTTCTAGGATTGAATTATAATTATTATTAAATTATCATTATTATGACATTTGTCTTTATCTATAAAATAGATTCCTGGGATTTGATTGGGATTTCGCTGGATTTACAGGTCAAGTTGGGAATCCCTAACACATTCTGAAGACTCACCTCTGCCGACCTGCTGACCTACTCAACTAAAGCCCTGTAGATTGCAAATGTTCATCTAGAGATGGAGTCCACTCTGGAATCTGGTCCTTGAGCGGAGTGGAGAGAAGAGTGGCCAGATTAAGATGAATCTTGTAGGGCTATTCAAGATGGATGAAGAGACCTTTGTTCATCTCTCTCAGGGCCCAAGAGCAAGCATCATCCACCTGGCATGATGTCCCCTCAGTTGAGTCAAGGCCAGCCCAGCTGAGCCCCTGGTTCTTCCAAAACTGATCTTGCCCTTGCCCTGCTTGAATATCAAGTGAGAGAACTAATGTCAGAGCCTAGGTTCTCACCATACTGACCTGGTAAGTGACTCACACAAAGCCTTGCCAAGGAGAATTCCAAATCCCTGGCTTCAAGAGTAGTTTGCCATCATGCCCTGGAAGAAAAGGGAGGAACAAGGCAGGATTTTCCAAGCCAGATTACTCTTGGAAGAACTCTAAATGCACTCACTATGACCCTCTAGGCCAGGAAACCTCAAACCTGCCTAGAAATTGGTGAAAACTTGAGACTTTGACCCCAAAGACCTGGCCTCTACTTTTATGATGGTGGTTACTAGTTGTGTCCTAAGTTTCAAAGACTAAATTTGACTACAGAGAGCATAGAACTAACAATAACAGTAAAAATGGCATCAGTAGTTAAACTTTTATGATCTGACTAACTGTTTACATGAGTTATCTCATTTGAAGTTAGTAACTATCCCTGAGGGTAAGTTCATTTGCTACTTCCATTTTTTTACAGGAAGTGGGGTTTCAAGAAGGCAAGTAACATTTTACATTGACAAATCCAAGATATAAAACGATTTCTTTCACTATCCCACGTTCTTAGCTGACACATAACACTGTCTACTTCAGAAAAACACTTTGACAAAAATGAGATTTCTCACAAAAACTATGATTTTTTTCTAACACAATAACAGCAAAAAATTTTAATAAATATAAATATTGATTCTTTTCACATCCCTTCTGTCTTTAACCATATGACTTCTCTCTTTTATCCTACCAACACTTTTTTTCATCTTCATTATTTTTTCTCACCTCCAAATCAGACTTAATAATGTTAAGAATATTCAGGGCCTATTTTTTTTCATAAAGTAAAAATACAGTCTTGGAAGCAACAGGTATCACATGGTGAAAATAACTCATTATACAATACATGGTTTTACTATTAAACAAGCACTATCTTTCCAAGTCTGAAAGAAGAAAGAGGCAAACAGTCTCTGAAATTATTCTTGTGTCTTGCAATTGAGTCATACAAATCAATGAAGAGAAAGTGCTTTGTATTTGATAACTTGGAGGTCCACAGACCTCAATATTCAGACTTTATTTGGATACTGACTCATAGAAACCAAGTCTTCACAAAACACCCACATTTATTTTAGACATTTAAAAATTTAAATAAGAGCAATGACTATGAATTTTTTAAAAAAATTGTCTTAGGTATGACAATGATATTGTTGTTATACTTAACCTGACATATGTGCATCTTCCTGTCAATTAGAAAAGTATTTGTGAGTTAAATGACATATCAAACAATATTTTAAATGCTCTAGCAATAGGAAAAAAGTAGACAAAAAAGAAAAGAGGAAGGAAGGAAGAAAGGAGGGAAAAGAGCATAGAGAAAGAGAATGAGAGTCATTGGATGGAAAGGGAGATAATTTGTCATTGTCAATTTTCCAAATACTGAAAAGCATTGTTTTAAGTCTGGCCATGGTTTCTCCAATGATGTGAACATCCTTATATCCTGGAGAGATACCTCTAAACATATGTTACCTTCAGTAACATATGATAAATTTCGGTCCCCAAGGTGAGTATAAAAATGAGTCTCAGAATGTTCTGAGTTCTACATTTATCCTGAAATGATTTAGATTTAAAGCAGAGATGAATATTTTATAATTTACTAATAAAATGTTTTTCTAAAGATTTTATTTATTTTTAGAGAGAGGGGAAGAGAAGGAGAGAAACATTACTGTGTGGCAACACAGCATGAGAGGCAACTCTCATGCACCCCCTACTGGAGACCTGGTCCACAAATGAGGCATGTACCCTGACTGGGAATCGAACCAGCGACCCTTTGGTTCACAGGCCAGCACTCAATCTACTGAGCCACACCAGCCAGGGCTAATAAAATATTTTAAGGACAAAACAATGATAACCTGAATATTGAAAAATTATCTTATTTAAGACTCTGAAGCTGCCTTATCACTGGTTTACCTGGTAAGATTCCAAAAGGAAGCTATAAATCAATATGGCTCCAAAAATTTCTGATTAAGGCAAATGTGTTTGCTTCAAGTCTGCTTCTTCCCTGGCAATATAGCCAACCTGTTGCTTTAGCACTGTGTGGAGAGTAGTGACAATAAGCTACACTATGAATGATGTACCTTCCCAAAGTTGTGATGCACAATTCATCTTGAGAGAGTGTCAATCCTTGGGATTTCAAATGATTTGGTGATACTGCCTTAAAGTATGAAGCCATTCCTCTTGTCATGTTCTGGGCTGGTGTGGTGAGTGTGTTTGTCCTGCGATACCAGTAGACTTCTCCTTGATCTGGAAAATGATGAATGAGATTCATCCTCAAGTAGATTGTACCACCCCTCACTCACAACTAACATATAAATATTATCTTGTTTATTTACTGACCTAGATACTGTGCCACTATGGACCGAAATGTCCTGATTTCATATCTTTTTTATTTTGAACATTTTACAAAGCTATAAAATACAGCAAAGGAAATGTAGTCGATAATATTCTAATAACTATGCATTGTGCCAGGCAGACACTTGAAATATCTGGGGAATCACATTGTAAAGTATGTCACAACCTTTTGGAATCTCTGGGCCACACTAGGAGAGGAAGAGTTTTCTTGGGCCACACATTAAATACACAAACACTAACAAACACAAAAACAAAAAAATCCTCATAGTATTTTAAGTAAATTTAAGATTTAATGTGGGCTGCATGCATAGCCATCTTGGATCACATGCAGCCTGTGGGCCGCAGGTTGAACACCCCTGGACTCTAACCACTATGCTGTATACCTGAAACTAATAGAAAATAATATTGAATGTTAATTGCAATTAAAAAATAAAATTTGTGGGGGGAGGGTGGTAGGTGGAAGTAGAAGGGGGTATAAGAGAGATAAATGGTAATGGAAAAATTAAAATAAAATGAACTATTAAAAATTTAAAAAATTAAAATTAAAAAACACACAGACAGAAGATTTAAATATTAATAAACTATTTATTTTAGAATAGGTACAGACTTACAGAAATGTTAAGATAATATTACAGAGAATTGCTATACTCAGTTTCCCTTATTACTAATCTCTTACATTAATATGCTACATTTGTCACAATTCATGAACCAAAATTAATACAATATTTTTAACTAAAGTTCATATTTTGTTCAATTTTTTATTTTCCCTTCAAAAAATTAATTGCATCATATTGGCAACCTGCTTATACATTATCTAATGGTTTACTAATATTTAAAATATATTACTATGCTTAATAATAAATAAAGCAGGATTGATATTATTACCCCATGTTTTTCAAATGAGGAAACTTAAGTTTAGAATTGAAGTGACATAGAGTTAAATAATGTGGAAGAGAACAATAAGAATTAATTAACAATTTCTAATACTTCCTAGTGTATATTGAATATGATGCATTTCTCACTTAAAAAGAAAATATAGTTAGAAGCATGACATATTTAAAGTCATTTTTTATGTAAAATATCCATAACTATATAGCCATAAATATTTATTTAAAAACATCACAGGGACTAAATAAATAAGATGCTGAGAAATAGTTCTATGGTATTAGAGGTCAGAGATACAAAGTATCACATTAAATACAAATTGCCTGCTTCTCAGGCACCTGCTCATTTATTCCTAAACTAAATACTGAGTTTTATATACATTGTACTTGTAGTAAACTATGCCCATAATTATGTACTCAGCACAAATTGCAAAGAAATGTTCATTTTTTTCCAGATTAAAGAATTCAATATAAACCTGGAAAGAAAAGAGTTTGAACAACCTCAGAGAACATGATCATAATCATTTAGTGGTTAGTGATATCTGTTCTCTCTTACTGTCTTTCCATTTCTTTTTTTCTCCATCTCCTTTTGTGAATCCAGGTGTGGAAATATAGCAATTAATATTAACCTGAATTTGATTATTTGGCTCTTCAGCATTTCATTGAATTATGTTGACTTGGTAATTTGATTGCTCTGCAGATGTGAGCTACACTGATTGCATTAAAATATCTAAAGGAAATGAAGAAATACCACCAAACAACATGGAAAAAGATACTTAATTCCCCACTGCTCAGTACATCCTCCAGGGGAGAAATGGAACGGTGACATGACAGCCCTTCAAAGTTCCTTTTTTCTCTGAAGAATTTTCCTCCTATTAAGACAAAGCAGCACATTATTTTCCACCTAAGTTTGTGAATATTTATATAGAGTGAAATCTCCTAAAAATATCCCATGGTTGATTAAAAATTACTTCATGTCTGTCCTGCTGGAGAAAATTATAGCTTCTCTGATGACTGGAGAGTGGGCATATTAAGAACAAAGCAAGCACGTGTGTTCCAAACTCTGGAACCAAGAGGGAGGCTGAGATATTGGGAGGGGTAGCCATGCAGATGACAAAGGAGCAACAAAAGCTAGCTTCCTGTTTCCAGAGAGGGAGAAGCAAACAGAATGCTGTGGCAACAGGAAGAACCCTCTCAGAACAGAGTCTGACTTGGTCTGTAACGTGACATCCTTCCCATTGCCCCCAGGGGAGGGCTGAAGCAGCAGCAGGGCAGTGACTGTGATTGGGAAGGACCTGAATCTGCACATGTGTTCTGGCTTGAGGCTGCAAAGGTAGACAATTTCAGACCAGTTGTTAGCCTAAAACTTTATTATCTATAGAAAGACTGTCTTTAATACTGAGAAACTGATGGGGAAAACACTTTGCCAGATAAAATATAGGACATCTGGTTAAATTTGCACTTCAGGAAAATGATGAATAGTTGTGTGTGTGTTCTTAGTATAAATATATTCCATGTATTCCCTTCTACTTTAATTTGGTAATCAGTCTGACAATCTTAGAGTGATATCAACCTATAGTTTCCAAAGTTCAATACCAGGAACTCTAGAGGAAAATGTGGACAAATGAATTTGCTGAGAGCCCTAACAAAGCCCCAGGCTGCTACTCAAAAAGAGCCTGTGGAATATGTCCAAACAGAAAGGATGTTCCCCACATTGACCACCCTAAACTGTCTCTTCTGATTTCTGAGTATCAGTGCTACTAACAACCTGGTTTTGTTTTTATATCAACTCCATTTTATTTTGCTTCCTTAGAACCCTTTATTTTGCTGCTTACAAAATATTTGGAGGGATCTGGGGTAACATTAAAGTCACTGTCACTTAAATTTACAGATAATTAGTCAATGTGATATCTTTCCATGGATTTACTTTGGAAATTCTTGTATACATTTTGAAGCCACCTCTATAGGGCTTTCAAAACTAGTTTACAATATATACACAACAATTTAGATTACAAAAAGCTCCTATGAGCAGCTTTGAAGAATCAGAGAACACTGATTTTATGCTCATTTATTAAAAATGGAAAATATAGCACTTATGGTATGCCTTCAAAGCATCAACATATATAAATGATGGCTTTCAGTCTACCCTGACATAAAATGAGCAACCTGGCATTGTAACTACATTCTCTTGGATGATCTACTCATCATTCTTCTTGGGGTTATAAGTTACAGCATCTCCTTCCTAAAACATGACAGTCAATTAGCCATTATCTTACATTCAGTCAAATAAGTTCTGAGTGGTTTTCTAGATTAATTCAGCCATTCAGCCATATACAAATTGATAAAGATTTTCTCCATTGTAACAGAATTTGTTAATAGTGTGACTTTTTCACTGAGTATACATTTACCTGCACTGAGAATCTATTTATCTATACTTCCCATATAGTATTCATTGGTCATATGTGTCTATGACAACTTGAAATATGGCTAGTCTGAACCAAGAGGTATGTAGGAGCATACATACACATAGTTTAAGGCTTTGTGGTTAGAAAAAAACTATGTATAATATTTTACATTGATTACATGTTGGAATGATATATTTTTTGTAATAGTTGGTTAAATGAAATATTAAAATTTTACTTATTTTTTATTTTTTGATGTGGCTTTAAACAACTTATATTTATAAATGTAGTTCACATACTAGTTCTGTTGGATGGTGCTTCATTAGATAATAAACTTTATGGGAGTGGGGACTGAGCTACTTCTTGATTTGGTTCATATTCTTAAAGACACTTCTTTAAACAGTAAATCATTCTGTCTTTACTTCCTCTACATTGACTAAAACTCACTAAAATCAGGGTTCTGTTTTTAACCTTTGTAGTGCATCTTCTCAAAAATATTCATAATTACTATTCATATTGGTTTTACAATATAAAACATTCAGTGCTCAGTTAACAGTCCTTTATACTTGACTGAGCATTGCTGTTGATGCTCCTTGAAAAACTATTTCTCCAGGCTCTGTGCTGCTACTCTCTGCTGATTGTGTATTTATTTCTCTAATGCCTCTTACTCAGTCCTCTTCATAGATTCATCATCATCCCTGCCCTAAGGGGTGTTGATTTTTGTTTCTCTAAATAAATTCTCTCTCGTTGTCATCCCTTGCTATCTGATGGCTTTAACTAGCACCTATAGACTGAATCTTTAGACACCTATCTATTTGGATAGACAGATATAGATGGTATAGATAGATGATATAGATATAGACAAATTACATAAAAATCCATCTCTTTTTGATGCCCTCAGGGAGAGTTAATGCACCTTTTGTGTAGGCACACAGGCCATATCAAGCCTGGGACAAAGCTCTCAGGTGAGCTGTACAGATACCAGCAGTGGGAGTTAGCTAGAGTTTCTCAAATAAATAAAGCCTCTGATACCTGGGCAGAGAACCAGCATCATGGCTCACAACCACAAGAATCTATTTTTGTGTATATAGATCTGTGAGTCAACTAATGTTTGGCTGATGGAGTGTGGGCTCAGCTGGAAGTTGCAGGCTGCTATCTGCTGGCCTTGGCTCCAAGCTGTAGGTTAGACTCCAATCTCTTATTTTCTGGTAGAGTCCCAGGTGGATGGGTCTGGGTTCAGAGGAAGTATTTTCCCAACAGATCACCAGGGAACAGACACTAAGCTGTACAAGCCACTGATAGACACTGCTCTATATCACATCCAAACTCAGCATCCATGAGATAGTGACCAGGAACAGTTCACCCATTATGACAGTAGTACCATACTGTAATCAGCACTGTATGATTTTTAAACATGATCTAAAATCCTTGTTTCTAATTACCATATTGCTGTGTATAATGCACACCCAAACTTTTAGGGGAAAAATTTGTTTTAATTTTTAATTCAATTATTTATTTATTTATTTATTTATTTATGTTTAGATACTTGTTTTTTGTATTACAAAAGTTATTATTTTGCATATGGATATTGTTATTGCTTTCTAGAGTTACACTTTTAACCCATAAGCATAAATAAAAGAAAAACATTTATATAGATGTGGAATTAGTATTACCTACGCATAATGTGCATCCTTATTTTTCCCTAAAAAATTCCAGCAAAAAAGTGTGCATTATAGGTGGCAAAATATGGTATTACTAGCATTATTATATTTCTCAGGTTAGGCTAAAGTATGTGAAGTGATTCCAAAATCTCAATGGCCCACAAAAATAAGTATTACAAAAATATTTAATAGGTGTTTTAAAACACTTATTCAAAAGTAAGTGTTTTATTCCTCAAACTAATGTTTACATGAGTCAGTTATGACTCTGCTCATAACACCCTCATTTGGTGAACCTGTCTTAGCAAGCAGTTCACATCAGTAACACTCCAGTCTTCTGACTAAGAGGAAAGGGAGACATGATGAATCTCAAATTCACTCATAAAGTTTTACCTTGGAAATGTCACACATTACTTCTATCAACATTTCATTACCCAGAGCACAAGCCATGAAGCTTCGAAACACAAAGGGCAGGGATGTATAGTTTTCCTGTGAGAAAATGAAATAATTGTGCACAATGCAGTCTGTCATACTTACCTGAATTCATGCATTAATTATATTTGCAGACTTGATTCTTTTTTATTGTGACACAATCAAAATGCATTGAACATTATCTTTGAATTTGAGAATGTAAAAAAAATGATAATCTGGGCGTTTGTGCAGTTAAACTTCCATAAAAAGAGACAGACAAGTTTGTTTGCAGCAATCTCCTGCTAAATACAGTTTTATAAACAGGATCTTGGTTAACAAACCAGATCCAGCAATATATCAAAAAAGATTATATACCATCATCAAGTGGTATTCATCTCAGGAATGCAAGGATGGCACAGTATTCATAAATCAATAAATGTAACACACCACACAAACAATACAAAAGACAAAAACCACATGATCATATCAATAGTTACTGAAAAAGAATTTGATAAAGTACACCTATTTATGTGATGTAGACCCCGGCTCGTGGGGTCCACATCATTATGGATGAAATATGAGACAAATTCACACAGATTACTGAATCCAATAGAGGAAAAGGGATGGATGGCATGGCTTTTCTCTCAAGGGGAGAAAAAGCCTTGGCCCTTGCTCCAATGAGCTTTTATTGTCTTACTGGGCACATTAAAAGAAGGTCCTCATTAACTATGCACAGGCTTGCTTTAGGTGGTTACCTTATATAGAAAACAAAGGAGCCAATGCTGCTAATCACATCACAGAAGAGGGATATTTGCAAATGAAAAGGTAAAAGTAGTTGGACCAGTTACACTCATCCTTGGAAGGTTTAGCATGGTTTTTAGGAAGTTGCTTTGCAGTAAATGTCCTCAGTTCAGGGTGAGGGAGTTTTAGCAAAAAGCAAGACTCATAGTGGCCTAGGCACATTGCAGGCCTGATTCCCCACAGGAGAACCTATCTGTGGGTGTGGGTCCTGTGCATCTCAGTGGGAGCTGGGCCCACACCACGCAGAATGGTCTACTACATTGATGATAACAAAAATCAGCAAAGTAGGAAGAGAGGGAATATACATCAATATAATAATGACCATATCTGAGAAACCTGTAGCCAACATCATACTTAACAGGTAAAAACTAAAGTCTTTCCCCCTGAGATCAAACACAAGACAAAGGTGTCCATTTTGACCACTTCTATTCAACATACTATTGGAAATTCTAGCCACATTGATCACAGAGGAAAAAGAAATAAAAGTCATCCAAATTGGAAAGGAGGAAGTACAGCTGTCCCTGTATGCAGATGACATGATAGTATATACAGAAAACCCTATAGACTCCATCAAAAAACTACTCGATCTAATAAATGAAGTTGGCAAAATGGCAGGACACAAAGTCAATATTCAGAAATGGAAGGCATTTTTGTACACAAACTATAAAATATCAGAAACAGAAATTAGGAAAAAATCCCCTTTGCTATGGCGACAAGAAAAATAAGGTACCTAGGAATAAACCTAACCAGGAAGAAAGAGACCTGTAATCTGAAAACTACACATCACTGAAGAAAATAATTAAGGAAGACACAAATAAATTGAAGCATATACCATGTTCATGGATTGGAAAAATTAACATCTTTGAAATGTCCATACTACCCAAAGCAATCTATACATTCAATGCAATCCCTATCAATATACCACTGACATATTTCAGAGATATAGAACAAATATTTCAAATATTTATATAGAACTATAAATGACCCTAATAGCCTCAGCAATTTTGACAAAGAAGAACAAAGTACGAGGGATCACCATACCTGATATCAAACTATATTACAAGGACACTTTAATCAAAATAGTCTGGTACTGGCATAAGAACAGACACATGGATCAATGGGACAGAATAGAGAGCCCAGAAATAAACCCATGTCAATACAGTCAGTTAATATTCGACAAAGGAGAAGGAACATAAAATGGAGTAAAACTAGCCTTTTCAATAAATGGTGTTGGGAGATCTGGACATCTACATGCACAAAAATGAAGCTAGACCACCCACTTACACCATACAGAAAAATAAACTCAAGATGGATAAAAGACTTAAATATAAATCATGACATCATAAAATTCCTAGAGGAAAACATAGGTAGGAAAATTCCAGATATCCCACATAGCGATGTTTTCACAGATACATCCCCTAAGGTAATGGATATAAAGGAAAGAATAAACAAATGGAACTACATCAAACTAAAAAGCTTTTGCACAGCTAAAGATAACACCAACAAAATGGAAAGGGAACAAACCATATGGAAAAATACACTTTCCCATGATACCTCAGGTAAAGGTTTAATCTTCAAAATATATAAAGAACTCATATGACTTCACACCAGGAAGACAAACAATCCAATTAAAAAATGGGCAAAGGACCTGAACAGACACTTCTCCAAAGAGGACATATAGAGGGCCCAGACAAGTATATGAAAGGTTGCTCAGCATCTCTAGATTTCAGAGAGAATTTGCTGGTGAAGCTATGGAGAAAAGGGAACCCTAGTACACTGTTGGTGGGAATGCAGATTGGTGCAACCACTGTGGAAAACAATATAGAATTTCCTCAAAAAACTAAAGATAGCTCTGCCTGTCAAGCCAGTGATCCGATTCCTGGGACAATACCCTAAGAATCCTGAAACACCAATTCAAATGAATCTATGAATCCCAATATTCATAGTAGCGTTATTTACAGTAGCCAAGTGCTGGAAACAGCTCAAGTGCCCATCAGTGAATGAGTGAATAAAAAAACTATGGTACATTTACACGATGGAACACTATATAGCAGAAAGAGAGAAGGAACTCCTATCCTTCGTAACAGCATGGCTGGAACTGGAGAGCATTATGTTTTGTGAAATATGTCAGGTGGTGAAAGGCAAATACCATATGATCTCACTGGTAAATGGACCCTAATCAACAAAAGAAACAAATGAGCAAAATAGAACCAGAGACATGGAAATAAAGAACAAACTGACAGTGACCAGAGGGGTGAAGAAAGGGGGGTAATGAGAAAAGAAGGGGAAGAGACAAGCAAAGCAACATAAACAGAGGACTCATTAGCATGGACAGTGGGGTAGATTGACTGTGGGAGTGGGGTAGGATGTAGTAGGGGTGAGCTATGGAGGAAAATGGCAGGACAGCTGTAACTAAACAACAATAAATTAAAAAATAAAGGAAAGTAGGATCTTGAAGAGATATTTATACATCCATATTCATAGGAGCAATATTCACAATTGCCAAAAAGTGAAAGCAACCAAAGTGTCCATCAATGGATGAATGGATAAATAAAAAGTTATCTATATGTACAGTGGAATATTATTTAGTCTTAAAAATGAAGGAAATTCTTATGTAAGCATGACATATATGAACCTTTGAGACACTTTGTTGAGTAAAGCAAGCTAGACCCCAAAAGACAAATACTATATGGTCCAATACTAAACTATTGTTTAATATGATTCCATTTATACAAAGGATTTAGAATAGTCAAATTCACAGAAATAGAAAGTAAAATAGATGGTGCCAGATGCTGTGGTGGAGGTGGTAGAGGGTGGTAATGGGTAGTTGTGGTTTAATGGGAATGGAGTTTGAGATGAGGAAAAATTCTGGAAGTGAATCATGGTTGTAGGTGGAAACCCATGTGAATGTACATAGTTCCATTGAATTTTACACTTAAAAGTTGTTGAAATTGTAACTTTATTGTATATACGTTATACCACAATTAAAATAAGTTAAAATAAAAATAATGAAATTCTTTATGGATGATTTCTTCAGAGAACTAAAAATGACATAAAATAATATTAAAAATCCCAGAGCTTAAAAATATAACAGTAAGTAAATTAATTGTTAGAGTTAGCAGCATATTAAAGACACCTGGAGAACATTTTAAGTCTGAAGCACAGAGAGAGAGAAATCAGAAAATAACAAAACAAGATAGGACAGATAAGGGATTATCTACCTTGTTCATAAAAACCATATTTTATACAAAGCCACAAACATAACAACCTCTACAAACTCCAAACAAGGGAATAAAAAGGAAACCACCTAAGATTTTCCTCATAAAACTGCTGTGAACCAAACACAGATAAAATCTTACACACATCCAGATAAAAAGTTATTAACTTCAAAGTAACAATATTATAATGAAATCTGATATCTCAATGACTGCAATACAAGCCAGAAAACAATGGGATGATATTTTCAACATGTTGACAAAAATTATGTCAACATAGGATTCTATTAGAAAATATATTCTTCACGAGTGAAGATAAATAAAAACATTTTTGGACAAGCAAAAATGAAGACAATTGTTTATGAGCAGACATGCATTAAAACAACATTAACAGATATTCTTCAAGTAGGAAGAAAATGATTCAGGATGGAAGGTAGGTGATAATAGAAGTCCTAGACACAGCAATCAGACAAGAAAAAAAAAATAAAAGGCATCCAAAATGGAAAGGAAGAAGTAAATCTGTCTTTATTTGCAGATGACATGATTCTATAGAGAACCCCAAAGATTCCACCAAGAAACTACTAGAACTGATAAATGAATTCAACAAAGTAGCAGGATACAAAATTAATATCCAGAAATCAGTTGCATTTTTATATGCCAATAATGAAGTAACAGAAAGGGAAATTGTGAAAACAATCCCATTCACAATTACTTCAAAATATTAGATGCCTAGGAATAAACCTACCCAAGGATGCAAAAGACGTGTACTTGAAGAATTATAAGACACTGAAGAAATAAATTGAAGAAGATACAAATAAATGGAAGCACACACCGTGTTCATGGATAGGAAGAATTAACATCATTAAAATGTCCATACTACCCAAACAATTTATGGATTAATTCAATTTCTGGATTAAGGTGGAATTAATGGATTAATAGAAATTGAATTAATCTCCCCATAGATTGAATTCAATTTCTATCAAGATTCTAACGACATATTTCCCAGAACAAATATTTCAAAAATGTATATGGAACCATAAAAGGCCCTATATATCAACAGCAATCCTGAGAAAGGAGAATAAAGCTGGAGGAATCATGCTAACTAATATCAAACTACACTATAAGCCCATAGTAATCAAAACAACATGGCAAAAACACACATAGACCTATGGAACAGAATAGAGAGCCCCAAAATAAACCCACAACTTTATAGTCAATTAATACTTGACAAAGGAAGCAAGCACATATAATAGATTAAAGATAATTTATTCAATAAATGGTGTTGGGAAAATTGGACAGATATATGCAGACAAATGAAACTAGATCACCTTCTTATACCACACACAAGAAGAAATTCGAAATGGATTAAAGACTTAAATGTTAGACCTGAAACCATAAAAGTCCTCAAAGAAAACATAGGCAGCAAAATATCAGACATTGCTCATAGCAATATTTTATCAGATGTATATGTCCAGGAAGGGAAACATAAGAGAAAATAAATAAATAGGGCTACATCAAGCTAAAATTTTTTCACAGCAAAGGAAGCCATCAGCAAAATAAAAAGACACCACAGAATGAGAGAACATATTTACCAATACATCTGATAAGGGATTAATAACCAAAATTCATAAAGAACTTACAAAACTCAACACCAAAAAAACAAACAACCCAATTAAAAATGGGCAAAGGACCTGAATAGACACTTCTCCAAAGAAGACATACAGATGGCCTATAGACATATAAAAAGATGCTCTACATTAGTCAGAGAAATGCAAATTAAAACCACAATGAAATATCATCTCACACCTGTCAGAATGGCTATCAGCAATAAATCAACAAACAACAAGTGCTGGGGAGAATGTGGAGAAAAAGGAACTCTTTTGCACTGTTGGTAGGAGAGCAGATTGGTAAACCACTGTGGAAAGCAGTATGGAGATACATCAAAATATGTAAAATAGAACTGCCTTTTGACCCAGCAATCACACTTCTGGAAATATATCTGAAAGAACCCAAGACACTAATTTGAAACAACCCCTGTGTTCATTGCAATATTATTTACAATCACCAAGATATGAAAAGAGCTCAAATGTCCATCAGTAGAAGAGTGGATAAAACAATGGGATGTTTATACAACAAAAAACTACTTGACTGTAAAAAAGAAGAAAATGTTACCATTTGTGACAATATGGGTGGATTGAGAAAGACAAATACTATATGATTCCACTCATATGTGGAATCTAATGAAGAAACTGAACTAACAAAGAAAACACAAACAGACTCATGGATGGAGAGCAGGCTGACAGCTAAGGTGGGGAGGGGAGTTTAGAGAGTGAAGGGATTGAGAAAAAAGGAAAATGACCAATGGACATCAACAGCTATGTGGTGCTTGAACTTAAAGGGACAGGTGAAATTAAATTATCAAATAGGAGAGGTGATGAGAATATGTTACAATTAAGACAAAACAAAGTTTGGGTACAAAATAAAACAAAAATGCTTAGAAAAGACACAACATTATACAGAAAAAAGTTAAAAAATAATTGTAAAAACATCACTATCCCCCTGTTTGCTCTTGTTCATATATATATATATGGACAAGATAGCTACATTATATATATATATAAAATATATATATAATATATATATAGCTACATTAATATCAAATACAATAGACTTCTTTAAGGAAAGATGAAAAGAAGGGTGGGGGAAGGGCATATTGTGGGAAAGAAGGGGAAGGTTCAAGTTAAGCAATATGTATATAAAAGACCCATGGACGAGGACAATGGAGGAGATTGTGGGATGGGGTTGGGCAGGGCAGGGTAGAGCAATGGGGGAAAATGAGAGCAACTGTAATTGAACAACAATAAATTTTTTTAAATCAGGGTAAAAGACTTAATTTCTCAGGTAAAATTTCCCTTCAAAAAATAGTTTTAATACCAAAATTCAGATGTACATGCAATAGATGTAATGAATAGTTGTATGTAGGTGACTAACAGAATGAAGAACCAAAATTCAATATGGATGTAAAATATTTAAACAAGATGATGAACTAAGATTACCTCGTTGGGCATAAAGAATACTGTACCTAACACTTCCAGGGTGCACATTTTTCTCAAGCACACAGTGGGTATTTACCAAAACTGACCATAGACTGGAACACATATTAAGTCTTAAAAAATATCAAATGATTTAATTCATACAGATGATAGTTTCTATATACAGTGGAATCAAACTATATGGTGACAAAAAAACACTTAAAATTCTGATACATTTAAAGATTAAGTAATACTTTTGTGGATAAATTTTGGGTCAAAGAATAAGTCATTACATAGCACATGTATATAAATGACAGTGTCAATATATTTTGAACTAAATGAAAATAAGATATATGCCATCAGTGAAGCTAAAACTGAGATTTAGGGAAAATTAAAATTTAAATACATATGTTAGAAAAAAGTGTAGCATATAAATGGGTATGTCAGCATTGACTTCAACAAGCTACAGAACACAGCAAATTAAACCCACTGTAATTACTAAATTTATGGAAGAGAAAAACAAACATATTTCATCCAAATAATACATAAAAACATTTAAGAAAATGAAGTATCAATTTGTGATAAAACTCTATTAAGAAATCAGATGATGAAAAGAGAGCTCTTTGTTGTGATAGATTATCTAAAAAAAAATTAGCCACTATACCAGTTAACAGTGAAAACCTGAACAAATTTCCTGTAAGATGAGAAACAAGACAAAGATGGATTGAATTGATTCACCAACACAAAAAAAGCATTGTCTCAGAGGTCTGAGTCTGTAGCAAGGCAAGGAAAAAATAGTAAATAAATATAGATTATAAAGGTTTAAAGAAAACCAACATTATTCATAGATGTCATGTTTTTTTTGGAGAAAATCCAAATGTGTTTCAAGATAAGCAGTTAGAATTAAGCAAATTTTGCAATGATTACTGAATATAAGTTGAATATAAAAAAAATTTGGTGCCAGCATAAAACAATTTTAAAACAATTTTTGGAAAATAAAAAATTTAAACACTACCATTTACAATGATACCCAAAGCTCTAAGAGCTTATAAATAAATTTAATGAAAGATGTGCAAGAAACAACAAAATCTATCATTAAGACTACTGAAGATGTTCGTTAAAATAAGTGATTAATATTCCACATGCATGTTTTGAAAGAGTATATTGTAAAAATGGCAACTCACAAAATTAAGTGTAGATTTCATGAAATCTCTGTCAATATACATGGTGTATATGTGTGTGTTTGTGCTTATTGATAATTTTATTTAACAAACATATAGAAATGTATAATAGCAATATATCCAAGAAAAACATGGCAGGGGAAACTCATTTACCAAGTATCAAGGTATTTTAGAGCCACATTGATTAAGACAGTGTGAAATTAACATGGGGATACCAAGCTAGAACAGTGAACTAGAATATGAAATACTAAAAATAACTAAATAGCTAACCAAACAAAGAAAGAAAGCACTAATATTTAATTTGACAGTTTAGACTCAATGCAATAGCAAAAAAAGTTTGTTTTCAGTAATTAGTGCTTAGTTAATTAGAAAAAGAAGGGGAAAAAAAGAAGGAATTTTGACTACTACTTTACAACATACTCCCAAAATAATTCCAAATGGATAGTTGAAAAACGTGCGAAAGATAAACATTAAACTTTTTTGATAAATGTTCAGGTAGTAAATACATAGTGCTCTGCCTGCCATAAGACCTGTTGCAACTGCTCACCTGTACGTTTGTAGAGAGAAAGCAGCCATAGACAGTATTTAGAGATGGACATGGCTGGATTTGACCTGCAGGCCATAATAATGGAAAATGTATTCATGAACTAGTTTTAAGAAAGATTAATTGAAAACAAAACAAAAAAAGTTGACTTTAATAAAAAGATAAAAATATTGAATACATTTAAATTAAGAGCTTCTCTGTATCAAGTGACATTTGTTACATATATACTGTACATAAGTAGGTATATGCATTTTATATACTTATATAGTATATATATTCATATATATCTATATATGTGTGTGTATATACTATATACATACTAAAATGCATGTTTAGGAAAGTTTATAGCAATGTTATTTTATTAGCAACATCCTTAAAACAGATATAGAACTCAAAGGGAACACATAATACTGTATGAACATGAAAGAATTAAATATAAGAGAATTAATATTAAATATTAATGCTGAGTAAAAGAAACACCAAACAAAAATATACATGATATGATTTTAAAACAGTCCAAATTAATCACTAATTAATTTTGGAAGAAAATTGGAATAATGAAGCGGGAGAAAATTTGTGGTGTCCTATACACTATTTATTGACCAGTATGTTGTTTTTCACTCTGTAGTAATCCCTTTAGCAGTATATCTTGATTTGCACATTTTTCTCTATTTGCAATAAATGATATCTTATTCTTTGAGAGGGGTGAATATATATCATCTTTTCCCCAATATTCCTTACAGTTAAAATATCCAACTACTTTATCTTTGAGGCTATATTTTGCAGTGGTTCAGAGCATAGTCTCTAAAGCCAGAATTCCCAGATTCAAATCCTGGCTCAGCTTTGTACTAACAATGTGACCTTGGGCAAGTGAATTGATTTTTTGTGCTTCAGTTTCCTTAACTGAAGTGAAAAAGGTAGTGTCATGATTTTTGTTAAGAACTGCATGCAATACTATATGGCCATCATATAGAGCAGGGCACAGAAGAAGGCACAGTATGTTTGAGTAGATTTTTCTGTGTTTCAATTCTTAAACATTTTATTCTTACCAGATTATAATTTGAACACATTGAAATATTGTCAGTTCTCGTGGCTTTGTCATTATAGGAACTTTATCCAGTAGTCATTATCTAAATATGGTAATTATTGAAACAATGAAATTTTTAAAAAATTGGTGAAGCTTGCTATTTTATAATTTCCAGTATTATCAAAGTATATTTGCATACATGTATATGTTTTAATATTCCATTTTTGGTCTATAAATCCCCGACATAAATTAGATTCAAAATTAAGAGAAGCTCATTTTCTACCCACTCTCCTTGTTTTTATGGGAGTAGTAACTGATTCTATTCAGTCAGCAGCACATGGGAAGAAGAGGCCACAAGAAGCCTGCCAGCTTGCTCTTCAGTTGGACGTCCCATAAATGAGCCATCCAGTGGCAGTGAGCAGCAGGCTTTGCTTGGCAAAGTGCAGATTTCTTCCCTTGGGTCACTCTGATCTTGTTTAAGGAATCTTGGAGAATATTCTTTTTTTATTTAACATGAAAAAGGGTGCTTCACTTTTTTGTCATTGGTGAACACACAATAAATAATCAACTCTGTTAGTGAACTAATGGTGTTAGTAGTAAAACGGTAAGGATAATGGGGCAGTCAACCAAGCAATTTAGACCCTAGCAATTTATATTGATTTACTGTAATAACACACCAGATGACCATTCAACCTCGTTTGTTGAGTGTGCTCTAGAGCATCTTAAGAATATTTTGGTGACCTACAACAAGAGCAAACAAAACAGTGCCTGGCTATCAACAAATCAATAGAAGAAACACTCTGGGTATTCTGATAGAAGAGGAGGTAGCAAGGACAGTATGAAGGAAGAGGGGTATCTACAAAACTGACTCAATTCAGGGTACCCCAACCC
Source organism: Trachops cirrhosus (assembly GCA_028533065.1). NCBI lineage: Eukaryota > Metazoa > Chordata > Mammalia > Chiroptera > Phyllostomidae > Trachops > Trachops cirrhosus. Next base: position 69,237,347 of record CM052538.1, read on the forward strand.
AGACTTGAAAAATCAGCAGGTGAAAGGATAAGAAATATAAGAAGCAAATGTAATCTCCTTCACCATTTTACCTAGGATCAGCCTTGGCTTTGTGCCTAAGGCTTTTTAGAAAGATATGAAGCATTAAAGTTACTAATTATAAGCACACTTCAAACCATTCCATAAGGTCTTTATGATTACACAAATGCAGACAAACTTTCTAATTGCTGTGATGGGATCCTGTGGTGTCAAATATTGTATTAAACCACAGTACTCACATTTTAGTTACTTATGCAAAAACCACATCTGCAATTGATAGAAATATTTATCAGTGTGCTCAATAAAATGAAAAAGCACTGAAGCAAGTAATAACATTTAAAACAAATAGGAAAGCCCAAATGAAAATGAAGCATTTGAATAATTACACAGTGTGTAGCTCAGAATAAATGATATCAAAATCCACTTGTGTTTCAAATCAATAACACTGAAATGTGACAGAATCTTGATGATACTGTATGGCAAAAATTAATCCATAAAAATATACTTGTAAAACATTTCCAGACAATGGGATTTTTGCAATTTTTTTTGCATGAAACAATTGGCTCCTGGAAATGATTAATTTTTTCACAGTTTACTAATACATATAACTCAGACATTTTGGATTAAGGTTCCAGTGTTTCACGTTTGTTCCTTAAAGACTGGAGGGACTTACAAGTTAACATTGATTTTGGTAGCCTGCTAAAGATATATTCAGAAGGTCTTGAAGTTGGATACATGCTCAGATGTTCTGTGAATCTGTTTTGTTGAATTAAGAATTTTCACAATCTGCCTGGCAGGTGTGGCACAGTGGATTGAGTGCCAGCCTGCGATCCAAAGGGTTGCTGGTTCAATTCTGTCAGGGCACATACTTGGGTTGCAGGCCAGGTCCTCCGTTGGGGGCGTGAAGAGGCAACCACACACTGATGTTTCTCTTCCTCTCTTTCTCCCTCCCTTTTTTGAAAATTAAAAAAAAAGAATGTGCACAATCTTATATGGGTTATCTTCTTGGTTGTGCATCTTAAAGTATTTCCAGCATTTCTAGCTATTTCTAGCATCCTGAGTAGGGTGTATAACATGATGTTTACACATTGTAACATGATCACCACAATCAAGCTCATTAATATTTTCATCATCACCCACAGTTAGTTACCTTTTGGTACGTGTGTGGTGAGAACATTTAAGATCTTTCTCAGAGAGTTTCAAGTACAGAGTATATTAACTACAGTCACCATGCTGTACTTTGGATCCCCAGAGCTTACTCATCTTACAACTAGAAGTCTATGTTCTTTGATCAACATCTCCCGTTTCTTCCCACACCAGTTCCCAGTAACAACCAACTTAACTGTTTCTGAGTTCAGTTTTTATATACTTATATAAGTGGTCACACAGTATTTGTCTTTGTCTGACTCATGTCACTCAGCATAATGCTTTCAAGGTCCATTCATGTTGTCACAAATGGCGGGATTTGTTTTTCATGATTCAATAATACTCCATTATATATAACATTTTGTTTATACATTCATCTGTTGAGGGACTCTTCTTAGGTTGTTCCCACACCTTGACTATAGTGAATAATGCTGAAACAAACATGGGGTGCAGGTATTTTCTTCAAGATACTGATTTCAGTTTTTTTAGATAAATACTTGAAAGTGGGATTACTGGGTCATATGATAGTTTATTTTTAATTTTTTGAGGAACCTCCATACTGTTTTCCATAGTGACTGCCCCAATTTACAGTCTTACCAACAGTGTTCAAGTGTTCTCTTTTTTACACATCCTTGCCAACACTTGTTATCTCTTGCCTTTTTGATGATGGACATTCTAACAAGTGTCAGATGACATCTCATTGTGGCTTTGGTTTTCATTTCCCTGATGATTAGTGATGGTGAGCACCTTTTCATTTAAGTCTTATGACTGTCACTCCATTGGTAATTTCCCTATCACACTGACTTTTTTCACATCGTACTTTTTTAATTACATCAAGGATCCTTAACATCTGCGAGAGCCCTCAGTAAGTCAACAAGTCTATCATCTTGTATTTGTACATGTAAGTTATTCCCATTTCTCAACTGAAGCCCTTGAGACCCAGGGAAGTTGCCAATGTCTCCCAGTCACACAGCCAATTTCTGATGGTAAGGATTCCAATATCTGGGTCCTTAGGACAGAAGCCATTTGAATTGCAATGTGGACATGATAAAAGATAGGACTTGGAGGACATAGTCTGGTGATCCTAAGTCAGGAAAGTGTATAAATTAGTCTGCTGGGCTGCCATAATAAAGTACCACAAAGTGGGTGAAGCAACAGAACTTTATTATCTCAGGTTCTGTAGGCTAGAAATTGAAGACCTTAGTGGGGTTGGTTTCTTCAGAGGTCTGCCAGGGTGAATCTGTTCTAGGCCTCTCTCCTAGTGTTGGCTGCAAATTTCAGCTCCTTAGCTTGTAGATGCTTCACTCCAATAACACAGCTTCACCTGATGTTTTCCCCTTGTCCCTGTCTGTGTCCAAATCTCCTTTTTTATAGGAACACAAGACATATTGGATTAGGGGCTACCCTAGTAACCTCATCTTAACTTGAAATCTCTTGAAAGACCCTATTTCCTGATTAGGTCTGAAGGGAAGAATGCCAACATATTCTTTTTTCAATTACAGTTTACATTCAGTATCATTTCTTTATTAGTTTCAGATGAATAGCATGGTGGCTAGAAAAATCATGTTCCTTAGGAGTGGTCCCCAGACATTTTGAGTACTCACCTGGCCTCATACATAGTTATCACAGTGTTATTGGCTATATTCTCTGTGTTGTAATCTGCATCTCTGTGATTATTCTGTAATTACCAATTTTCACATCTTAATCCCTTCACCTTTTTCATCCAGCCCCCCGATCTCCCTCCCTCTGATGACTGTCAGCCTGTTCTCTGTATCTGTGAGTCTGTTTTCATTTTGTTTGCTTATTTTGTTCTTTAGATCTTTTGAAAGGATATATTTCCACCCATCAGAGTCTCTGTCTTCCAGCTCTATCCTCTAAAACTCTGGATTTCAATGTATACTTACAAGTGTTCTTTAATGCAGCAAAGAGGATCTGCAGTTTGGCATTTGTGAGGAAGAAAAAGCTTGAATTGTGAACACAGACACAGGATAAGCACACACAGAGTAAACAACGTGAAAGCTCTGGAGATACCACCTGTAATTTGGTTTTCAGTTCTCAGCTTTCTTGCCAGTCCTCAGTTCTCTGTGTGGCTATGTTCAGCCCTTTCCTTTCTCAGGCTACATGGCAACTTCATTCAGCACAGCGGCCCTTGCATTCCTCTGTGCCAGCAAGCGCTGGCTGGTGCCCAGCAAACGCAGCTCAGCTCGGCAGCAGCGCTCTGACTCTAGTTTCCAGGTGTCTTTAACTGTCCTCTTGGGACAGAGGAGAAGCAGCACTCAAAAAATAAATAAGCAAATAATTTCTTAGGGGCCAAAGGGCATTATATCTGAGCAAGAACTAACTAGTCAAGAAAAGGAAGACACATCTTAAATATCCAGAGTTGGGAATTATTAAAAGTGGGAGGAAACTGCATGCATTCTGGGGGTATTGTAAATGCAGAAGTGATTTTTCTCTAAGTCTCAAAGATGTTTATTCAGTCACTAGAATCTAGTGGCATCCAGTGGTCAAACCTATGAAGAAATGTTTTATTATTTACATCACTGTGCTGGATGGTCTTGGGAGTGAAGTAAATGTATGCAAAGCACATATATACCCGCATGGAGCTTGGACTATAATTAGTAACTGCACAGAACATATTAGTTATACCAAGACACAAATTTAAATGCCAGTTAGTATTACACAGACTCTGTGTTTTAGGGTATTTTCCAGGGTAGGTTGGTGATGGCAGAAAAGAGCCTTATCAGTGCTTTGATCAGTGGGTAGATTTTGAGAACAATAAAAAAGAAGGGTCCACGTGGGAGAATATGCTGAGTGAAGAGGAGGGGCTGATTTTAGGAATTCAATATCTCAGTTTTTTCAAGTTCTTGTCTGATTGTAGCAGGAATCAACACAAAAAAAATCTATTCTCTGTTCTACTGGTATATGGGATTTTTTTCCTTAACATGCCAAGAAGAATTATGTCCTGGTTTCAGTTGGTACCCCCACCTCGGCCAGGCGTTGCAGCCTATGTTGATATGCATTTTCAGTTGGAAGAATCATGTGTGCACTCCAGCATGAGATACATGGGGCATGTTACCGCTCTGCTCATGTTACCGGACTTTGTGACCTCGAGCAATTAGCTTTACAGACTGGGTCTCCAATGCAATTAGCGCTACATTCACACTCACCAAGGTAAAATGGTGGGGCTTCTCAAATAGGAGCAGACCACTTCCAACCCCTATCACAGATGTCACATTGCAGATTTGCTTTGATTGCCTTGAGTGATGTATTGAGATATTGGATAGACAAATGCATTGGTATTTTAGATTTAAAAATTCTTAGTTGGAATTTAAAAAACAAAGTAAGTTTTCCTCAGGCTTTTATCTTCTAGTCTATATATTTTAAATTTTATTAATGTTAAGAATCGGAAAGATTTATGCTCAGTGTAATAAGCCAGGTGGTGAAAGACAAATACCATGTGATCTCACCTATAAGTGGAACCTAATCAACAAAAGAAACAAACAAACAAGCAAAATATAACCAGAGACAATGAAATAAAGAACAAACTGACAGTAACCAGAGGGGAGAAAGGAGAGGGATAATGGGGGAAAATAGGGGAAGGGTCATCAAGGAGCATGTATAAAGGACACATAGGCAAAGCCAAAGTGGGGTAGGGTCTCAGGTGGGGGGGGAATGAAGACAACTGTACTTGAACAACAATAAAAAATAAATAATTAAAATGACAAAATATTTGAAAAAGAATCACTTATCTGCAATTCCAAAGTTAAAATTTTCTAAAAACCATGTTTTTACTTTTTATAAGTTGGAATCCAAACATTTTTAGAGACAAAATTAAACTTGACCTGACATGAGACTATTTATAGTCCTTTTTCCTTTAATCTTACTTCTGTAATTATTCATATATTCCACTGCCAATATAATATGTGTTTGATCATGTGATGCTGCTCTATGCTGAGGTAATATCTTATATATGGTCTCTGCCCTTCACTGTTTTTCTACAATTCTGACAATTCTGAATGCCAAAACATAATACATGGCCTACAAAACTTTTAGATAATGAATTGTGAAACACTGAAACTGTCGTATACTTCCTGAAGCAATATACATTTTAGCATAGATAAAACTAGTAAATTATAAAACACAAACACAAACCTGAAAATAGTCAGATTCTGACTCACCAAAGGTTAAGGCACCTGGAAAATTGTGGAGAAAATTTTAGCAATGTTTCTGCTAATCTGTCTTAAGACTCCATCTCCCATTAAAACTGTAGTTTTTGTGAAAATAAGCTGTCATCCTCATGGCATTTTTACCTATAGGTAACAAGATGGATGCTGATGTGATATAATAATAGAAACTTACTTGGATGTACCTTACATATGGTCACCCCCCTTGGGAATTTAAGGAAATTAATCATTCTTACACTTTGTCTCAAAATGCTGCCTAAGAAGTTTTGTCAAGTTGGCGACAGAAGAGTGGAAACTGTCTTGCAGAATTAACAATCAGTTGGAGTTTGTCCCACTTCTCAGACTGAACCACTGTACCTGTGTGGCCAGCTTCACAAATACAATAGAAGGGCTTGCTTTCATCCATTTTACTTATAATTTATTAAAGGGTTAGCTAGTTCAGTTAAAGTAAAAAATAAACAAAATACACAGAGATTGGAAGAGAATGGTAGGATTTTATTGACCAAAAAACCCTGAAGATTTTACAGATACATTAGCAGAATTAATGAAATTTCAGTATTATTCTTGTATAGAAGTTTAATTTTCAAAGCTAATAGTGCAAATGAACAAAACATCTTTATAACATCAACAAACAAAAATAACATTTTAAAATTTACCATTTATAATAGCATCAAAAATATGAGGAACTTTTGCAATTTATTAATGGAAAATATATATTCACTATTATTGAAAGTTGCCTAAAATAATTATTAAATAAAAAGGCCAATGCTTATGGACAAAAGACTCAAAAATAAATATACAAAAGTTATTTTAAAATTGATCTGTGGGTTCAACTCAATTCTAAACAGATATTAAGTGTACTTCAGAGACATTTTTATAATGGTACACAAAAGATTCTTAGGCTGACAAATGAAAACACTGTAGAAGGGGTAGCTTAAACAGCAGACATTTATTTCTTGTAGTTCAGGAGGCTGGAAGTCTGAACTCAGGGTGTCACCATGGTCACTTTTTGGTGGACTCTTTTCCTGGCTTGCAGATGGTGCCTTCTCACTGTGTCTTCACATAGTGAAGAGAGACAGAGAGATCTCTGGAGTCTTGTGTTCTCATAAAAACACTTGTTCTAACAGATTAAGACCGCATCCTTTTTGACTTCATCTAACCTAATTACCACCTAAAAGCACTATCTCCAAATATACTTTCTTTGGCATTAGAGCTTCAACTTATGAATTTTGGGGGACACAATTTGGTCCATACCATTATCTATGAAAGCCAGTGTGTGTGTGTGTGTGTGTGTGTGTGTGTGTGTGTGTGTGTGTATGATACACTACTTTACCTTACAACATTATGGTGAAAATTAGGGCAAAAAAATAAACAATCTAACAAAAGTAAGATACTCAATAAATATTACCTACCTGATTTCTCCTTTTATGCATCCAGAAATCATTTTGCTTTTGTTTTACATAAAATGCAGTGGGACATTACATACATTTATGTTAATTTTGTGAAAGAAGACTTACAGATTGCAGGGCAGAAAATGGCAACTATTTAAAAAGAGATATGTATTAACATATTTTTATTCCACTTAATACCAAAGGTTGAAATAAAAAAGATGGATTTTTAAAGAAAAATGACCCTTCTTAAAGAAAATATTATTTAATTCTAGTGTCACAAATCACATTGCAGAGTAGTGGTAAACTCCAAAGCAATGCTAAGTAAAAGTTTTGAATTATTCCTTTATATTTAAGAAAATGAGAAGTAATGACTATATTGAAATCTTGAATTTTAAGTAATATACTTGAAATCTTGAAAATACAGATTAGTAATATCAAAATACTGACATAAAACATATACAAAATGTTAAAACTTAAACATTTCATACACACTGAACATAAAAGAACTACATTATTTGAAGAGAGTACTTCATATTTATATATCATATACATGAATTCTTAATAGTTTAAGAGTAACATTAGTATAATACTTTGCCTAGGACAATGGAAATATCTAAATTTTAAAGCTGTGAGCTCCATTAATTGGTTTCATGTTCTGTATTTAGCCAGAATAGCATCTCAAGTGCCTGAAATGATCAGACTGTGGGCACTCATCAATGAAAACCCAAGATAAGTGCCAAAGTATTTGCATATTTTAGTCATTGCAAAAAGGTTATATAATTTAACACATGCCTTATAGGCAGAATACATAAAGACAAGCCAATGGAAAAAATGGATAATGACTTGAATATACAGTTTATAAAAAGAACATTAAAATGGCCTATAAATAAATGAAAAAATGTTCAATTTCATCAGTCATCAGCAAAATGTAAATTATAACGATGATAAGATATTTCTGCATACATACCAGAAAGGCTAAAGCCAAAAAAGACACATGATTAATAAGAGTATGAAACCAACAGAACCCCACTACACTCTTAAAGAGAGCATAAATTTGATTAACCAGTTTGGAAGTCTGTTTAACAATATCTAGTAATACTTATATACCCAATATCCCAGCCAACCAAAGATGTACATGCATAAGAATGCTCAGGACATCATAATACAAATTAGCTCCAAAGTGGAACTACCAAAATACCATCAACAGTAGAATGGATAAGTGATTTGTGATATATCCACACTATGAAACTGAGAACAAAAAATTTACTTAACCACAAAATCTCATGTAAATCTAACAAAACAAAATATTGAAAAAATATAAATACTTAAAAAAGAATAATACATGGCTGCATTTATAAACAGATTACAGGAAGTACCACAATCTTGGCCAGGTTGGTGACTGAATGGAAACACTGGTGTGCTCTGTACTCCACCTGGGGTTTGGTTATGCTGGTGTGTTCATTTTATAAATATTTATCAAGCTGTCTACTTAGAATATGTACAGTTTTCCATATGTATTTTATACTCAAATTTATTTAGAGGGATTGTGTGCCCTACTGAATTGCTAGTCAAATATCCTTGAAAAGTCAAGAAGTATTTTCCACTGAAAAATATCATAGTCAAATGATTGTCTTCTACCTGATTTCTCTTGGAGAAAGGGTGTCTCAGTCCCGTAAACACAGGGACAAAAGTGCCTTCCCCTTCTCATCTTATAACAATAATTTGGGTCTGATAAACTGAGGTTTTGTAGTTATAAAGAAAAAGTAAAAAATACAATGAGTATTTTATTACTACATTTAACTTAATTTCCAAGAAGTCTATCTTGGAAGTTATTACATATACTGATGATGCTATTAAAACTTTATTGCAAAATCACATACCACCAACAACTGCATTTCACAATTTAATGCATGCTTTTCTGAAACAAGTGTTTTTGAGGATATCAAGTCATTTCTCACCAGTATTTTTACAAACTTACTCTTGGTTTCTCATGCATGTTAATGACAAAGAAGAGAGGAAGAGGCTTATAAACCATCAATTTCATCCAGTACAGAGGCCATGGTTCTTTCTTCATACCCACTTTTCTTAAACATTCTGGCAATGGTTCTGCCAGTGAGTTTTCTAGCTTTGTTTGGGAGTTCACCTCTGTGGTCATATGAGTTTTCTGTCTGTACATCTTTTGATCAGTTTAGTATGTTAACACAGTGTATAAATCATTGTCACCTTCCTCAATTTGACCATTCCTCCAAGACAGAAATATCACTCTTACTTTAGACCCCTTCACACTTTCTTAGTATCTCCAGTGCAGTAGTGTATTGAAAGTCTAAAATGTGAAAACAAAGCAACAATATGGTGACTAATTACACGTGTCTAGTTTGCAGTAATGAGTTGTGAAGGGCATTTATTTAACATGCCCCCTCTGAAGCAATAGAACATGATTGCAAATGACACGTGTGACGTCCAGCAGTTTTTTTTCCCCCAAAATGTTTGCAGATATTATACTAGGAAGTGGGAACATGGAGGCAAAGTGACAGCTCCCATCACTTAATGAGACGTTTATTAAGAAACTAGGATGGATAATAAGCTGCAAATTAGCCATAATATAAGTAATCAGCAGAGATGTCACATTGATAGAGGAAAAATGATAAACAACCAAATGCTCATCCCTGTCTCATCAAAAAGTACCTGCAGTTCATTACTGTTGATAATTTGCTGGAATCCCAAGGTGTAGAGAGAGGAAGTGTTTTTTTTTTTCTAAAGTGCATTCATCAGTGCTGGTCTATGTCATCTTAATGTGCATTTCATAGATTCCTTTAATCACACCTTTGAGGTTCATAATTTTACCCAAGTACCATGGGTGTGAATTATAAAGTATCAGTAGATTCTGAGATTTACAGGATGTATCAGTAAAAGTTAAATTATATTCTAGAAAGAGAATTCAATACTATAAATATTTTCAAGTACTCTCAGTGAGCCCATATACACATTGGGAAAGAAAACACTAATTGCAGTTATAATAAAATTCTAGAGTATGTATACATGCTAAATAATGATATAGAAGGAAGAGATATATAAAATAAGTTCTTAAAAATGTTCAATATGGTTGTTGTAGAATGATGGAAAATGTCACAGGTATATTTCTTAATTTCATAAAAACTTGATCAATATTTTTGAAGCATACATGTTTCACTTTCTGGGTTTGTGAGAAACTATTAAAGTTGTCCCAAACAACATCTGGCTAGAAAAATTGTTATTTATAGCAGTCAAGTTTTCCATTTGTTTGCATCATGAGATTACTCAAGATAAGTATTTCATTCTGTTCATCCCTCCAACCGAAGCACTTGAGACAAAGCCAGAAAGATCAAAATAAATTAATAGGTACATTTTTTAAAATTTTTGTCATAATCTCTTGGATATGGAAGCTGGAGAATACTTTAGTAATCATCATATCCAGCTTTTCACTAAATGAAATTTATGTTCCTACAAAGATCTTTATGTAAGTTGAACATGCACCAAGGGTTCCAACACGGAGATATTAAATAGATAGAAATTTACTGAAAGAATAAACAAAGGAGGAAGGTAGGAAAAAGGAGGAAGGAACAAATAAGTAAACATTAATTAGGTGAAGTAGTAATCACAGAATAATATTTTGTCTTAAAAGAAACTTCCAGAATCCAGGCAATAACTGAAATGATAAATCTGGAACTAGCTAGATGCATTCAATTATTTGCATGTGTTTTGTAATCCTCCATTTTTACCCATTATTGAATCATCATATATTATGTAATCTTAAAAAACAATTTTTAAACATTCTTTTTAAATTCGCTATATGCTCACTGATTAGTATTTTCTTACGCCCACCTGAGCAAAACTTTCTAAAGTTTTCCTGATAAAATTCCATTATTTTTTCCAATATTCTCAAAGAACTATTAAAAATGAGGAGGGGATTATATAATAAAACATATATGAGAAATATTTATATATTACATACAATCTCATGTAAACACTTATATGCAAATAACATCATACAATATAGCATAATACATCTCAAGTAGTGTTCATCTGAAATCATACTGAAATCATTTTTGGCGTGGCATCTTTCACTTTGTACTCCTTATTTAAGGTTCCGCCATATTTTTCATGGCTTGATAGCTCATTTGTTTTTAGTGTTGCTGAACAATATCCCCTATCTGGGTGAACCACATTTTATTTATCATTCACCTAACTGAAGGACATTTTGGTTGTTACCAACTTTTGGCAATTATGAATAAAGCTGTTACAGACTCCTTAATGCAGTTTTTTTTTAATATAACTTTCTATGCCTTTAAGTAAAATACCAAGGAGCACAACTGCTGGATTGTATGTTAAGACTGTGTTTAGCTTTGTAAGAAACTCACTAAACTGTCTTCTGAAGTGATTGTATCATTTTGCATTCCCATCAGCAAATGAATGAGAGTTCCTGTTGCTCCAAGTCCTGGCTAGCATTTGGCTATGTCAGTGTTCTGAATTTAGACCATGCTAAAAGGTATGGCATCTTGCTTTAATTTACATTTCCTTAATGACTTATGTATGATTCTTTTTATATGCTTACTTGTCACCTGTATAACTTCTTTGGTGAGGTGTCTATTGAAATTTTTACTCATTGTTTTAATTGGGTTATTCATTTCTTTAACTTTATTTTTATTGTTTACACTATTACGGATGTCCCCATTTATTCCCCTTTGCCAACCCCGACCCTGCCCTCGTATCCCCTTCCCTCAGGCCATCACCACACTGTTGTTTGTATCTATGGTTTATGCATAAATATTCATTTTATATTATTGAGTTTTAGGAGTTCTTTGCATATTTTAGAAAACAGCTCATTGTCCTTGCAAAGATTTTCTCCTAGCTTGTGACTTTTTGTCTGATTCTCTTACCAGTTTCTTTGTGAGGTGAACATTTAAATTTTAATGCAGTCTAGTTTATCAATTATTACTTTTATGTATTGTGCTTTTGGTTTTGTATCGAAAAAGTCATCACTATGCCCAAAGTCATCTAGGTTTCCTCCCATGTTACCTTCTAAAAATATTACGGCTTTTCATTTTCCATTTAGGTCTACAATTCATTTTGAGTTAATTTTTGTGCAGGGGTAAGTTCTGTGTCTGGATTCTTTTTTTTTTTTTTGCATGTGGATGTCCAGTTGTCCCAGCATCATTTATGAAAAGGTTTTTTTGTCCATTGGATTGCCTTTGCTCCTTAGCCAATTATAGAGTTTTAATAATAATGTATCAATATCAGTTCAGCGATTGAAACCAATGTCCCATTAATGTCAATAATAAGGGTGAGTGTGGGAAAGGGTAATGTGGGAATTGTCTCTGCTGACAGCCGATTTTTCTATAAAATTAAAATGATCTAAAAATAAACTCTTAACTGGCTGCAGCATTCATCTTTCCATCTTCTGGAAGATCATTTAAAGTATTGAGAGTAAGTATTGACCTGTATTGAGAAAAAGAAATAATGGTAAAAAAGTGAGGAGTAGCCCTGGCTGGCATAGCTCAGTGGACTGAGTGTGGGCTGCGAACCAAAGCATCGCAGGCTCGATTCCCAGTCAGGGCACGTGCCTGGGTTGCAGGACAGGTCCCCAGTGGGGACCACATGAGAGGCAACCACACATTGATGTTTCTCCCTCTCTCCTTCTCCCCCTCTTCCCCTCTCTAAAAATAAATAAATAAAATCTTTTTTAAAAAAGTGAGGAGTATGTTTAAATCACATGCCCCCATTTTATTACTATTTGGGGTGGACTATGTATAGGAGATTATGAAGCTTGGGCTTTATCCACACATTTTTTAAATTCAGAAAATATTGTTTTCCTAAGGAGATAAATAAAAATCTGAAAAATAGTCAAAGTTATAACATTTCATTTATTCTGTGGCTTAAGAACAAGGTATGTTTGAACTGGCATAAGCCTTTAATACATCTTTCTAGAAAACGTTTATAAGGACTGACTTTCTACCATTTCAATCTACAGTTTTCCTCTCTTTTTCATTGCTGTAATTCATGTAAAACACCAGCCTCTACCACAGAAAATAAAATCATAAATGACACCTAAGTCATTGTACTTAAAGGTGTTAAAGAGTTAACAAGCAAATTAATTTGTCATCTTCAACCAGAGGAGTAATTAAGCTCCAGAAGGAATATGACTCATAATTGGAAATGAGTAATGAGCAAGTAGGATATGAACAAAAATAAATAAGTGTAGTCATTAAGAGAGGAAGTGAGTCTAACAAGAGGACATAATGTCGAGTGTTTGTCACCTACAGCACAGTAACACTGTGCAACTGTGGAGTGGAAAGTGTAGATGAAGCCACACAATATGGATCACGGTTAAGATTTTATCAGGGAGGAGCAATGTCACTTCCATGCTTATGTGACAGGTGCCTGGTCACTGATCATACTAGCTGTTGGTATCAGTAGGACACTCTCACCAACAGAAATGAGGCATTTTGTTAAAAACCACATGTATCCCTGGCTGGCGTAGCTCAGTGGATTGAGCGCGGGCTGCGAACCAAAGCATCGCAGGTTCGATTCCCAGTCAGGGCACATGCCTGGGTTGCGGGCCAGGTCCCCAGTATGGACCATGTGAGAGGCAACCACACATTGATGTTTCCCTCTCCCCCCCTTCTCCTCTCTAAAAATAAATAAATAAAATATTTTAAAAAAAAACCACATGTAGATAACCACACCAGAAAACATGTAAAGTTTCCACTTTTTTGAGAATACTGACTGGATCCTGCCAAAGTATTCATCAAACTTACTGAGAAGGCCAAGGTCATAAAATTAAATCTGAAGTTCTTGGAATTTTGACCAGATTTGACATATCTGAAGATGAAAATACATGATCTGAAAATGTCTGCCTCGTTTTTATCAATTCATGTCTTTTGAGCAAGATGGATATAGTCTATATATAGCATTATACAATAATCTTGTAACTTTTAGGAAATTCAATAAAAAGGGAGAAATAATTGGGGTAAATTAAAAGACAAAAATAGTTAAAGCACCAAAATGGTCAGTAGATAACACATTAATTGCCAGGTAGAGGGCAGTTTGGGTCACCAAGGATTATATGGGTAAGTTTCTTGAACAAGGGGCGATTATGAGAAATGTTTTGAGAGGTGGGGCAGTAAAGTTGCAATATGCAAGGCTGATGTCATAGAAGCAGGTGCACATAAATTGTAAGGACCGGCAGTTTCTGTGGGCAAGACTAGTATGGATACAGGCATGAGCACTTTTCAAGTGGAACAGGAAAAGGAAGTATAGAAATGGGATGCTCCCTTGGACTGACAGAAAGAACAATTCCACCTTAAATTCAGTGTTGCTTTGTTACAGATCTTTTCCCAATGGCAGCAAGACCATAACCTGCCTGTCTTAATTAATTGATTTCTGATTGTATTACAATCAGTTACCAAATTAGTTCAGAGATGAACAAATGTCTGATAAATTATCCCATTTTCTCTGTTGATCAGAGATATGTGACTTTTTCATTCCAGTATTTCTGCTCATCTGGAACAAACTGTTGGCACCAGGGAGCTGGCAGCAGGCTATGTTTTCCTGCAATTATGCCTTTGGGACTCAGCACAGGGAATAATCCCCTTTATCGCATGATAACTTTGACCTCCCATTGCACTGGCTCTCCTTTTGAGTCCTTTGTGTGGGGCTTGGCTGTGTTTTGAAAAGTCAGTAAGATATTCATTTTAGTTTTTTTTATTCATTACTTATTGCCTTATGCTTTTTTCCAAATGTAGATTTTAAATTTCCATGATATTATAAAATCACCCTATAACCTATAACCATTTCCCCATTAACATCTTAGATCAACACTGTACATTTGTCACAATTGATGAAAAATGTTGAACATTATTATTCACTTAAATCCATATTTTATCTGGATTTCTTCAGTGTTTACCTTTTGGCCCATTTCAGTTCCAGGATCATCTCATTCAGGACACCACATTATATTTGGTGGCCATGTCTACTTAGGCTTCTCTTGGCTGTCAGCTTGAAAATGTTGAGGAGTACGAAGGTATTTTGTACAATGTATGCTGTTGGCATTTGGCTGAAGCTTTTTCATGGTTAGACTGTAGTTCTAGGATTTGGAGAGAAGATAATAAAGGTGAACTCTCAGTTTCATCATATTGTTTCAACACAAACTATTACTGTTGTTGTTGACCATGAGTACATGGCTGATTATGTTTCTCAGCTTTCTCTATTGTAAAATTACTCCCCCTACTCCCTTTCTCCTATAGATTTTAGGGGAAAGGTGGCCTGCTAAGCCCACATTCAGTGAATGAGGAGTTATGCTCCAGCTCCTTGCTAGTGGATTATCTACCTAAATTATTCAGTATTCTTCTTCAGTGTTCTTCTGCATGGGAGATTTATTTAGTCTCTACCATTTATTTATTAGATTATTTATTAATATCAGTATTGGCACAAGGGCATTTATTTTGTATTTTGAAATATAATCCAATACTACTTTGTTTATTTTTGTGCTTCAAATTATTGCAATTGTAGCCATTAGAAGCATTTTTTCAGTCAGCTCCTGTGGCCTTTTGACATATCATCATCATTGCTTTTTTAATTTAGCTTTTTTAATTTAGGTTTTTTAATGTCTTAATTTCTGGCACTACAGGACACTCCAGGCTCATCATCTATATTAAATAATATAATTATTAACTAAAGCCCAGAATTTATTCAGATTTTCTTCATTTATACATATAATATCCTCTTCTCTGATCCAGGATCCCTGCCAAGACACTGATTGAATTTAGTCAACTACAGTACAAGGGTGATGTGTATTTCCTTTTGCTTTTAGTTATAAAGACTCCACTGATTTCTGAAGTTGCCATCACCCCCTTCAATGAGGTTGATTCATACACCTGTAGTATAATTATATTATGTTGTCATAGTCTGTATTCATTCCTGGAGTTATCCAACCTCCTAAAATACTTTTCAATTTGCATATATTAAGATTTGCTTTTTGTGTTGTAATAAGATTGACAAATGCATAATGCCATGCTTCCACCACTACAATATTGCACAGAATCATTCTCGTGTTCGTCAAAGCCCTGTACTTCACCTTCACACCCCAACCCAGTTCCACCAATAACCAGCAATCACTGAACATTCTGTTGTGTCTATTTTTACCTTTTTCATAATGTCACATAGTTGATATCAAACACCATATAGCTTCTTCAGACCACCTCTTTCACTCAGCAATATGCATTTAAGCTTTCTCTCTGTCATTCCATGGGTTGATAGTTCATTTATTTTATCACTGAATAATATTCCAGTGTGTGGATATATCACAGCTTGTTTATCCAATCACCTACTAAATAACATCTCAGTTATTTCCAGTTATAGTGTTCATAAAAAGGCACTTATAAAACATGAGTACCTTTTTGTGTGGACACATGTCTTCATGTCAATCAGGTAAATATCAAGGAGTGTTTTTTTTAATTGTGTGGTGAGATTCTTTTCAGTTTTGTAAGAAGCCTTCTTTCTGCTTTCTCTGGTTTTAATTGGTCACTGTATGCAATTCTATTTTATCTCTAACTTATGGTTTATGAGCAACATATAATGAACACGTGTCTATTTTCTGGTCATGCTAAAAGTTTACACAGCGGTCATAAATTATCTCTAACAGAGACAACTACTTTATAATCTATTCCTTTCAAAGGTGCTTTTTAAAAAAGCATTTAGCAAATTATTTGAAACATTAATTAAGAAAAAACTCTTCTGAAAATTTGCTCTTCTTAATGAAATGAAAGTCAATACATACAGAAGTGTCTTAGCTTTAACGTATGTGGTAGTTCTGTGTTGCCTTTGTCTTTGTTGAATTAAAAAAACATAAAATCAATGAACATTGATTATATGTGAAAGAGTTTTGTAAACTCTCTAGGTGAGAGTTACAAAATAATGGCCTCCAGCTCTTAGTTAATGATATCCAGTTGGCTATTTGTGAGAAGGAACCATCATAAAGAATCATCATAAATCATCATAAATATGAATAAAAATTCAATAGTGCCTAGTATGTTGTAAATGCTCAATTTGTGATCATTATTGCCCAGTTATTACTATTAGTGAATTAGTTAAGGGAAGATTGAGAATTTCCTATTAATTGCTTTTGTGGGAAATATTTTGAGAGTTGTTTTACTTTAAACTGTACATGTTCGTTGTTTTGATGCACTGAGAATAACAGCATCACTTCTGTCAAAACTATGTGACCTCATTCTAATCATGATGGTGTCTGAAACAAATATAGATTGAGTATATTTTTCAAAATAACTAAGCTGTTCTCTTGTAAAATACCACACTCACAACAGAAGACAGACTGAGCAGCTGTTCTGTATTAAAGGAAACTAAGGTGTCATGAACATGGAATGTAATGTGAGGTCTTGGACTGACTATTGAAACATTTTTTCCTATAAAAATTATTGGGGCAATTGGCAAAATATAATTAAGATCTGTAAATTAGATAGTAGCATTGTATTAAAGTTAATTTCCTGATTTAGCTCATTGCAAAGTAATGTTCTTATTCTTTTGAAAAAGTATGTAGTATTCAGGAGCAAAGGGACACGTGCCTACAATTTACTTTAATGATTCACAAAATAATATGAATATATAGGAAAAGAAATGATGAAGAGGATGTAGTGAGTAAAAATATTAACAGTTGTGGCATCTAAGTTATGTGGGGGTTCTTTGTACTGAATTAGTATTTTCTATAATTCTGAAGTGATTTGAGAAAAATAATAATATATAAATGTATTATAACACTAATGTGTTTTTTTTCTTGAGTTCAGAAATAAGTAATCTTGGCCCAAAGGTGCCAGGACACATAATTCTTCATATTATGTAGCTATCTTTTCCCTTTGATAAGGACATTGGTCACTTCTGAGTTTCTGAACATTGCATATGTAAAAAAGAAAGTCATCTTATATACTCATTTTTAATAAAAATGTATCCTCAGAATTTTGCTAATAAATTTGTTAATGAGATTGTGCTCTCTCATTAGTATAGATCAATGAGATACTGAAACAGATTGACTTTGGTGAATGGACAGTTTCCAGGTTTTTTCCCTGATAAATAATGACCTTAAACATTCATTGCATTTGCATCTCTTTTCTGCTTGGCAAAGACAGACACTGGTGAGCAGCTCCCCAGGTCCTTCTTTGGCTTCGGATGATGAATGCCCCTCCCTCTTTCTCTCAGCCAAAGCACCTCTAGATCTCTGCTGTGTTTACATTTACCATCTTTCCCCTTGAGTTACTTTGCCTGGGTCAAGATAAACTCACTATTAAGACAGAATATTCTAAATTATTGCATAGATCCAAAAGATGAAACTTACTAGTCTTTTGAGCCAGTTGGAAATTATTAAACATACATGTTTCTTGAATTTGATGACCTCAAATGTTTGTCTTAGTACGATGGGTTCAAGCTTTATAAGGATAGAGCAAGCCAAGTACTAAAAGTAGCTCAAGCGAAAATTCATGGTTTCTAACTCTCTAAATTCCCTTCTACTCTGTGTTCCTCAGCTCTGATACTGTACACATCAGAAAGAAACAGGCTTAGGAAGGCAATGTGGGTTTCCAACATTCTGAAAATGCAACAGAAACTGCTTTGAAAATCAGTTGAAGCCTCCAAATAATACTGGTATGTTGGCAAACCCCACACTTTTCTGTGTTATAGTGAAATTTAAATTCACAAATAACAGCAGGCTAGAAATTGTCTTTATGTAAAGGATTTGCATTGTGCCACAAGAAAACTGATGTACATGCCTTGTACTTTATAACATCTGTTTTCATCTATTATTTGCGAGGATTTAACTATCTTTTCAAAGTGACAAACAAGTACCTTCCATACAACATGTGTTTAGTTTTAATGTCAGTTATTGCAAGGACACAATGGAAATCTAGCTTGCTATAAATATATATATATATATATATATATATATAAAATGAACACACACATTTAAAAATATTTTATAAATTGGAACTAGTAACCAGATGTCAACTAACATTACCCAACCAAAGAAAGTATAGACCACTAAGCTTTCTACTGTTTTATGTCTTTCTAAGAAACATAAATAATATTAACAATTTTAAGATTTTTCAAGGTAGCAGAACCAAGAGGAAGAGAGTTTAGATTAGTATTCCTCATTGGGTTGTAAAACCTCACATGGCTGTCCCCGGGTCTGCTACAAACCTCTCAATTGGTTCAAAGAGCAGCGGCACTAATTAGCTGGCAACTGCCTTGCTGGCCAGTCCAGAATTCCTTCTCCAAAACTTGGAGTTTTCAGATTCACTGTCATGCTTTAGGAAAATGTTCTCTATGGAGGTGACAGTAGTGTGAGAAAAGATTCCCACAGGTTAATATCAGAAGGCAACTAAAAGCAAAATGAGCCTCATGGCTACAAATGATCTTTGAAAACAAAACCAAAATCAAACAATTTCTTGGCTATAAGGTGTCAGCTACCTTTGGGTAGCCAACTTGCCTCAGCTTTAGAATGGCATTAATGAATGTTACAGAAATGCTTTGTATAAACAATACTTTAATAAACAATACAAGTTATCTACAAAGTCATTCCTGTTTTTAAAAGTTTATTTTTCCTCTTTCTGTATTTTGAACTACTTTACTGTAGCCTGACTAAAAGGTTACTGGGGCAGATAAAAGTAAAATAAATGAAAAGGATGAGCTTTGGTATTGATGATATGAAGAGCTGTATCCTAATTCATCGGACAGCCATCGTTATATAGATGAAAATTGTATCATTATAGAAATAGTGCCAAAATAAGATCTTTCAAACTTTTAAAGCTAATAAAAACATGGATTTTTATGTAAATTCCCAATGCTTAAATGGTAAAAACAAATTTTTTGAACCCATATACAATAGCATAGCAATTAAAATGAAAAAAATAATAAAGGTAATATTTGCAATAGTGATACAAAATTTCTAGAAAATATATCAGATTTGTGATTACCTAAGGCAGAGAGAGGGGGCAGGAGGAATTGTAGGAAGGTGGTCAAAAGACACAAACTTCCAGTTATAAAATAAATAAGTACAAGGGATGTAATATACAGCATGGTGACTATAGCTAATTCTGCTCTATGAGATATAGGAAAGTTGCTAATAGATTAAATCCAGAGAGTTCTCATCTAAAGAATGTGTTTTTTCATTTTCCTTTTTTCTTTATTTTCTTTTTAATGTGCCTGCATGAGATGATGAATGTTATCTAAACCTTTGGTGGTAAGCAGTTCACAGTATATGTAAACCAAACAATAATGCTATAGCCTTAAACACATACAATAATAGATGTCACTTATTTTCCAATAAGGCTAGGGAAAAATATTTGTATTACAGATATTTCTACAACAGTAAAAATATGATTTTGGAATATATTTGAAAAATATGCCAGACTGTATACTGAAAAGTGAAAGACTTTTTAAAACAATACTTAAATTATATATAATGCATGAATACAAAATTATAATTTCCTTAAAGTTGTTATTTTTTCACAAACTGACAAGTAGAGTTATTACATTTCTAATCTTAATCGAGCTAAATCTAGTTTGTGTATATGCATGTCATGGTCTATGTACACGTTTGTATGAAATTTGACAAATTGTTCCTTAAATTTATATAGAAAGCCAAAAAGTGAAGACCAGCAAGATTCTTCCAAAAAAAAGATCAATGGACAGTCTTATTTTAAAAACAGTTAGACATTAAACGCTGGCTGATGTAGTTCAGTGGATTGAGTGCCGACCTGCAAACCAAAGGGTCGCCGTGTTTGATCCCTTTCAGGGCACATGCCAGGGCACAGGCCAGGTCCCCAGTAGGGGGCGTGCAAGAGGCAACCACACATTGATGTTTGTCACCCTCTTTTTCTCCTTCCCTTCCCCTCTGTCTAAAAATAAATAAATAAAATCTTAAAAAACAATTAGATATTAAGACAGCATGGTATTAGTAGCAGAGGGATAGACAAAATTATAGAATATGGTGCCCAGAAATACATCTGACACTTTAACATATGATGTCAATAATATTATGGATTAATGAGAAACAGAAGCTGTTTAAAACTAAAGATGGGAAAAGTAATTATCCATTTGGAAAAAGTAAAACTCAGGTACCTACCCTACACATATATGCAGCAGTATACATTAAATTCTCACTAAGAAAAAATAATTTGAATATGAAAAGCAAAAAATTAAATTTTATAAAATGTCATACATACATTATAAACTCATTATATATTTTATGGATTATATCATCTTAATTAATTCTTGTGACTTCTGATATGAAATTATTTCTTTAAGTACAAGTGTATAAACATGCAGGAAAAGACTGACCAACACAAATTGATTACAATTAAAAATTTTTACCAAAAGACTCTCCATAAAATCACACATTAAGAAAGAGACAGACAAAAAAATCAAAAGAAGGTCATTTGCCACATGTACAAAGGATTAGTACATAAAATATGAATAAGAAAAATAAAAACCAAATAGAAAATGGTCAAAAACTTGGATATTTCACAAACAGAAATGGGAAACATAACATATTATTTATAATTGTTTCATTGACAAAGTAACAAGTATGATAGTACTAAGTTATAGAGAAAATCTGAATCAATTATGTCACTCATACATTGTTATTAATAGTAAACTTTTGTGAAGGTATTCTGTAATAAAACATGTTGTTATCTTTTGTAAAATGTATGGCCAGGCAACGCCATTTCTTGACAAACGTATAGAACATTCATCATAGTACCATTCATAATTGCACAATGCTGAAAAATTTTATTGACAGAATGAACAAATAAAATGTAATCACATTGTAGAACATTATAGAGCATTAAAAATAAATAATTTACAGCTCTATGCTAAAATTTGAATAAATCTTTGTGGCAGAATGCTGAATGAATGAAAATTCTAATTTCATATATATATATATTTACATCCATTTTAAAAGTTCAAATACTTATAGAATTCAATAATAAATTTGTTGGTGAAGGGAAGGCTTCTTGGATTAGAAGAAGGCAATATGATGACCTAAGAGGTGAGAAGAAGCCAGTCCTGTGCAGAGTGGGGAAAGAATGTTGTAAATGGACACACACACACACACACACACATGCCAGGGGCATATCAAAGGGACTGAAAAAGGACCTATCGATGGGCATAATGATGTCTGTCTTCCACCCATGTTATCGGGAAGAAATAATCTTTATCTTTAATACAGTTTTCTAGATTCTTTTGCATAAAATAATTTTTTTCTCTACGTCACTTGGTGAATACAGGCTTAATATCTTTTCAAAGTTATGAATCTATGATATTTTAAGACCACATAAAACCAGTTAAATGTTCATGTTACTATTTATTAGTATTTCACTCCTAACATTTTGAGAAATATCATTTGATATTGTCTAAATACCCTAGAAAATAATTCAGAAGAATATTTCAATATTTATAATGAATATGTATATATTATATGTATATAACTTCTAGAAAACTGTAGTGTTTATTATTTTGACTCATTCATTTTTAATTTTCCACAACATAGCTTCTTCAATGTTGATGCTAAAAAATAAATTCAGAAGTAGAATATTGGAAAATAATTTTCTAATTTTATTTTGTTATTTAATAGAAAAATTCCTAACTGATGATTGTTCTAGTTCTCATGGTTATACTACCACTAGAGTATATATATCAGGGTGGCATAGTATAGATACTTGACTCAGAGGGAGGAGCCTACATTACAGAAGAAAGACTCAAGAGCAATGGAGAATCTCCAAGTCTTGAGATCAAATCAAGGAACTCTCAACATTAGCTCAGCTGGATTTCAAAACTGCTGCAAAACAGCAGTGACTCATTTTAATTTCTATTTTCTGCTTTTGACTTGACATTTCTATAGCTGCTAAAACTCTTGTCTTAAGCTTATGCCATCATTGTATGTTGGGTGGGATGGGAAGATAAATTGTCTGTAGTTTCACACATTCACAAAAGAACAGAAATTGTGCCCCAGGAGCTATACTTAACCCCCAGAAACTTCCTCTATACTGAGGCCTAAGTTAGAGGATAAGACTTTGTTTGGTGGACAACAAGTGTTGGAGAGGTTGTGGAGAAAAAGTGCACTGTTGGTGGGATTGCAGACTGGTATGACCACTGTGGAAAACAGTATGGAACTTCCTCAGAAAACTAAAAATGAACTTGCCCTTTGATCCAGCAATTCCACTGCTGGGACTATATCCTAAGAACCCTGAAACACCAATCCAAAAGAACCTATGCACCCCAATGTTCATAGCAGCACAATTTACAATAGCTAAGTGCTAGAGGCAACCTAGATGCCCATCAGTAAATAAATGATCAAAAAACTATGGTACATTTACATAATGGAATACTATGCAGCCAAAAGAAAGAAGGAACTCATACCCTTTGCAACAGCATGGATGGAGCTGGAAAGCATTATGCTAAGTGAAATAAGCCAGGCATTGAAAGACAAATACCATATGATCTCGCCTTTAACAGGAACCTAAACAACAAAACAAAGAAACAAGTAAAATATAACAAAAGACACTGAAATAGAGGACAGGATGTCAGGGCCCAGAGGGGAGAGGGGAGAGAATTTCAGGGGAGAAGGGAAGGGTTTACAGGAACAAATATAAAGGACTCATGGACAAAACTAGGGGAGTTGGAAATGGGAGGGATGGGTGGGTGGGCTGGAATGGAAATAAAGGATAAAAAAATTAAAAAAAAATAAAAAATAATTAAAAAAAAGACTTTGGTTTTTGAGTTTGTGCTATAATGGATGAACTCTTGAAAACATTGGGAGGAAAATAAGTATACTTACATCCTGGAAGGATGTGAATCATTGGAGGCAGAAGGTGGACAGACTCAAGGTGATACTGAGGATTCCCACCTCTTGGTGTTGACATCCTTGTATATCTTCTTCCCTTAAGTCTGGGAGCAACCTGTGACTTGCTTTCAACCAATAGAATATGACAAAGTACATGAGGTGTCACTACGCTATCACTGTGTTACTTGATATGGCAAAGACAATAGGTTATCACTGTCATGATGACATGATTATTTTATATAGAATTCCATGTTGCTAGCAGATTCACTTTAGAGTCCTGCTCTCCATTCTGGCTCTGACAAAGCACATAGACATTGGCACTTTAGTCCAAAGAACATTATGCCAAAATGACTGAGTAAACTTGAACTCCAGATGAGTCCTGCCTGGCACCTTGCAGAGGACCCAGCCAAGTTGAATCAGGACTCCTGGCCCAGAAAAACTGCGGGATAATAAATGTGTGTTGTTCTAAGCAACTACATTTACTATAATCTGTTACACAGGGCTGAACACTGGTATGATATCTGTGATGGTGCTAGAGTGAATAATACTGACAACTGTTTCTTGCTTGTACCCAGTGGTGGACATATGTTGCCCAAGGCTAACCATAGTTAAGAGGCACTCTTTTGTTTCTAATAAGTTTTCTATATTCTTTAGAGAGAAAGTGCTGTTCTGATTGATTTTTGCCTATGAGTTTGGGTTTAATGTAAAAGAATCTCTAGGAAGTCATTGAAGCAATCAGCACATGCAAAATGGCGGCACAAACACATTAGATTAACAGCTCATCTCTTCCAAGGATACTATCAGAGAAAACAGCTGTAAACATGGCATAAATTCGATTCAAGTTAAGCACAGCAATCTAGTTCAGGCTATTGATCTTGTCCCTAATAAATTAGTGGGTGAATGCCTGGCTGGGCAAAACAAAGGCTGTTGAAAATTTCTTACCTGTAAACACTCTTGGATGATTCCCAGCCCTGATTTAATAAAACAGAGTTTAGGACCTAATTCCTCATTATCCAGGCAAGGGTTTGGTTTTAAAAGCAGCAGTGCTTTAGCACCAATTAAGTCATGGCTTAGAGAGTTCTGTATGGTGTACACAGTGGTGGAAGAAATGAAATGCATAGATTAAAACAGAGATGAGATTAAGTGAAAGGAATAAGTAAGTACCGCTTTTGCTAAATGGATGTATGTATACTTGTTTAAGCATTTTTGAGGCAGGGACACTATCTTATATATAATATGTTTATATTTTTCCTGTTACATTTATTATAAAAATAGATTTGGTAAACTACCATTAATGAAATTATCTGGTGAGTGACAAAATACCACCTAGTCTACTAGATTCTTCTAGAAAATTGGCAAATGCTGCTGTAAATAACAGAACACTATATAAACTTAGATGTACAGCACTTACTCTCCAAATGTGGCCTTCAGCAATTTATTGACTATTGAAAAAACATATGACAGCATGAAGCCAGCAAGCCGCAGATAATAGACTATCTTGAAAGAGGATCCTTTTATTCTACACGCAGCAGTAGGTGATAAATGGCTCTAATGTCAGTGCTTACTGTTTTCTTCTCTTCCCCACCTCACAGCCTATATCTCGAATCAGAGACTAATAGCCCCCCAGGAGAAGATATCTTGACCCAACTCTTTCCCAGGTGTTACAGCCACGGTTATCAAGCATGTGTCAGTAACTTCCAGTAGGGACCATGGGACAGCTTGATGTTTGTCTATCAAAACACTGGTTATTCTGAGCTATAAAACAGATGAAAAGAACATAATGTAATTTATTTCTGTAAATGGGAGAGGTTTTATGATTCTGGAGCCAGAGTTCAGCCAGAGGCCTCCACAGTATTAACTATTTATCTGAATATATACCCTAAACACTGATATCACCATAAAGGTTTCCCACAGGGAATGGGAAACTAATACTGAAACTACCTTATAGCAAGGCTTATATCAATCTTGTGCTTTGAAAAAGGAAACAACATCAATTTCAAAATGATGTTGCATCATATGATATTTCTAGTGTTCAGTGATGTTCAGTGTGTGTATTTGGTCCAAGTAGGATTTAGCACCATTTTGATTCAGTTGCCTAAAAGTTTTTATCAGTCTATGTGTCAGCCCAATGGCAAATGGGCACACATCTTAATGAACTGAAAACGAGCCTTATTTCAAGGCTACTGCTATAGTAATGCAAACACTAAATTTCCCCTTAAGAAAATATATAACCTTAATTATAACCTACTGTTATTTATTTGGTTTTCATTAAGAAAAGAGTTTCTGGCCTCTTTAAGAACTTAATAGTGATAAGAGTTACAAACTTCTGTTTATAAAATGAAATAGTAGTGGATATGTGACACACAGGATAGAGAATATAAACAACAGTATCATAAAATTACTTTATCCAGGAAAGCTATATTTAGAATGGAAAGGCAGATAAAATGCTTCCAAGATAAAGTCAAGTTAAAGGAGTTCATTACCACCAAGCCCTTATTATATGAAATGTCAAAGGGACTCATCTAAGAAAAAGAAGATCAAAACTATGAACACTAAAATGACAACAAACTCACAACTATCAACAACTGAACCTAAAAAACAAAAGGAAAAAAAACTAAGCAAACAACCAGAACCAGAACAGGATCATAGAAATGGAGATCACATAGAGGGTTATCAGTGGGGAGGAAGGAGGTTGGGGGAAAAGGTACAGGGAATAAGAAGCATAATTGGTAGGTACATAATAGACAGGGGGAGGTTAAGAATGATATAGGAAATGGAGAAGCCAAAGAACTTATATGTAGGACCCATGGACATGAACTAATGGGGTGCAGAATGTTGGGTGGAGGGGGATAAAGGGGAGAAAAAATGGGACAACTATAATAGCATATTAAATAAAATATACTTAAAAAGAAATTAAAAAAAGAATTTTGACAGATGATTACTCCATTTATTATGATCACTTTGTAAGATATATAAACATTGATAACTGTGCTTCATACCTGTAACTCATATAATATTGTATATGAATTATACTTCAATAAAAAAATCTTTTTAAAGGAGGGGAAAGTGATCTCTTCCATTATTTTTAATATTTACTTGTCCTTACACTTTGTAATAAAAAATTATTTCTAAAAACTTCCTACAGCCTTGAAATGTGCACTTAAAAATTATAATTATTGCACAATAAAATTGATGTTATTTCTCTTAAAAACAAGAATGACTATTTAAAAATGTTATTAATCAATGTCATAGTAACATTGTCATTGTCATCAATGTCATTTTATATTTAATAGTAAATAAATATAAAAATATTTAAATAACATTACAGGGCTGATAAACCATTTTGACAAAGGGACTGAAGAACCATAATTAAGACAGATAGCAATTAAGGCACTTGAATCATTTAATAAAGAGAAGAGATTAAGGGAGTCCAGATCTCATTAGGAAAAAAAAGTGAAGAGTGGTATGATTGGTAATTAGTGGCAGCTACCATGCACTGCCATCAATGTGGGTAAATGCTGTCCAGGTCCATTTTTGAGGAGTAATGAGCTTTGTATTACCCAGCAACTGGGGTAATGCCAGCAGAGCCTTGAGCTGTCAGGCCCTAGGAGTGTCTCCAAGGTGAAGAGAGTCAGTATGAAGGTGTCTCTTCTGTGGGTGCACATTCAGGGGTAGATCAGCAGGGAGAGGATGGCCTGGCCCCTTCCTGCCAGTGGAATGGCATGTGGAAGGGTTGTTCACTCTCCAGAGTGCCCCACTGGCTTGGCTGAGGATTCCATTGACTCCTCATTGCAGAGACAACATGCAAAAGGGCCAAAATGGGCCAGGGATGTGTCAAGGGGCGCTCTTCAGCAACTTTGCCAGAGCCACTGGATGTAGCCACACCTGCTTTATGGAGGTGGAGGGGAACTGAACCACAGCCCCTCTGACCCCTCGGAGCTCTGGCGGCTCCCATGCCTTCTCTCTAAATCTCTCTTTTGTTGGTCGACAGAAAATGATCCCATGTAGAGGCGGCCTCTGTGTAAGTTCCATGGGTCTTTTGAGGAAGCTGCTTGGCATCTTGCAGGCACTTCCGGAGCTTGTGACCTGTAGAGCAGGCACTTCTGGAGCCTGCGGCCCACAGCGTCTGGGCTGTAGCCTGCTGCTGGGAGTCACTCCTGGCCGGTGGAGCAGGTATGTGTGATGGCGCCCTGTGTTCCTGCTCCCTTTGTTCGGAGGGCTAAGGCTCCAGTCGACATAGTTATGACTGAACTTCGGAGATCCTGCAGGTAGGTCAAAACCCCAAATACCGGTCCTGACTGCCCCGTGGATATAGAAGGGACGTAACAATGGTGCTCATTGGCTCCTCCAGCCCAGACACTTCATGCAGCTCCTCAGGGGCTCTCACAGCTTCCCAGCCTCTCTGTTCAGTCTTTCTGTTCATTTAGTGCTCAATCATCTGGCAGGAGTAGTTGTTCTTTATGCATGTGTGTATTTGATTTTGCTCACAGGAAGGGGCAAAGTGGCCTTCCCCTAGCTGCTGCCATCTTGGACCTCCCCAGAGATACCTTGACTTTTATCAGTTGGTAAATACATCCCCAAGGAGAAAATACAGATGTGAAAAGAGTGTAGGGACTGGAGCAAGGTGACCACTCCTTGCCAACACTGCCTCAATCACAGATGGATCTATTACCACCCCTCATACCTATTGGTGTTAGTCACTATGTGATGCAGACCCCGACCCACAGTGTTCGCGTCATTATGGATGAAATGAGACTTTCACACAGACTACCGAGTCCAGTGGAGGAAAAGGGACTCCCCTTTTTGCTCAAGGGGAGCAAAAGCCATGGCCTACACCATGACAGGCCTTTATTTCTCTTCTCTCTCATTACATGATGGTCCTCATTTACTATGCACAGGTTCACTTTAGGTGGTTACCTTTTACAGAAAACAAAGGAGCCAATGCCACTAATCATGTCACAGAAGAGGGATTTTGCAAATGAAAAGGCAAAAGTGGTTGAACCGGTTACACTCATCCTTGGAAGGTTTAGCATGGATTTTAGGGACTTACTTTGCAGTAAATGTTTGCTACAAATCAGGGTGAGGGAGTTTTTAGCAAAAGGCAAGACTCAAAGCGGCCTAGGCTCATTGCAGGCCTGATTCCCTACTGGAGAACCTATTCGTGGGCATGGGTCCTGTGCATTTCTGAGTGGGAGCTGGGCCCACACTACACAGAACAGTCTACCACAACTATCAATTCTCTCCCCCAATGACTCCCACTAGATGAAGCATCAGTGACCGAGGTCACATCTGTTGTTGATTTTTTGATGTGTCCTTTTCATAGTTCTTGTTTTTTGATTTCACTCATGGACTAATAACCTCAAGCATAAACTCTTTGTGGTGCCCTTCAGATCAGCACTTGGATAACCCAGAATTGCCATGTAGTATTTAAAATATGACAGGTTTCACTTATCAGAAATATTTCTTAACACTGTAGCCCAAAATGAGGAAAGGGGATAAACACTCACATCACAGTCCTGCTTCAACTCTGACATGCCCTGGGGCATCTGCCAGGCTTTCTTTTCTCAACTGGAAAGGAACTAAAGAAATAGTTTGGGGATGTAAGATCTCACTGTCAGAGGGAGGACAAATGTCAGAGATTGTTTTCTTTTTCCAAGCCTAGTCACATTACATAAACTTGCTTAAATATGTTCATACACTGACTAGGAAAAAAAGAAGAAGAAATGTGTGTGTATGTATACATGTTACAGATATGGTGCAAGTCACAAATGTGTGTTCTGTGAGTCTGTGAGTCTGTTTACTCTCTTGCCTTATTCCTTCAATGACTTTGATTAATGTAGCTACAATTGGGAGCACTTTAATATCTGGTAAGTTTAAGATACATCAAAGAATCATAAAATGGCTATATTTGGTTACAATCATTTTACTCAGTTCATAAGTAAGAATATTCATCAACCATTTGCTGTCTCTTAGATATGTACTGTTAGTTATTTGAGACATAAAGGGAATGTTAGTTATTTGAGACATAAAGGGAATAGTTAGGTCTCTTTAATTTACATAATAATTAGCAAGGTTCTTATAGTACAAATAGCAATATTATAAGGCAAGAAATAGTAAGTACCAAGATAGCAATATAGACAAAATACCACGAAGCAGTCACATATTCAGCGTGACACTCTCAACATGATCAAAAAAGTTAATTCACAATTCCATCACTGAATCCTCATCCTTATGTGGAAGTAAGCTTATACAGAAATGATATAGAGGCAACCTAGATGTCTATAGATAGATGAATGGATAAAGAAGATGTGGTACACACATACAATGGAATATTACTTAGCCTTAAAAAAGAATGAAATCTTGCCATTTGCAATAACATGGATGGACCTAGAGGGTATTATGCTAAGTGAAATAAGTCAGACACAAAAACATAAATACCGTATGATTTCACTTATATGTGGAATATAAAAAAAGAACAAAATAAATGATTATAAAGAAAATAGAAGCAAGCCTATAGATATAGAGAACAAGCTGATGGATGCCAGAGGAAAGAGTGAGGAATGGATAGATAAACATAGATATAGGTATATAAAAAGGATGTAGAGAGACAGAGCCCTGACCAAAAAAAAAAAAAAGAAAGAAAGAAAGAAAGAAAGAAAGAAAGAAAGAAAGAAAGAAAGAAAGAAAGAAAGAGAAAGAAAGAAAAAGAGAGAAAGAAAGAAAGAAAGAAGGGAGAGAGAAGAAAAGATAACAGGAAAAAAAAGAAATTACTTGGACCATGTCCTGTGAATGTATTAAAGTGTGTAAATACTCTGCCTTCATGGGAAGGCAGTTTCTAAGCTGGTGACATGAGATCAAATCTGCTAGAGGAAAACAAATATTTCCTTTTTCTTTCCCTTTTTATTTCCAGTTAGGAGAATGTCCACCCAAAGTCCTGCCTTCTCTGGACAGTACAATTATGCCACATGCTTTCTGATGCATGTTAAATGAAGCTGGCAAATTGGTGGATGCTGGGTCAAAAGGGACCTCTCCATTCAGAATCCTCATTTGTGCAGTTGTCAGGGCACAAGTAACCTTGGTGATAAGTTTCTGCATCTATGTGGAATGTCTTTCCCCTTGAATTGTTCGTCCATTGCAATCAAGATTCTGTTTGGGGTGCCTCATGCTACCTCATGCTACCTTTATACCTATGCAGTGAAAACTAAATGAGATGAGCATTAAATACTCCTCATCTTAGGCACAAAGCATTCCGTGGGTCCTAATTGAATCAACAGCCATGTGACTCATGGCTTATAATGTTATTTAGCAGGGTCAGCCACCTAGAAATTGTGAATGAGGATCCTCTGAGTGGGTGGACTGTAAAGGTAAGTGGTGTTTATCCCTTCCAGAGTTGACAGGGCTGAATACGTGCAACCTTTTTCTCAGGTGTCTTTTATTTGTGAGGAGAGTCTCTAATTTGCTGTGACACAACAGGGAAAAAAAGAGGGCTACTTCAGGTAGGTACTATGATTGTGCTTTTTAGATGAAACATCTTATGCCTATGAAATAGTCATTTAATAGCAAGGACACCTGTGACATGTTCTCATATTTATGCATCTCAATAAAAGGCAGATGCTGCCACACTTTTATATATCTTCTTCTCTTCCTGTAACCCTCCAATTTTCTCTGTGTTCTGTTAAACAAAAAATTTAACTTCTATGGCTGAAAGTCTTTAGAGAAAGGTTTTATTGAGCCAAAATGCTAGCCAAAAATAAGACTGATCTTGAGGCATGGGGTCTAAACCACCAGCAGTATGGCTAGGTGGAAAAGACACACATCCATTGTTTCAGAGTTGGTAAGCCTTTTTATAGATCAGTTAGGGAAAAGGGGGAGAAAGATGTAAACCATCGAAAAGAATGTACATTAGCTATAGGCAACATGGGAGAAAGTGAACGGGCCAGCTCTGAAATAGGTGCAGAGTTTGCAAAAAGAAATGTTCACTCCTGTGGATTGGCTGTGGGCAGCAGTCTAGAAAGCCCACATGTAAACAAAAAGCCTAGCATCCTGAAGTTTAATGGTGACTGGCTAACAGTCTTCAGAAATGGCCACCTCAGAATTACCCAAAGTTCCAAAAGACACAGAGGGAATGTTAGCAGTCTTGTTAACATGGCCCTTAGCCATTAACAGACTCACAGTTCTGTCTCTTTCTCTGACTCTCCAGCTGTTATGATTTAATTTAGAACATCTCAGAATTTTCTTGTTGTCAGTTCCTTTATGTTCTCTCCACTTCCAATTTCTGGAGATATGTTTTCTCCAGCTTGTAGTCTCTGTTCTTTGAATGTAATTGATCAAGCATTCTGGTTTTCCTGGTTCTCCACTTTATCTGCTACTATGACCAATGTCAAAGAAGCTCAAAGGCTGTGTATGGAAAGATAGAGAAGGATCAGATGGGTTTTTTTCAAATATAATTGTAATATTTAATAGCTGAATACACAATTACTGTGTATTGCGTCAAATAAATGTCAAATCCATTTCTGTAAATATTACTATTTCTTATGTACAAAATGAGGAACTGGAATATAAATATTTTAAGACTTCTACCCAAAAATAACATAATTGTAAGTTTCAAACCCAAGATATAAACACACAGCTCTCAATTCTAATGTTTTTCTGATTGTGGATTCTGGCAACCAATGTGCAGGATTCATTTGTGTACAGGTAGTGCTATTATATGAGCACATGTAAAATGATCATTAAGTGCCAAAATAAATGATAATTAGCCAGTTACAAAGGAAGGTATTCACAGAGGTGTTATATTTTCTAAACTTTGGGACAATTACAATGTTTAGATATAGTCAAATTTAGTTTGCATTCTTAAATAAGCACTTTTGGAATATAACAGATGGTTTGAATTATTTCATAAGATAAAAGAAATGCTTTACTAGTGAATCAAAACATGATCTGTACATTTTGATACTCTAGATTTTTAGGAAAGGAATAGAATATATTTGAATCTTAGTTTTATTCTGTAGTTTTTTTAATTAAAATGTTTTAAAATAAACATTTTAAATTAGGGCATTTTCAGTTTTATAGAAAAAAATGCAAAAATAATACGGAGAGTTCCCATATACTACAGGCTTGGTTTCCTCTATTAGTAATATTACATTGATTACATTTATTATAATAAATGGAACAATATTGATATAGTATGATTAACTAAAGCTCATTCTTTATTCAGATCTTTTCCTGTTTTAAGGTCCCATTCAAGATACCACATTACATTTAGTTTTCATGTCTTCTTGGGCTCCTCTTGGCTGATACAGTTTTTCACAGTTTCTTTGTTTTTGATGACCTTGAGTAAGGTTGCTTAATACCTAGGAACTCAATTGCCAGATAAGACTACTTCTGTCCTGCTCCAGGTGTGGGCAGGGAGCATGCTGAAGGACAGACAAAATCCTCAGGCAAAGACTTTCTGGCACAGGGACTTGCAGGCTGGCATGTATCAAAATGGCAGTTGGAGCCTATGGGACATTGTTTGCAAACTATTGTCATCTCTGGGAATAGGGACATACCTGTTGAGAAGATGGGGTGAGCTTTAGCTATAGCTACAATATTGTATTTATTAGGTATTCTGGAGCCAAGATGACCAAACTAACATTTGCTAAACATCTCTCAATGTTTGATCTGGTTTATTTTGTCAGTATGTCTTTCATGTCTCTACATGCTCAATCTTTTCTCTAAGTTTTATACACATATAAAATATAGTGATAGAAACTATTTTGTGTCCTTATTAGTTAGCTTTATCATTGATGTCATTTCTGGGTTGGTTTTGAGTGATTGATTATGTTTTTTTCATTATGGGTTCTAGCCTTTTTTCATGTCCGGTAAATGTTAATGGCATGCCAGACATAGTGAATTTTACCTTGTGGGGTGTTAGATATATTGATGTTTTTATAGATATTCTACAGATTTCTTCTGAGATGCAGTTAACTGATTTAGAAACTGCTTAACCCTATCAGGTCCTGCATTTAAGCTTTGCCAGGTTGAAACAGAGCAGTATTTAGTCCAAGGCTAATTTTATTTACTGCTTAGATGAGACCCTTTTGTGCACCTTACTCCATCCTTTTTGAAATATTTAAAATTGTCTTGTCTTGCTGGTTGAATGTGAATATGATTCCAGATTGTTCTTTCTGATAATCCATTTAAGCCGTTTTTGCCCCCATGTAGCTGTTGCCTCCCACACACACCAATCCATTCCCAGGCGGTGACTCCAAGAGGAGAGTCTGCAGATCACCAATGTTCTCTGTGCACTCTCTCTTCTTTAGGGCTGTGCTCTTTGAACTTAATCAGCCTCAGTCTCTTGATCTCTATCCCTGCACATGGTCTGTAAACTCTCTTCACCCATGGAGATTGGGCATGTGTGGGATCACATCAATTCCTTCTCATGTTTCTGGGTCTACTGCCCCTTCACTGCCTGATGTCCCCAAACTTGAATTCTGTTGTTTTATACATTTTGACCATTGTTTTTTACTGATTTCAAGTAAAAGAATAAATCCAGCCCTAGCTGTCTCATATTAGCTGGTGGACTACCTACCACTTCAGCATTTTTGATGGTAGAATGTTTGAAGATTTAATCCCAACTTGAGGTGATTATGTGATAAAACACAGAAAACAGGACATGGAATAGAAAGTACTGTTTCATTTAGAATAAGAATAACATTTTAGCTTCTGAGTAAAGGTTTGACAAGGTTATTTCTTTCTATTGAATACATAACCAAAATTAATCTAGCTACATTTCTAAAACAAATAAATATTGTTCAAATTATCTAGACTTTACATATGAATGCTCTAGTCTTTACTGAGTAATTCCTACTCACTCTATACAGTACTAGACTTATTTACAAAAATACAGATAATGCATATATGTATTTTTATTTAAACCTCATTCAAAAGATACAAATTTTGATATTATTCTAAAATAAAGGAGGAGGAAAGTATAATTTGGAGAAAGAAAATGACTTAATTAAATGACTATATAGTGAGCAAATAATCTGAGATACAAACCTATCAGTTTGATATTAAAATACACTTTTCATTCAATAAAATATTATGCTTTAAGAACACATATTTTTTTACAAATTTGTTTTAAAATAAAAATACATTTGAGTAATGAAAATGTTACTTTCCCCACTGATGTTTTATATTAAATCTAAAAAGTGAAGCTTGAATTATTTTATTTTATTGTATTTCTCAAATAAAAGCATTAACAACCTTATGATATAATTAGAAATCATACCTATAAGCCTTCATTGATGGAACCACAAAGGAAACATTTAAATTAATAACCCATGGTTAGGATTTGAAAGAGAAACTATTTAAGATTCAAGCTCGATAATAAAGCAAGCCTGTTTCAGTAGAATTTCTAAGAGAAAATTATGAGTCCAAACTCTTAAGGAGATTACACTGGTATGGATTGGAACATAAATGTTCAAGAGGACAGATGATGAATGTCCTTTAAAGTCCGTGAATCTTTAGATGCAAGCTGGAAAAATAATGCTGCATTGAATTTTTATGATATTCTATGGTGACTGGATAAAAAGAAAGCCCCAAATCAATATTTTTGCACAGTATTCAGTTATTATTGTAATTTCTAGTTAGAACATGATAATTAAATAAATATAAGTGCTTTTTTCTAAGCCATTTGTTCAAATTATTTTTAAAAAACCCTTGATATGGACAATACTTAGATGACAAGTATTATACACACAGTTCTTTGTAGTATGCCATTAGTTTTTCTATTTGCAATATTAATAAGGATTAAGATAAATACTAATTTGAAAATATTTGGAGAAAAACAATTATTTCTTTCATTGAGATATGATTAATAATTATAATACGTAATGTCTAAATTCTGTCTAATGAGCCTGAAAGCACTAAGTTAAACAAACCTATTAACCTTGTGGCGTGAGTCAGCCTTAGTGTTCAATGGAACCAGACACTTTACCGTGACAGAGTCAATATTAATGGGATCTCATGCCTGGGCTAAGACAAAGGTTTCCTTCTTCTTTTTCTATTTCTTTGAAAAGGCAGTGGCTACTAAGGCACATTCAAATTTTTTAGTTTAACAGAAACTATTTTATTCTGAGAAGAAAAATGTAACAATTTATGGTGGGGCATTTCATGGCTGAGGCCCATTTTGACTGTTGACCTGTGAGCCATTTAGAAAAAGAATTGAAAGGAAAGTAAAGGTTTTTAGATCTCCTTCAAATCTTGTTCTAGGATTGTTTTCAGCCAAAGTCTCCTTTTTTAAACAAGGTTTTCTTCTTTGAATGGCTATGTTCTTTTTTAATTCAAAGAAGTTTGTAAATAATTCTATTTGGCATAAAGACACCAGTCTAGCAGGATGGTCACTTCTCATCTTCATTTTCCTACTTGCATAGGGACAAATCATCTGGAGAAGGAATTGGAGTAAAACCAGGCTGATCTGCTGTTCCATTTAATTCAGCCAGTTTTTACGTGATGTGAATCATGCTTGAATCCCTAATCACTGTCAAGTCACTGGCTTTTAGTTCTGACATGTATTATAGTTTAAATACTGATGAAAGGTATGTGTTTATCTGTGTTTATGATTTAAGTTGTTCATATTATTCAATAGAGAATAATAAATTTAATCAAAGTAAATTCAACCAACCATATTCTATGGTCATAGTATATTGTAGAGTAAAAATTTTCTGCCATTATTTCTTTGTAATCGTCAATGTAAGAAACATCCAAACCTGTAGAGAATTTTTATGAGTTTATTTAAGCCACACTGATGACAATTGCCAAGAAGCAAAATCTCAAAAGATTGAGAAAATGCTCCACAGAATGGCAGTTTTGCAGTTTATTTTATACATTGTTAAGTCAGGGGTGTCAAACTCATTTTCACTGGGGGCCACATCAGCCTCAAGGTTGCTTTCAAAGGGCTGAATGTAATTTTAGGACTTTATAAATGTAGCTACTCTTTAACTAGGGGCTAGGAGCTCGGAGCTGCTCCTGGGTAGAAACAAGGTGCCGAGTCAGAGAAAAAAAGGAGGGTTGATTTTGGCCTGTGGGCCTTGTGTTTGCCCTTGTGTTGTAAGTAAAGGAGAAGCTTAAGGAGGGTTACATGAAATCTATTGGTAGTAGATTATGGAGGCAGGAGAGAGTAAAACTGGTAAATCTCTGAGATTGGATAAAGAGTAAAATAAAGTGACAACTACTTCTTTTACATTGGTGGGTATAGGATAGTTAACAACATTAAGAGCGCATAGAGATGGTAGTCAAGGAACAAGATAGCAATGAGGGATTGGTTCTGTGGTCTGTGTTTTGGTGGGATATTTGCCCTGAGGGTCTGGAAAAATGGATTTACTCTAACATTTCAAAGGTATATGATCATAGATGCAAAAAGACAACAGGCTCAATTAAAGTAATGATTGACCGTTGTCCAGAAACATGCAAGCCTAAGACTGACTCCCCCTGGGCTGACTCAGTTTTAGTTAGGAAGTTTTAATTTCAGACCTTCCTATGTGGTTACTTTCTGTCTCTGAGTTTGTGAAGCCACTGAGTAGGCCTCCCCTGAGTTTATCATCCTTTTTCATCCACATAACCTAATGGAGAAGACAGAAACATTTAAAATGCAAGGCAAACTATGATTAGTTGTATTTCTTGAATATGTCTTTTCCTTATTCTTCTCACTGTCACAATTATAGTTCATTGTTTTCACCATTCTTCACTGCGAATACTGTATTAACTTACAAGTTGATCTCTTTGCATGAACCTTGCTTCCATCAAATCATCTTGCTTTCATCCTGATGCTAAACCTTGAGTGTCTCTCTATTGCTTCAGGATAATGTATATATAGCCTAGTAGGCATTTCACAATCTCTTCATCCATACTGGTGTCATCCTCATATCCTGCCACCTCCATGAATGAACATGCTTTCCAATAACTTCAAGTTTACCTTTCTCAGAAATAGTCTTAATTCATGTACACACACACACACACACACACACACACACACACACACAGAACTTTTTATGGGCATCCCTGATTTGGAAGAGATTGAGTCATTTAATTATGTGTTTAAATGTCTCATTCATTTCTGTAAACTTTCCACTGTCCAGAATATTGTCTGGAGAAAAGTAAATGTTCAGTAGCTTATTATACAAATAATTGTCCTAATAAAAATGTAAACTATTACAGAGGTCCATAAAACATAATTTTACAATTAGGGTTAAAGAAAACTATATTGAAGGTGATGGTATATTAATTTTGCCTTAAAAATGAGTAAATTCTTTAAAGGCAAAAATAAAGGGATGGAAGAAAATAAGGGTTTGCTAATATAAAGAGATTGATGTCACATTTTCTCTGTCAATTATTCCATCAGTTATCTCTTCTTTCAAGACCAGGGGATGCACCCAACATGCATGAATATAACTAATAATTTGGGGTGGAATTCTTTTGTTGTGTATTATAGAAGATATGTCAGCTGCCCACTGAAAACCCATGTTCCTCTTTTTCTTGCTTATAGAATGTTAATTTTGTCCAAGGCAGCAAAGTGGCCAGCAAAAAATATAATTATATTTCCTAAATTCTTTTGAAGTTATTGATGACCATTTCAACACAACTCTGGACAAAGAGCAGGCATTGTCACAGAGGACAAAAGATCTAATTAATAAAAGAAGTCTCAAGCATGAGTTGATTAAATGATAT
The DNA here is from genome assembly GCA_028533065.1 of Trachops cirrhosus. Lineage (NCBI taxonomy): Eukaryota > Metazoa > Chordata > Mammalia > Chiroptera > Phyllostomidae > Trachops > Trachops cirrhosus. Next base: position 69,275,680 of record CM052538.1, read on the forward strand.
AAACAAGAATCTATTTGCAGATTTCTTGTTGCTGAAATTTTTTAAAAATCACCTAATTTGCTTAATTTACTCTTTGTTTCTCATAGCCAAATAGTCCTTATGTAATGGATTGTGCCATAGATTAAGGAAAGAAAAAAAGGTATTATTTTATATTACTATATTATTGGTTGTACTGATAAAACTATTTGGAGTTGCATGCAGAAACTTGTAATATTACTAATAGCATTTTGATTATTGTCTTAGTTGTCCACCCATCAGCTACTAATATATGTGAAATGTGCAGACATAAAAATGATTGATTTTGGACCCAACATCAAACTAATGACATACGTAAAATAGAGTATTAACAGAGCCATCATGAATGCCTTCCTGCCCAAATATACAAGATGTTGTATCAGTGTATACTTTTGACATCCCTTCTGTGAAAGGGTGAATCAATATAGAGTTATAACAAAACCTGGATTAAATATAAGCCAACGAAGTAGATCCCTGTTTTGCAAAATATACTTTTTGAAGAAAGTAAAAATATTATAATATGAAAATTATAGTATTTATGTTTAATTGAAAAACCATGAAAATTATACAAAATCTAGGAGTGAGTTTGAGGTTGGAAAATCTTTATTGTCATATTTTATACTGGATCATTAAAACCAACATTAGAATTACAATACAGCTTTTTCTCCCTGACACAACCTTGACAGATGAACCAGTGTATCATTTAGTCTTCTTTCCCTATGTTTATTTCATTGAGTTTTTTTCTTATCCCAGATTTCTTTGTGTAACAAGGTAATACAAATATCTCTTAATTTTTATGTTGTCTTTTTCATATGTGCATAATATACAACATTGTATGATATAATTATTTAATATTCACTATGCTATACTTCGCTTTTCTCACAAATATATACTGATGTCTCTCTATATTAGTACATATAAATCATTGTCATTCTTTCAGTTGTGTAGAAATCCATCTGTTGATGAAATACAATTTATTCTAACAGTCATTCCTTATTAGGCACTCACTGGAGAAAGATTAGTTAATTCATGTGGGTAGAACTCTATTCTTTTGGGTGTGCCATTTAATTAGTGCTACTGTATTAGAGAAGTGGTGTTAGTGAGGCAGCTAATGCATGGAAAAATCCTGTGACATATATGAGCTATTAATAATCTGACCATCCTGAATCTGTGTTGTGAAAGTCGGATGCATATGACTTAGACATACCTGTGAATATTCTCATTTTAGATTTATTTGTTAATGAGGCTACACATAATGCCAATAAATTTATGCAACTCAAGAATAGTCAACAGACTATACTTATACAGCAAAAGTATAAAAATAACTCTAAATCATACAATGTCTCATTGTTCTTTTCTGCTATGAATCATAATAAAAATTCTGAATCACTGCAACATACTCATTTCATAAAAAATAATTCCATTTATGTCAATTTAATACAATAGTAGTATGATTGGCCTGCATCACATTATATTAAACTTAATTTGTATCTATTTCAGACCTCTAATAAATCAGCTTTTAACAAAAGCCTAAGGAATAAGGGATGCTTTATGACATGTCATAATAGAACAGCTGATCTCATTGGCTTCTTATTATGCACCCATAAACCAAATTCCTATTGATGACTGGTACAAATAAAATTTTAGTGCAAACTTTCACTCTATATTCCATGATAAGTAAGACATTTGACTTCTACTAGAAACAAATATGCTTATTTTGTATTTTCTATCAGAAACTACCATATAGCATAGAAAGTAATAATAGTAAGAAATATGTATATATTCTTAAGTTCACACAAAATATATCTAAATGAAAAAGTGCTTGAATTGAAAGAACAAACCAAAAGAACCACTTATTGTTTGGATTATTATAATCCTTTAAGGACTTACAATAATGAAACTTGATACTACCCATCTTCCCTTATGACCTCAACCAAGAAAACCTTCTTATATGTGTGCCTCTTGCCCAAGTAGATTAATGAATCCAGGATATAATAGGTCCTTGAAGTGATTTACATACATTGATTAAATATCATGAATGAAATGTTATAGATTAAATCATTAGAGACACAGGAAATGGAGAAAGCACAATTGTACCCACTGCTAAAATAAATTATTTGGTGATTCTTCTTGACATATGCTTATAGTCATATTTACCCCAATGGCTGCGTAAGTAGTGAGACTATGCTGTACAAGTGCCAGTGTTTCTGATGGACTCCAACACTTTGGGGAACTTTGGCTCTAGAAATTGCATCATTATCTCAATAGGACTATATAACAGATTGCCCTTTGTTAAATGATTAAAGAACATTTAATAAAAACAGCTATTTCAAAAAGGACACAAATGCTGACATTTACAAACAAAACACAACCATAATTTAAAGACTTGGGTATGGTCAAGCTCAACAATGCTGACAAAATGTGGAATAGGATGAATGAAAAAGACCCATACCCTGGCTGAGAGGTCAGCAGAAATGGGAAACTTGAACCACAATTAAATGATGCCAAGTACTTTATAGTTTAGATAAAGAATACAGTTCCATAAGTTAAGGCACAGAATAGAGCTATATTAATGTTTATAAAGGTTCCAGAGCATGCCTCCTTCATGCTTCCCTGGACAGTCTTGTAGGATAATTCTCTTAGGTGACCAGTAAACACTCAGGGTCCTGCCAGGTATGAAAAGATCTGGACCTTCCTATTCCCATGTTTATGCCAGTAACTTGGGAAGCCACACCAATTACTTTCTAGTACTGATACTTGTCCTACCCAATAGGACATCCATCCACCCTGTGACTGCCACCACTGGCAGTCTTAACTTCTAGTTTCTCATTTAGTTAAAAATGTCTGATGATTTAGGACTTCTCAAGTGTGTATATGTACACACACACATACATACAGGGGTTGGCAAAAGTAGGTTTACAGTTTGTATGGAAAAATACAGTGTACAAGAGTAAATAATAATATGAGAGTAAACTGTTTTGTGTACTCACAACTGTAAACCTACTTTTGTCCATATATATAGTGTATATATTTATACACACACACACACACACACACACACACACACACACACACATACTGTTCAGAGGTATCCAGAGGTCTGTTCAGAGGTATCTAGCCATGTAATATGAAAAACAGACACATTTATTAAAGAAGATACAAGAAACATTGTACATAGGATACACCTAAGTCCCCATCAAAGCAGGCACCTTGGGACCTCACACAGTTCTCTCAATCACCAACAACTGCCCCACCATATTTTCCTGAATTTCATCGATGGTCTGAAATCTCTTCCCTTTCAAAGGTGATTTTAGTTTTGGGAAAAGCCCAAAGTTGCAGGATGCTAAATCTGGGCTTAGGGCAGCCATGTTACCTAGGTGATTTGATGTTTTGCCAAAAAACTCTGCAGGAGATGTGATGCATGAGCCAATGTGTTGTCCTGCTAAAGCTGCCAATCACCAGTTGCCCCTGGCTGCAACCTATTCTGAATCATCCAAATAGTTCCAGCAGAGGAATGTTCAAGCTTCATGGAAAATTTGATGCAAATTTGTTGCTCTACTTGCTCAGCCATTTTGAATGCTATGGCCACACAGTACACATGCTCACTCAATGGCACCTACCTCCCCCACTGCCTAGTAGAGTGAAGTTGTTATTGTTCATGCATATGCATTTCCAGCCCACTCTCCTTGGCTGTCACATCAATGTCACACAAACCATTCTCATTTTATTAACAATGGCTAGACTTCTCCGGACAGACCTTGTGTGTGTGTGTGCATGTGCGCAGTATGGATTTTTATCTGATGACTTTCTAAGCATCAGATCAGACCTGGTCACCCACTAACACACCAGGATATGTCATTCAGGATTTTAGAAGACCATATGTAAATGAGGAGACCGTAAAAGCATCCAAGAAGAAAGCAACAAAGGTGTGATATAAACACAGAAAAGGAAATCAGTAGAAGAATGAAAGTCTGGTGTCATATTCTTAAGAGCAATAGTCATGCCAGGAGATGATATAAAAATGCATTTGAGTTTTATGGAAAGACGATTTTAAACCTGGAATTCAGTGTAAGAGAATTTCTTGAATTCTGATCAGGATAAATGAAGAAAAAAATGTCTATAACCAGCTGCAGCCTGAGACCTCTGTAGTTTGATGTGTTGCCAAATGGGAAATGAGAATGTATTTAAGTCAGGAACTGTGAATAATCTGAGGTTTTGCCCTGTGTGCAATATAATGTTAACCTACAAGAATTTCATGAATGATGATAGAATGCCTGGCTACCTGCAACCCAAAAGACAGCTCTCATCAGAACCTAAACATTGTGGTATCCTGACCCCAGATTTTCAGCCTGTGAATCTGGGATGTATGGAAGGCATGAGGAGACTTTCTGGAGTCTCTTTTATAAGGGCACTAATTTTGTTATGAGGGCTCCATCCTCATGAACTTATCACCTCATCACCTCCCAGAGACCTTACTTCCTAATACCATCATTTTGGGGGTTACATTTGAAAACATGAGTTCTTGAGGGATACAAACAGACCATAGCAGACATGAAACTCGGGGTTATTATGATAACACAGTAGGTAGCCTAAGCTTTATTTTAAATATGTGTCCTTTGCTCCCCAAGTCCAATGTGAGTCATGAGGAGGGGCCAGGTGGGTTCTGCACACATATTGGGTCTGTGGCACCCCTGGGAAACCCCAAGCTTACAAAAACTCTAGTCTCAGTAGAAGTGACTAGCAAACCTACCCAAGCTCTGCCCCCAAGAAGACACTGTCTTTACTGGGCTGGTCAGAAAATAAGTCTTCCCTCTGCCATGGAGAAACACTATCACTGTCCTTGCAAGCTGTTTACTATATGGGCATCCTTTAGAAGATATTCTAGCGCTGAAGCTGTCACATGGCATGTAGAAATGCCATGAAGAATTGTCTGCCATAGCCCTGGCTGGTGTAGCTCAGTGGATTGAGCACAGGCTGCAAACCAAAGGGTCACCGGTTTGATTCCCAGTCAGGGCACATACCTGGGTTGCAGGCCAGGTCCCTAGTGGGGGCCATATGAGAGGCAACCACACATGATGTTTCTCTTCCCCTCTTTCCCCTTCCCTTCCCCTTTCTCTAAAAAAATAATAAATTAATTAAAAAAAAGAATTGTCTGCCATCAAGTGGTGTTAACTCTTTGCTTAACATGAAAGGAGGAATCAGTCAGTTAGGGGAAGGACATTTTCATAGCAACTTGGACCAGGGTCACCATGAATCAAGGGGTAAAGCATTTGTACCCATGTGAAGACTTAAAGACTGCTTCAGATGCATACATTCTTAGGAAATTTTTTATTTTTTTTTATTTCAGCAAAATGAGTTTGACAACCAAGAAATATTACATAGAACAAGTAAATAGATCCAGGAAACAGTTATTCTAATTCAAAAATACCGGAAAGGAAAATTCTATCATAACAGTATTTCACAGGCTCAGAGAACAACTAGCCCTGATTCGCATGAAGAAGAAGGCATCTAGAAGGAAGTCTAAAATAATTATCAGACTTCGTGAAAAGTTAGTGTACTTCAATACTTAAAAGCAAAATGAGAGTCTTATAGCACACAAAATACAGCTTGTAAAACGTCATGTAAAATTTAAATAATTCATTATAAAAATTATAGTCCAACCAGATATGACATATTCAATATAAAGAGTCAATGGATTTCAACTTAAAATGTAAAATACCCATGGTGATACAGAAAATGAATAAGAATTTTTTTTTTACTTTTCACACATTAAGTAAAAACATGCAATTCAAAAGAAGAAGTCATAGCATATGATTATTCACATAATATGATATGAGTAATTAAAACTCCAAGAAAAAATGTTTTGTAAAGAATTATGGTCCAAATATGAAGCAAACTAAAATGTGGTGTGGGTTTGAGCAATTAATGTTGTTCAAGAAAAAGAGTATACTTGAAACATTTCCTTGGAGTGCCATACAGATTGTGGCTCTGAAACCTCAATTATTAACTGAGGTTTCTATAGTCCTAATAATGTAAGTGTTGTTCATTGTTTTTAAATTTTTATTTTGAAATTAACTTATAGACAAAACATACAATCTTTTGTGTTTATAAAAATAATATAAATGTAATTTATCCTGTGAAAGTGAAAAATGGCAGATAGTTAAAAACTGGGAGAGAGAGATTGGAAGGAGGGGGTACGTTGATAAAATTCTTGCCTTACTAAGTTAAGAATCTAAAGCTATTGTTAAAGTTTCTGAAATAAGACTAAAAATTTAGGGGTATATTATAAATTACAAACACATTAAATGAATTTAAAATAATTATATATAGTGTGAGGAATGGAAAAGGAAGAGGTATGGGAGGGGAGAGGTGTGGATAAATTATACTTTTAACCAATCAGAGAGAAAAGTCTGTATGTAAAGTTGATGAATTAAAGAAATAAGCACGAATACATAAGATGGTAACCCACCTGTGAAATACAAAGTGAGATGGTTGAATGAATCGGTGTAGAGGAAAATAGAGTGCACGTTTTAGTATTTACATACTCTGTATTATTTGTTCTTCTGATTTGTTTTAAAGAACAGATATAGGAGATGAGGTATTTCTGAATATTAGTACAACTAATTATTTAGGGACAGGAGAATGAGCTAGAAATGGGGTAGGGGCTCAAACTTTGGACAGGCTTGTCTATCACAATTATTCATACAACCTGTTACGCAGAGAGATCCTCTGGCTCCACTTCCTCATTTTGTGTTCAGCAGGTCTGCAGTTCTGCCTGAGAATATACATTTTAACACACTTGGAGGTGATTTTGCTGCACAGCTCACTATAATAAACATACCAAATACCCACAGCTCTAACTGGACTAAAACTCACTAGTTTACCAACTGGAGAGATAGTCAGCAGCTTACACTGCTTTAAAAATGATGATATGATTTAAAATTGATCACAGAGATTGATATGACTTTCTTGGAAATACTGTCAAAAAGATTCAGTCTCTTCTATTTTGTAAGACTGAGATGGCATCTGAAGAGAAACAGAAGTATCAGGTAGTGGGGTGACATCTTTTTCACTCCTGGGATATGTGGTTTCTGTCTTTCACTCCACTATTGCTTCTCAGTTCACAGTATTAATTATAAATGACATTCACAAAAATAATCACACAGATGTGAATGTAATCCATACTAATTTGTGCCATATGGATAAACTTTTTACAGGAGCCAGAGATGACAAGACCATTCAGAAGAAGCTTTGGTAGTCAGATTTCATCACTGCACAAAGACACAGAGTGATGAATGTTTCTCAAAAGGTTCTGACTACAGAATGAATTTTCCCACTTCAGGAGTGTGTCTCCTGGGGTATGTGGAGAGGGAGCAGCTTTCTCCCTGCTCTGATGTAATCTTTCTTTCTCTTCCTTTGCTTTAAAAAAAAAATCATTCTAAGGCCAACCTTAATATCCATGAAGTTTAGTACTCTCTCCAGCTAGTACTTTATTCCTGCCTTTGGTTGTTGATTGATTGATTTTAGAAAGAGAAGAAGGGAAAGAGAGAGAAACATTGATTTGTTGTTCTACTTACTTATTCATTCATTGGTTGAGTCTTGCATGTACCTTGAGCAGAAATCAAACCTGCAACCTTGGTATAGGGGGACGATACTCTAACCAACCTAGCTACCTGGATAGCGTCCCCTGCCCTTGGTTCTCAACCTGAGAATTGTTACATCTTTGGTTATTTCCTGCTTCTTGGATGATTTCCCTTTGTGATGAATAATGATTCCTTTACCGATAAATACTGAGTCGTTTTATGTTTCAAGGTAAAAATCAGTAAATGGCATTTTAATTACACAAAGGAAAAGGAAAATTGCAAAGAAAGCCATGAAAGGGTTAATTTCTGCCCATTTGGAAGAGAGAATGAAAAGGACACTCTCCCCTAGGGCTTCTGTTTCATCCTGATGTGTATTGAAATGTAAGCTGCAACCAACAGTCTGGTTAATAACAATTCATGCCGCTGTCAATCTTTTTGACCAATGTCATCAATATTTTACACCGCAAAACAACAACAATTAAGAATCAGGACCAGGAGAAGCACTTGGGGCAAAAGTGTTTCTAACACTATATTGAAATCGACCCTACAGAGCCAACATTCCAAATAGACATTCTAAGAAAAGTTTTTTCTGTGATTTTCTTTTCTGAACAGTGTGAACCACCACTCTTTATTACAAAGGAACACCAATCACCCAAGAGAGATCCTAATTCCAGCCTGTGAAATTCAAATAAAAGTTACTTGAGGACAAGTGGTAACATTAATAGAAGTTCCCATTTATTCCTCACTATGGGGCTAGGAACTATTCTAATTATACAGTGAATTCAAAGCTAAATCTGAATTAAAGACAAATATTGGCAAATTTGTACCTATTAGGCAATCAAATCTCCATTTTTTTTTGCAGTTCAACTTTTGTAAATTTTAAGAAAAGTGACATTGGCCTTTGTTTTATTTATCCTACTTGCTAGTGAAAGTGAAAGCAGGAAGGCATCACATTCAGAACCCATTTTATTTATTACATAAGCTTGAGTTGAGCATTTTTCATATCATTTTAGGTCCAGATTTTACGCATTGAAGTTTATCAACCAGAAAACACCAAAACACAGCTATAGTGACAGTTCAAAGCAAGGATCATTTACCTCTTGGCAGCTAAGGACCCCCAGCCTTAGGAAGGTCTTGGTAAGGGGGATTTGGAGCAAGGCTTCTTACAGAACGTTATTGAGTGGAGACTGGGAAGGTGGGACGTTCTGAACTGGATGTTCTCACTATGAAGCAATTGGTGATTGTATATCCCAATATTTTTGACCATGGGTTGGTAATAGTAATGTAAGGCTAGAATTGTGTTGGTAAAGAAGCAAACACTGATCACTCAACAAAGGACTTATCAATTATTTTTGCAGTTATGATTTTATCTTGTCTAAGTTCTGGTAAAAGCACTGTTTCTGCTAAAAAAGATAACCAGGCCTATTTTACGTGCCTGGGTCCATTGTCAAAGTTGTTCTAGGACAATATGAAACAATTAGATTAGAAAGATACAGTTAATGAAAACAATTTGAGATGATTGTTTAATAGTTCATGTAAAACATCTTGTGCTTCAAAATCATTTTATTTATGTGCACATGAGATATTGCCCAAGAGTTTGTCATGAAAATCTTACCACATACAATATTTCCTCTGAAATTCATTTATATTGCTATCTCCTAGGAAATCGGAAATGAGTTTCAAGTAATCTTCTATTTTGGCACCTATGGGTAGGACCCAAGTGCTTCATATTCTATTAGGTTATGTACCACTTGATGAAAATTTTTCCTTTCATAGTATGTGTGTGAATATGTATTTCATTATTAATAGCACAGCAATAATACTGTACAAAATGAACTCAGCTGTTTTGATTTTACTTCCTGGTGGTCATATTGTACAAAAGTTCTCAAATTTGACCTCATTGATGCTTGAAAGAGCAACTATAAGCTGTCCCATTCTTTCCTGTCCTTCATTGTCATCATTTTCAGCTTAAGTGGTCAGCTGGTAACAGGGTAGTAACAGAAATAAGAAGGGGTTTGAATGGTTTCTGGGCTGTTTGTGTTTCTTAGAGTGTTATTGTGCTCCTTCTGCACCCAGAGCCAGCTCTGTTCTAAAGAAAAGCGTGGCCTCTGGGGATGCCTAAAAGCTACCCAACTTAAGTCATAGACATGGCATTCTTACGTTATCTACTCTTTGAATCTTGCAAAACTCCCAGGTGTTGTGGATCCACTTGGATTCTGTGCTCCTGGGCATCACAATCCCTGAATGGGATGAGAAGGTAAGGGCGGGCAACCAACAGATCCCAGGGCATGTATCTCCTCAGATCACAAGCATGTCCATCATCCCAATGGACTTCACTTCCTAAACACAGATTCAAAGATAAAATTATTGAGAATTTACGACAATGTCCTCACTGGGCACTGTGTACATTCCCATGAAGCTGGTCCTGCTCATAGGGTATAAACATGCTCTTGCTCGTGTTTCTCCCATGTGGGAAAAACTAACTAACTAACTAACTAACTAACTAACTAACTAACTAACTAACTAACTAACTGAAAATCCTTTGATTCTACTTGCCCTGCAGCTACTGCTGTTTTCCTTTTTCTCTTACAACGTTCTTTGAAAAATTTTCTCTATGTCTGACCTCTGATTTCTCTCCCCGCCATTTTCTGTTAAGTCTGCTGACATCAGGATTTTGCCCAAATCATGGCATCAAGTTTGCTCTTCTCAAGGTCATGAATGTGTTTTCTGCAGCCATATCCAATAGTCAGCCCCTTGTTCTTGTCTTAGCACATATGCATGTCCTCTAAATAATTTTGTTAATTGGCTTCCTAGATACCATATTTAATGATTTTCTTCTATTTCTGGTCTCTTTCTTTTATTCTCCTCTTTTATTCTTCTATTCTTCACTTGCCTTCTGAACTTAGAAGTGCTCTTAGGACTTAAAAAAATTTCTTTATTGATTTTAAAGAGAGAGGAAGGGAGAGATGTGAAACATTGATTTGTTCTACTTCTTTATGCATTCATTAATTGATTCTTATAAGTGCTCTGACTGAGGATCGAACCCACAACATTGGCCTATCAGGATGACACTCTAACCAACTCAGCTGTCTAGTCAGGGCTCTTAAAACACTTTTTTGATATGATCAGAATATCTCCTTTAAGCAACGGATGGAGGGCAAGATACACCCTCCTTTGCCCCTCTAACGTTTTGCTGTGTAAAAATAAATGTAATTGCTGAAGATTTATCATTCGCCTTAGCTCAAGAGGGCTATAGCCAAACACTAAACATAATGATATGACACTCAGGGATGATTCTTACCTCATCATTGCACTGTCATTCTCTCTAAGTTGATCTTCTTGACTTCTCATATGAGAGAGGTAAAGTCCTGGTGCTTTGGGCTTTCTGTACCAGACGGCTGAATATATGATGGCATACATCCTGAGAAATTACTTTTATCTTCTGTCATTCTGTAAAATATAAAACTCATTTTAAAAATATGCAAACTATTTAAAGATGAAAATTCCTTAGATCGGAAGGATCAATTACCAGGTAGGAGCAGGATACAACTGGCACTGTCTTTCTCTCTAGTCATAGCAAGTGACATCTATGTCTTCAATTCTTGAGCTGATAGGAGTTAAGTTTATGTTTGAGAACAGAAAGACCTGTATAGAAGTTTAACTTGTTGAGAATACAATAGATAATTGAAACATAACTTTATTTACAACTTAAGTGAAAGATGCCTGTGTCCAATAGGGAACTGAAATGAAAAGCACTTCCTTCCTGTCTGTGATTCTTGCTGCTAATAATAAAAATAATTTTACTTATATAGACAAAAGTCATCTCAGCCTTGAGACTCACAAAAAGGCTGAAATTATTATTTTTATTAACAATGAGAAACAAGATCAGGATGTCTAAATCAATTGTTAATGAATATGTGGTATCAGAGTTGGGTCTTAAATACAGATAGTCTGACTCCAAATCCAGGCTTCTTTTAATGTAAAATTTAACTGCTTAAATAACTCATATTTGTATCCCAAATCAAAAATGGTGTGAGTTGATGTTGTTTGACATTAGAATTTTAAGTGTGTTGATTTTCATTGGTCATCAGTGTGACTTGGACTATGTTCAGTATTAAAGAGAACAAAGCAGATTTTTCAAATTATTACTAAATATATAACATCAATAGGGAACACTTATTACTACCCATTAGATGACTTTCTTCTGTTCCTGGACAAGGTTGACATTTACATAATGATGACATCAACTTGACTTTAGAATTTAGTTCTACTTAGATGCAGTGAGTTAAATCCAATTGCAACACTGAGAGTACCTTATTCATTGCCATGAATGCCTTGACTTATTGGAACCCATTGGCAAAATCCACAGAATTCTGCTAGAATAAGATATTTTCACCACAGTCAAGCAGAATAGTGCTTGCTCCTAGGGATGAGAATTGAATAGATCAGATTTCTTATTTTTAATGATTGAAACTAAGGAAAAGCAGAGGAACGCACCAATTTTCTGATCTGGTAAAATGACTTAATATCATTTCAAAAATTATAAACATTATAAATATAATTAATTTTCAACTTTTTAACACTAGGTATAAAGTAGAAAATATAATTATTTGGGAGCTCTTACAAAAGAATCATATTGTATTTTCATTTGTTACATTAAAATTGTATTTGTAAGATGAAAATACTAATTTTAATAAATAAAGGTTACTGCTCACAATAAGTTATTCTTTTTATAGTCATAAAACCAAATTTGTTTTAATACTTACATTTATGATAATTTTGGTGAGAAATAATGCTAAACTGTGGTGAGGAAAAGAGATGAGGAATTGTGTTTAGAATGAATACTTTTGTAAGGATTTTAGCATCTATTTGGAGATAGTTCTGGGAACTTTCATAAAAACTTAAGACCAGAACTCACAAGACTGGATTCTGACATCTGGCTTTAAACTAATCACACAAACTCTTCTGAAAAATAGTGGTGATAGTATTATCAATAGGAATTTTTTCTTCTCCTTTTTTACAGAGAGATCAGTATTCTTATTTTAATTACTACTAAATTCAGAGCTATAACACTGACTAAATATATACACATATACATGTATATATGGTATACATAAATATATTTGCACATGTTTATATGTGGTGTATATATATATACTGAATATAAAAATTATTGACTTCAAAGAAGTTTACTATTAAGCATTTACAGTTTTTTTATTAAAAACATATGTGATAAGATTGTCAATGACAAATAATTTTTAATCAAAATCCTGAGTTATATACATATAGCAATCATGCCAGAAAGCATGATATTCATACCTATGCTGTACTAGACTTCCAGATTGTGGGAAAGGGCATTTGTGGGTAATTTTTTAAGGCACTTGAAGTTAATATATTTGTCTAGATCAGGGCTGGTCATTTGGAGCACAAATTACCACAAAGTAATCAGAATTAAGTGTCTGGTTTAACCCAGAACCATAGTTCCCAGAAATGCTCTATAAATTTAGAGTATATTGAATTGCCCCTTCTCTGGAGTGATACTTCCTGGCTTTCAAAAGTACATAATTCTAGAAAACTGTAGGTGACATCATTTGGTCCCATAAAATTCTTTACCAAATTATATTTGGGTTTTATTCTCTTGTGAACTTTAAATGTAGAATTCCTCATGAAGTGATCATATCAGTATAACTGTTCCATTTATTATGGATATTTTGTTTTATCAAGTTGTGTCTATTATGAAAGTACAAAATAGAACTGTGTTTAATACAGAAGTACCAGGGATATCTGTGAAGCCATCCCTCCCCTAACAACTGTGACCCTGTTGTCTCCTAAACACTCATTCTTTCAACATGTCTTTTATTGGAGATGGATGATGGCAGAAACTTCTACTACTAGGTATCTTGTCCTGGATAAAACAAACAAAAACTCTCTTTTTCCCAGAATTTCCATCCTAGTAACTTTATGAGTTTTTACATTTCAAGGACAGGCATTTGCGTACCTGGGACATTTAGCCTTAACCTAGCCATTGTACAGATAGACATTGCCTCGCACAGAGAAGTCAGCTGTAGGTAACATTCTGGATGGAGGCACTTCTCAGGATTACATTTTTGTGTCCCATGTTCTCTAATTATACATTTTAAGACTCTAGATAAATGTCCTTTTGTTTTTCTTTTGGTCTTATTGAAAGTAATTCTTTTGAATGATTTAAATTTTTATTTTCAATTACAGTTGACATTCAATATTATATTAGTTTCAATTTACAGTATAATGTTTAGACATTTATATAACCTACAAAGTAATCCCTCCACCTGACACCATACATAGTGAGTATTTATTACAATTTGTTAACTATGCTCCCTATGCTGTGGTTTACATTCTTGTGACTGTTTTATAACTGCCCATTTGTACTTCTTTATCCCTTTAACTTTTTTTTTAACAGTAAGTGCCCTAAACAAGAAAAGCCTTTAACACATCATTCTCTTCCAAACATCAGGAGAAAACTAATACTTCAAGGGTCATTTCACTCTGTTTGTGGACACATTAACACTTTAATATATATGTATATATTTATGTATAAATGAGGCTACGTACAGTATAGGTAGGGCATATATAAATGTATTATTTTTTCTTTTTCCACATTTTTTTATTGTTGTTCAAGTCCAGTTGTCTTCCTTTTTCCCCCTCCACTACCCCCCCACCCCATCCATCCCCACTTTCCACACTTGATCCTACCCCCTTTGATTTTGTACATGGAAGTATCTCTTTTGGACCCATGTGACATTTTCTGAATTTTACAATTGACATCCCCTGTGGAATTAGACAGTCTGCATACACTCTCCCACAAGATCAGGTTTCATGACTGCAACAGGACTTTTAAACCATAAATAAGTAATAATGGTAATAAGTACTCCATGGGTAATTTTCCAAAAGCTGAGACCAAGAATTTGAGAGCCATGACTTTATGTGTAATTTGTGCCCCTGATTTTTCAATTTGAAAACACTCTCCAGATTTTGTGACATTCATAGAGGGTGCCTTCCTTTTCTGCTGTGGATAAATTTTCCTTATCCTTCCTTAATGGGCATTAAGTTTGAGTGACCCAACAGTGATTGCCCATCATTTCCAGCTCCCATTGAAGCATCATTAGGTTTCTTGTTTATACCAACTATAAGGAAATAGGTGAGAAAAACAGTCAGGGGGCTAAAAGCATTAAAAAATATATTTGTATTGTGTCAAATTGCCAGTCTTTGAACAAGCTAAGTATTCATTTCTTCTCATAACCATGAATGCTACAAATTTTGTGACTTACACTGCACTTTTGTTTAAAAGCCATTGCAGCCTGCAATCTTAGTTCATTTGGTGCTAGTCTGGTAAATGACCATCTTTCATATCAGAAATTTCAATCTGAGTACTGATCGGTGGGTTAATATTATAGAAAGAGCACTCTAGGGGAACATAAAGAAATGGCTGGATTTTAGTACCTGCTAAAATAGTTCTCTACTCCAAAATGGGAACAGTTAAATCAACAAAATGACTTGGAATAAATATGCCCTTTCTTGGTGTTTCAGTTTATTTGAGTGATACTTTACCGAAATCTTACAGTTCTTTATCATCTACTGTTGTTTGTTTCAGATGTTAATTTTAAATGTTATACTGTTTTAAATAAATATTGTTTGGTAGATATATCCTACCTTGAACATGAATAAAATAAAATAAATTGAAATATTTTACAAACATTTAGATACCCCATAATAGTATCCATTGTAAGAAATATAGGCATAGTTTCCATAATAGGAACCCATTGTGAGATAAGAGGTAGAAACTGTTTTATAATGTCATCTTCTATGGACCCAGTCCCTTCTTCTACATGGTTATGGTAGCTCCTTTAATATAATTTTGGTAAAGTTAAAAAAAACTTATATATCAAATGCCTGTATATTATTTCTTATAGGTAGCATTTTCTCCCAGTCATCTTTCCAATGAACAAAGCAGGGCAATGCTGACAGCTTCCCAGTGAGTCCACAGAAAGCCACACACCACACATCAGCTCTGCTCTGTTCACCCTCCCAATGCTTGCAGGACAGGTATCATTATCCTCATCTACAGTCAAATGAACTCTTACACTCCAAAGAATAGGTTAGATCCCAATAATTTATAGTATGTTATTATAAATTTCTGCAAAAGAGTATGATCATTAATATTTTAGTTAAGATGATACACGCTATTAGAAATATTGTCTATTTTGTCTTAAGCCATTCATATCAAAGCGTTCCCAATCATGATGGCTAAGTGTTAAAAACACGTGGGTTAACATTTCAAAGGTAGGCTACAGCGTTTTAAATTGTTTCAATGTGTAAATATTAGAGACAGAAAAACACATCTTTGATTATCTGTAACTTAACTCACAAGGAGAGATCAAACATAAAGGAATTGGTACAAACTCTGGCTTAATCCATAGTATGTTAGAGCCAGACATATTTTTCTGTTGAGTGGTAATTTTTCTTCATTTGAGGTTTTCTGGTGTTTATTGATTGGACTGAGCAGGTGATGCGTGATTTCACATCCGCTGGGTCCATGAAGGCGTTGGTCTCTCCACTTTGGCATGGCTTCACCTGCCTGAATAGTCGATTGCCTTCCTTTATTCCTTTATTTCAGTTTCTCACTCATTTGCAGCCAAAAGCAGCTCAAGAGGAAACTTTTCCTTTGGAATGAAATATTGGCAGGGCGGAGGAAAGCTTGCACATTATTACCAAATTAAATATCTGTGTCTGAGACTCAGGGACGAGCATTATGCCATGGTGCATATTAAATTCAGGGGAAACTTTGAAAGGAGGAAAAGTCCATGTTTCACATTGATTTATGATCTCTGGGCCATGAAAGAGAAGTGTTCAATAGGCTCATTGTCTTCTTATTATTTTCTTTCTTCTCCTGCTCCTCCTCCTTCTTTTCTGCAGCAACTTCTAACCCATCCTTAAACTTTAATATAAATACACAGTACCCTACTCATATACAAACATGCAGGAAGGCCCAGGTTGGTACTTCAACTCCACATTTGGTTGAATAAGCCAATCCTTCATGACTTGTTTTTAACCTAAGATTCTATAACAAAATGCCACAGGTAGGTTGGGGAAGGGGAACTTATAACAAAACAGACATTTATTCCTTATTGTTCTGGAAGCTGGTAATTTATACTTGTAAATTCATATGTGATTGAAGAGATTTCCTAATACCCATAAAGGAAGTGCCTAGGCCAGTTTTTCGGTGTGTGGTGAAGAACCTTTTCTGTGTAGGGCAATTCACAGTATTCTACAGACTTTCCCTTTAGGGGGGAAAGTAGATAGGATAAAATGAAACATACAGCATTTCTAAAGTGACACTATGGCTGCTCAATATTTAGTGAGGAAAAAAAAACATAGTTTTTGCCTTATTAAGTCCCCTCTTAAGATCCTAAATTTGGGGGGATGAAGAGAATTTTAGAATGTGAGCCATCTACCCTAATACCCTGACACACAGGGAGGTAAGCAGAGGAGAGAGAAAAAATGGGGATGGCTTTGAGAAAAAGGTAAATTCGCTCCTCAGGACTCCACTGCACACAACCTGGGAAGAGTAAGACTTTGTTTCTGGCAGTGGACTGCACTGCACCTCCATGCCTTCTCCGATGGTGTCAGCACAGAGGCTCAAATAACTACATTCTATAGCCCTTTACAGTTTGCAAACCTCTTTCAAATATATGATCTTATTTGCTCTCCATGTCAGTAAGGCTTTTCTACACCACTGTTTATGGTAAAACTGAGCTTTTAGCATGAGTTTCCCTTTCCAAATGTCGACACTATAAAACACTTTGGAGAAGCAGTGTTGTAATATGCAGCAACAACTATACAAACTCATATGCTGCCAAGAAATCTTACAGTCCAAATTGATTTGGCAGGGATATGCAAAGTCACCTTAAGAATAAAGTATGCCCTCAGCAAAACCCAATTGACTAAAATCTGATTAAAAAGATTAGCATATCAAAAGAAAGATAATGTGTCAATAAGAATTAGCTTATGTAAACTGTGTCCATTCAAGTTGTCTGAGTTCTGCCTTGCAAAGAAACTAAGGGTTTGTGTAGTACATATTTAACCAGTGTGGAGAAACGCATCAGCCTAACAAAACCTCATGCTATTAAAACTTCAAACCACATAATTAACTCCCTTTGCTCTGATATGCTTAGAAAGAAATCATCCTGTAATTTCACTTTCTGTGTAGCTTTTCTCCAAGGACAGGGTGTGCATGTTAACATTTGTCCCTAACACGATTATATTTCACATTGTAAATGAGCAAATCATCTCTGTGGTTTTTCTACTACAGGCTTTGAACAAATCCACCAGGATCTATCACCTTCTACAAGTCTAGTCACTCCAGATGCAGGCCTCCCCCCACCCCTCAGAGATGAAATTTTTAAGAGAGGGACTTTGTTGCTCGAGACCAGGAAGCTGGGCATGGATGGTAAAGACTGTTTGCATTATCTTATTTTATAAGAAGTTGGAGGAAATACTGTGAAAGAGAAATGGAGCCAGATTCCAGTTAAAAGCAGTAAAGGAAGATTTTTATTCAGTTCTATTGCAATAGGTGAAGTCTTTGGTATAAAACTGAGTTCCATTCCAAATACAGCAAAGATGGCTGGGTATTTACAGCCAGAGGGCAGAGAGTGGTCCCTAGGTGGAAAATTACTAAGAGGGGAAATCAAATTGGGGGGTGTTGCAATGGATCATAGTCAGATCCACTCTTGCCTCCGTAGATGAAAGAAAATGCGCGGAGCTGTGGGGATGCTTGACATGCTTTTATTCATGGGTGGGCAAGCCACACATGCCACAAGCTGCGTGCCTAACTAGTGAGAAGCCCCTACCTGTTTAAGTACTAAAGGGGAACAAAGCCGGAAAACTGCCAAAACCTTACATCATATAACATAGTCCTGCGCATGTCAGCCCTTTTCATGTTATGGGAACAGTTGATTGGACCCAGTCTCAAGGCTATGAGAACACTAGTTATCAGGCCCCTCCAAGGCTATGGGAACACTGTTTCTCTTAGTTACCCAGACACCTGGAAGAGTAAGCCAGACTACCTGCACTTACCCTACAGGGGGTTTGCGGTTAGGGGGAGTCTACTAGACTGGCCTAACAGGATTCATGTTCAAGGTGGGCCAGTCACTTACATGTCATGTGTGGGGAATGAGGACCTTGATCATATATGGACAGTGATCAGATGTCAAGGGTTCAGATTCTCTCTGAACTCACTTGGAAGGACTCGCTAAAACTGAGCTAGGCAGGCCCAGGTCAGGGTCCACGTCTGAGGCCTAGTTAAAAAAGAGGGCTTAGAGGAACCTGACCAGACTTTGGTCAAGGAGACCTCTGAAAATGTACAAAACGTTGGAGGCACTCTAAGATCTGTGTCTCAGGTCTTCTAATTCCTAGCGTTGTTTCTACTATACCATACCACCTTGATTTTTACCCACTTTAAAAAGTATTATTATTTTGCCTTAGTTTTCACAATGTTTAATTTTTTGCTTGCAAAATATCCCACTGAGCTGATAAAATTCAACTTTTCCTCTTCAGAGTATACAGTAAGCCCAGTCCAGTTTACTGCATTTATAATAAACATAAGGACACACTATTACTTCTGTGGTATTATTTTCTTGAGATAAATTCTAGGAGAGGGATTAGTGTATCCAGTATATATATATATATATGTATATATATATATATATATATATATATAAAATCTTTATGATTGCTATAATATGAGATATTCCTTTAGTGAATGAAAATAGGAAAAATGGGTCTCGTGAAAAATAACCACACAAGGAGATCTGGTAATAAATTCCTAATTGGGCAGGTCATAGTGAATAGTCACACCTTAGGCATATAACTTCTTTAGTGAAGGTTTATCTTTGTCTTAAGCAAGTCCTGTCCATTGTTTCTATGCATCTAGGTTAACACACTTTTGAAATAATTGTAACCACCCTCAAGGGAGCACAGAATCTTGTTAACTGTCCAGTAATCCAGTTCTCCCCACTCTATGTAATCTTCCTCACTTTCCCGCCTTAATTCCAAATGAATAAAAGAAACTGAAAAACTAAACTATCACTATCCAGGGCACTTGAAATCTTGCTTCCTGGCTATTGTCCTCAGTTTTGGCTTAAATAAACTTTTATAAAAATTCCCTACAGGTTGGACAGTTCTTACATGAACACTAATTTAGAAAGCTCTCAATACTTTATGCATAATTCAGAAACCCCTTAACCTGCTGTCTTTGTATGTTGTAATTTAAAATACTAATTTAGCAAGTACAAACATTTGCCATAGGTTGACTTTCACTTGCATTTCTATAATTACTGTGAATGGTTCAGCTTTCTGTTGCAGCTTGTGTGGGTTTTCTATAGCCTTTTAAAATGGTCCAATTATTGCCCTGACTGGTGTGACTCAGTTGGTTGAGTGTCATCCTACAAAGCAAAGCAGAAGGTTGCTGGTTCAATTCCTGGTCAGGGCACATGCCTGATTTGTTCTCTCCCTCTCTTCCTCCTTCCCTCCCTCCACCCCCTCTCTAAAAATAAATAAAATCTTAAAACAATTAAATGGTCAAATTATTTATTTTATTAAATGTTAGAGCACGTGGATATAACATAAGTTGAAGAAGAAATAACTGTACAAGATGCACGATAAAGATGAAATGATGATGGGGTTCAGGGACTTTCCTGAAACCCTTAAAATCTTTTCATTATTACAAATTTAAGTATCTGGAAGGTCAGTAGGTAAATATTTCACAATATTTTTAAAAACTTTTTCTGTAATGTTTTGCAAAAATGATCTTAACTCAATGCAGACTGAAATAGATGACCAAAAAAAGTTAAAAAATATTAAATAAAATAATACTCATAGTTACATGAACTTATACACATCTATTCATATTTTAAGTTAATTTATTTATTGTAATTGTTGGAAGTTACCCTTTTTGTTATATCTAAATATCTTATTTATGTTATTCACTTGACACTTACACCTTTGGAAATTAATAATAAATTGTCTCTTTATTTTATACTTAATATAAGAAGACTTTAGTCATCTTAATTTACTTTTACTAGGCCTTACACACTATATTTCCTAGAGATTTAGAAAAAAAAGAACTTAAAACTGTATACTTACAGAGATAATACAGTATATTTTTATAAATTAGACAGAAAATTCTTTTTCATCTTTTTGGCTAATTTTTTTATAGTGTAAATTTAAGTCAATAACTTAACCCACTTATTTAAGTCTACTGGAGTACTTGGGAATGTTGAAGAGTTGTACTTTGTACATTTTGAATGATGACTCAGAGAATCAGAGATGGGCTTGGCCCTCCCCTGGGTTATGCCTTGCCTATATTGTCCTCTGAGCTCCCTGATAACTTCCCCAAAATACGGTCTTCTGTCCCTCCTTGGTAAGAGATTTCTGTGCAGTATAGTGAAAAGTCTTTCTCAGACACAGATAGATTACATCTACTGTCTCTCCCCTGTCTGAATTCTGGCATTTCCTTGTGGGAGAAAATTAAATTGACTTGGCATCATGTGTACCTCACAAAGCACATCGGACTGTTATCCGCCACCTTGTTCGCAACCAGGTGATTGCAAATTGATGATATTTTTTCCAATTTCTTCCCAACTATTAAAACTTTAAGATGATTAGTTAGTGATTATAAAGATAAAACCTTTATGTTCATTTTAAAAAAGAGTAGCATTATTAGCCCTTCCTGTGATTTCAAGAACTCTATATGGCTGCCATCCGTTATCACAAATATCTGCTGATGACTTCAGAGCATGTCTTTGGGGCCTCCTGGCCTGGCTCCTTCTCCCTCTGATCCCTCCCTCATCACTTTTTCCATATCACAATTTACTGCAGTCCAGCAATGCCCCTCAACTCTCTAGATTTTCTTGTGTTTATTGAATTTATTGATATTCCTATATAGAGATGAATCATTTGTCTTATACAAAAAAGGGGAGGGGGCTTTGGGGAATATAATTGGAATTCTTTAAGGCACTGTAGTGAGTATACTCACATTAGAATATTACATATTTTTCCTGTGCTACATAACTTCCCAGAGACTGTTTAATTGACTGCATGTGTTGAGATTGAGATCAGCAAATAATTATTCATAGATTGTAAGAAAAAGACTTGCAAGGTTTCATGTAATCTGTGATGAGACAGATGATAGGATTTTAGTTGTATGATAATGCATTCCGTTACAGAACAAGGGGGTCCACCCATTCAACTCACAGCAAAGCTAAACACTGAACACCAGGTTCTGCAGTGGAGAAATTGGAGTCATTTATTGGCAAGGTGCCAAGCCAGGGTAAAAGCAGGGAAGATATTTCATTAAACCCAAATTGTCTGATGGCTTTTGATCTAGGTTTGTTGTTGTTGTTACTGTTGTTGTTTTAAGATTTGGATGGTTTTTAATTTTTTTTATTTTTCTAATTTATGTTTTCTCTCAATTTTTTATTTTTGTTCAAGTACAGTTATCTCCATTTTTCCACAACCACTCACTCCCACCACAGCCACCCCCACCTCCCACCCTCCATCCTACCCACCTTTGGTTTTGTCCATGTGTCCTTTATACATGTACCTTGATGACACTTCCTCTTTTCATTATCTCCTTCTACCTCCCATCTGGTTACTGTCAATTTCTACTTTATTTCAATGTCTCTGACTCTATTTTGCTTGCTTGATTTCTGTGTTAATTAGTTTCCACTTTTAGGTGAGAGCATATCGTATTTGTCTTCCACTGCCTAGCTTATTTCACTTACCATAATGCTCTCCAGTTCCATCCATGCTGTCACAAAGGGTAGGAGCTCCTTCTTTCTTTCTGCTGCGTAGTATTCCACTGTATAAATGTACCAAAGTTTTTTGATCCACTCACTTACTGATGGGCACTTAGGTTGCTTCCACATTTGGCTCTTGTAAGTTGTGCTGCTATGAACATTGGGGTGCATAAGTTTTTTTGAATTGGTGTTTCAGGATTCTTAGGATATAATCTCAGCAGTGGAATTGCCAGGTCAAAAGGCAGTTCCATTTTTAGTTTCTTGAGGAAATTCCATACTGTTTTCCACAGTGTCTATACCAGTCTGCATCCCCCCCAACTGTGCACTAGGGTTCCCTTTTCTTCACAACCTCACCAGCACTTGTTGTTTGTTGATTTGTTGGTCATTGTGACCAGTGTGAAGTGGTACCTCATTGTGGTCTTAATTTGCATCTCTCTGATGGCTAGTGATACTGAGCATCCTTTCATGTGTCTCTGGGCCCTCATTGTTCTCATTGGAGAAGTGTCTGTTGAGGTCCTTTGCTCACTTTTGGAGTTGTTTGTCTTCCTAGAGTGAAATCATGTGAGTTCTTTATATATTTTGGAGATCCAACCCTTGTTCGAGGTACCATTTGCAAGTATATTTTCTCATACGATTAGTTCCCTTTTCATTTTGCTGATGTTTTCTTTAGTCATGCAGAAGCTTTTTATTTTGATGAAGTCCCATTTGTTTATTCTTTCTTTTATGTCCCTTGCTCTAGGAGACATATCAGTGAAAATGTTGCTGTGTGGAATATCTGATATTTTCCTGCTTGTGTTTTCTTCTAGGACTTTTATGGTGTCATGACTTATATTTAAGTCTTTTATCCATCTTGAGTTTATTTTTGTATATGGTGTAAATTGATGGTCAAGTTTTATTTTTTTGCATGTAGCTGTCCAGATCTCCTAGCACCATTTGTTGAAAGGCTGTTTTTACTCTATTTTATGCTTCTGCCCCCTTTGTCAAATATTAATTGACCATAGAGACTTGTATTTATTTATGGATCTCTATTCTGTTCCATTAATCTATGTGTCTGTTCTTATGCCAGTACCAAACTCTTTTGATTACCATGGCCTTATAATATAGTTTGATATCAGGTATTGTGATCCCTCCTATTTTGTTCTTCTTTCTCAAAATTCCTGTGGCTATTCAGGGTCATTTATCATTCTATATATATTTTTGAAATGTTTGTTCCATATATGTGAAATATGCCATTGGTACTTTAATAGGTATTGCATTGAATCTGTAAATTGCTTTTGGTAGTATGGACATTTTGATGATGTCAGTTCTTCCAATCCATGAACATAGTATATGCTTCCATTTATTTGTGTCTTCCTTGATTTCTTTCTTCAGTGTTGTGTAGTTTTCTGAATACAGGTCTTTTACCTCCTTGATTAGGTTTATTCCTAGGTACATTATTTTTCTTGTTGCTATAGCAAATGGGATATTTTCCCCTGATTTCTGTTTCTGGTATTTCATTATTGGTGTAAAAAAAATGCCTTCTATTTCTGAATGTTGACTTTGTATCTTGCTGTTTCAACAAATTCACTTATTAGGTCAAATATTTTTTTGGTGAAGTGTATAGCATTTTCTATGTACACTATCATGTCATCTGTAAACAATGACAGTTTTGCTTCCTCCTTTCATATTTGGATACGTTCCATATCTTTTTCTTGTCTGATCACTGTGGCTAGGACTTCCAATACTTTGTTGAATAGAAATGGTGAAAGTGGATATCCTTGTCTTATTGCTGATATTACTGGGAAAGCTTTTAGTTTTTATGATGTTGGCTGTAGGTCTCTCATATATGGCCTTTATTATGTTGAGGTATGCTCCCTCTACTCCTACTTTGCTGAGTGTTTTTATCATAAATGGGTGCTGTACCTTATCAAATGCTTTTTCTGCATCTATAGATATGATCATGTGATGTTTGTCTTTCCTTTTGTTTATGTGATGTGGTAGGTTTATTGATTTGTAAATGTTGTACCATCCTTGCATCCCTGGGATGAATCCCGCTTGATCATGGTTATGATTTTTTTAATGTATTGCTGAATGCAATTTGCCAGTATTTTGTTGAGGATTTTAGCATCTATGTTCATCAGTGATATTGGCCTGTATTTTCTTTCTTTGTTGTGTCTTTATCTGTTTTTGGGATTAAGATGATGCTGGCTTCATAGAAAAGAGTTTGGGAGTCCTCCCTCTTCTTGGATTTTTCAGAATAATCTGTGAAATATAGGAGTTAGCTCTTCCTGAAATTTTTTGTAAATTTCTCTTGTGAAACCCTCTAGTACAGGGCTTTTGTGTGGTGGGAGTTTTTTAATAGTGCTTTCATTTTGCCAGCTCTTATTGGTCTTTTCAGGCTTTCTGATGTTTCTTCATTGAGTTTTGGAAGATTATATTTTTTTCTAGAAAGTTGTCCTTTTTACAGGGGTTTTCAAATTTCTTGGCATGTAGTTGTTCATAGTAATTTCTTACAATCGTTTCTATTTCAGTGTCAGTTGTGATCCCTCCTCTTTCATGTCTGATTGTGTTTATTTAGGTCCTCTCTCTTTTTTTCTTGACGAGTCTGCTTAAAGGCTTGTCAATTTTGTTTATCTTTTCAAAGAGCCAACTCCTGGAATTATTGATCCTTAGAATTGTGCTTTTAGTCTCTATATCATTTAATTCTTCTCTGATCTTGGTTATTTCCTTCCTTGTACTCACAATGGGCTTTCTTTGTTGTTGTTCCTCCAGTTCTTGTAGATGTAGGGTTAGGTTGTTTATTTGAAATGTTTCTATCTTTTTTATATAGGCCTGTATAGCTATGAACTTCCCTCTGAAGACTGCCTTCCTTGTGTCCTATAAGTTTAAACTGTTGTGATTTCATTTTCATTTTTTTCCAGAAAATTTTTGATTTCTTCCTCAATCTCATTATTGACCCATTCATTGTTTAATAGCATGCTATTCAGTCTTCATGAATTTGGGTGTTTTTGAATTTTTTCTGTGATGTTCGATTCTAGTTTCAGACTCTTGTGGTCTAAGAAAATGCTTGATATAATTTCAATTTTCTTGAATTTGTTGAGGCTTATTTTGTGTCCTATCATGTGGTCTATCTTTGAAAATGTTCCATGTGCATTTGAAAAGAATGTATATTTTGCTTCTTTGGGACGAAAGGCTATATATATTTTAGTTAAGTCCATTTGATCTAGGACATTGTTCAATTCTGTAATATTCTTGTAGTTGTTTGGAAGATCTATCCTTTGTTGACAGTGGGTTGTTAAAATCCCCTAGTATAAGTGTGTTGCTGTCTATATCTTTCTTGAAGCCCTCCAAGATTTCCCTTGTATATTTGGGTGTTCCTATGGTGGGTGCATATATGTTTATAATATTTGTGTCTTGTTGATGACTTCTTCCCTTGAGTGATATGAAGTGTCCTTCTGTGTCTCCTTTTATGGCTTTTGTTTTAAAATCTATTTTGTGTGATATAAATCTTACTATCCCAGCTTTTTTTTCCTGTCCATTTGCTTGGAATATTTTTTCCAACCTTTCACTTTCAGTCTGTGTAGGTCTTTTGTTCTGAGGTGGGTCCCTTGTAGGCAACGTATGTGCAGGTCATGTTTTCTTATCCATTCAGCTACTCTACCTTTTGATTGGAGCATTTAATTCATTTTTAAGGTTATTATTGATAGATACTTATTCATTACCCTTTAACTCCCTTTGTACCTGTGTTCCTCTCTCTCTCACTCTTTTTCTCCCTTTTCTTAAAGCAGTCCCTTTAGCATATATTGCAGTGCTAGTTTGAGGAAATGTATTCTTTTAGCCTTCTTTTGTCTGGAAAACTCCTTATTTCACCTTCCATTTTAATTAAGAGCCTTGGTGAATAGAGTAGTCTTGGTTTCAGGCCTTTACTTTTCATTATTTGCAATATTCCTTGCTGTCCCCTTCTAGCTTGTAGTGTTTTGCTGAGAAGTCAGTTGCTAGGCTTATCAGGTCTCCCTTGTATGTTACTTCCTGTTTCTCCCTTGCTGCCTTTAAGATCCTCTCTTTGTCTTTGAATTTTGACATTTTAATTATGATGTGTCTTGGAGTGGGTCTCTTTGGGTTCCTCTTGATTAGAACTCTCTGTGCTTCCTGGATTTGTATGACTTTTTCTCTCATCAAATTAGGGAAGTTTTCCATAATTATTTTTTGAAGCAGGTTTTGTATCCCTTGCTCCTCTTCCTCTCTCTCTGCTATCCCTATTATATAGATATTATTACGTTGCATGTTGTCTTGCAGTTCCCTTAACCCCTCTTTGTTCTTTTTGAGTCTTTTTTCCTTTTCTTGCTCTTTCTGGGAGTTTTTTTCTACCTTGTTCTCCAGCTCACTGATTTGATCCTCTGCTTCATCTAGTCTGCTTTTGATTCCTTTACTGTGTTCTTCAGTTCAGAAATTGTGTTCTTCATTTCCTCTTGGCTCTTGTTGATATTTTCTGTGTCCTTTTTCACACTGGAGTAATTCAAAGTAAGTTCCTTGTAGCTTCCCTGTAGTTTTTGGTCATTCTCACTGAGCTCTTTGAGCTTCCTTATAACCATTGTTTTTGAAGTCAATATCTGTAGTTGAGTTGCCTCTATTTCATTTAGTATTCTTTCTAAGGATTCCTCCTTTCCTTTCATTTGGGTGTTGTTTCTTTGTCTTCCCGTTATTTGTGAGGCTCTTCTTGTTTGCCTCTACTTCTTAAATTGATCTGTATTGACTCCCTGAGTTTGTAGTGTGAACTTCTATGGTAGGATATATGTGAAATTCAATGGTACAGTTTAATTGATCTCCTAAACTTGAAGCTCTTGGGATACCATTTATGACATTTATGTTGGTTCTGTGGATGTAATTGGGTTTTGATTGCTGTTGGGTCATTCTTTGGTGTATACTTCCATCCAGCTGGATGACTAAGGGTCCCTCTGCCCACCATGTTTTGTATGCTTCTGTGCAGGTGCTGCCAGACAAAACTACAAAGCCCAGGGAAAGACCCACATTTGCAAAAATATCTCCCCCACTCCCCCAAACCCACTATCAACAGCTAATGAACCAGTATTAATAAGGGTGTGAGGAAATTGACTATTATAAGGAGAGAAATAAACTATAGTATAAAATCTAGTGACTTAATATGCACAACCTTGATGGACAAGAGATGAATGTTAAAAAGCTATGCATGAAAGAAAATATCACTAATCATGGAGGAGACCACTGTGGATTTCATCTCAGCAGACTCTAGTATTTTCTACTGTTTTTTCTTTCTGAATCCACCTCTGGTCATGTCAGATGTTCACCCCATCTGACCTTAGGCAGCCTGCTCTGAGACTGCCAGGGATCTACCATCTGTGGCTGTCTCTTCAGTTAATCTAGTCACTCTGCCCTCAGCAATCAGGCTTAAACTCCATAAGACAGGGCAGAATCTCTCCTGGTGTTGGGGCTATTATTTCTCCTCAGGCTGCTGCTGCTGGGAGGGGAGTGGTCTGCCTGAGCAGGATGGCTGCCTCCACAGGGGTGATTGACACGTGCACCGGCCCGCAGTGTCTGCAGCATTATGGATGAGACAAGGTACATTCATATGGACTCCCAAGTACTAGGGAAGAAAAGGGATGGCATGGCCATTCTCTCAAGAGGAGAGCACCCCAATCCTTGCCTTGACAGGCCTTTATTTGCTTTCCAACTTGCACAGGAATACGGGTAAAGTTCATTAATCATTGTCAGGCAGTAAAGATCAAACAATAGATAGCATACAAAGAACTACGAGGGCTTATTCTGAGACAGGATCTGATAGCTAAGGGCTACAAAACTTTGGGAGACAAACTCATTTCCTGCTTGGACCCTTATCATTTAATTGAGAGCATTCTTAGCAAAGCAGGATTCACAGGAGTTTGTGTATTCTTTCTTAGACCTGATCACCCAGGGAACATGCCCTTTCCAGCACAGGGCTGCACCACCCTCTGTTTCAGGCCTCATTGTTTCAGGCTTAAGTCAGGCAGTGGAAGTAAGGCAGCCAAGAGATTAGGAGACTTCTCACAGACAGAATGAAGACTCAGTCTTTGTCAAAGCCAAGGGGTGAGGGTCCATCACCCCCTTTTGCTGTAGCCCCCCAAGTCCTTCCCTGGGGCCTCCACATGATTGTGCCTGTCTTAGGTCATTTCCCCCTTGGGGAATCTTACCCATCATTGGCTAACCGATTAAGCATTGGGGGCCAGTTATGGATTAAGTAAAATGAGCAGAAGGGGCACTCCTGCCAGGAAGATAAGCTTTGTTCCCTTAGTGGCTTATGGGCTGAAGGACACTCACTCAGCCTTAGCCATGGAGCGTTACAGCTTCTGAAAGCAAGCAGGGCAGTTCCCAACAGGTGATGACTCAGCACCTGGATCCCTGAGGCTATTCTCTCAGTTCTCTGCCTATAGCTCCTGTCCCCAGTCTCTCCTCAAGTGTCTTGAGTCCTCTCTGTACCATCGCCACCCCGAGGCTCTTTGCCAGGGATCTACTGTCTCTGGCTGTCTCCTTCAATTGTTAATCTAGTCACTCTGCACTCAGCAGTCAGGCTTAAGCACCACAAAGTTGGGGCAGAGTCTCTCCTGGGGTCAGGGCTGTTGTTTTCCCTGAGGTTGCTGCTACTCATAGGGGAGTGGTCTGCCTAAGCACAATGACTGCTGCCATATGGGGTATGACTCAGCATTGGGATCCTGGCAGCTATTATCTCAGTTCTCTCTCCAAAGCTTCCATCACCAGTCTCTCCTCAGGTGTCTCCAGCCCACTTTGCCCCCACCTGTGGCAGAGCCCAGAGTAAGTGGCAGCAAATGAAAATTTGTGTGCTGGCCGTTCAAACAGCTCTTTGCATCTCCAGCTGTCCATCTCTGACAGATAGAAACCCTGCTGCTTTTACTATTGGATGTTATCTGTGTACTTTCCAGGCTCTGGTGCTCTAGGCTGGGTATTCCAGCTTAGGGTTTAGACCCCACACTTCTCAGGGGGATCCAACCAGTTGCTTAATTATCCCTGTGGTGCCGCCAGCTATGGGCACCCAGCCAGCCTTCTCAAGTCTCCACTACACTCCTTACCAGTCTGTTAGTGCTGAAGATAATTCTTCTATCTGTCCAAGGATATAAGGCTTCTCTCTCACTATTGTTCAGTTGTTCGTTCTGGGTGATTTCTCCACAATTTAGTTGTAATTCCAGATTGATCCTGAGAGGAAGTTAGTGTGGTTTCCATTCACCCCTCTGCCACCTTTCCTCTCTTGATCAAGGGTTTTTAAAGGCCAAGTCTGAAGATTAGATGTTAGGGGTCAAGAGAGAAGCTGACTGGTTAGTTCTTTTGCAAACTTCAGTGGTTTTCCTTCATCTGAATAATTCAGTTCCTGATGTCATCTTGTTTGATGCCCTTGTTACGGTGGCCAGGTAATATAACCAGGTTGAAGAACCAAGTTTCTGCAAGATGTCTTATGACATTTTCTTTAAAGCAAAGGCAGAAACTAAACCTCTGTGTCCATTGTTAGTGTTTAAGCTATCAATGTTTTGTGCATAACTACCTGTATTTTTCTATTATCTCAAGCAAATTTATTTTCAAACATTTTTGGGGGGAGCTTGCTTTATAGGAATGTCTCTAGGATGTGACTAACATACTTTATAATCTTTGACTATAAGCGTTGTGACAACTGGAGCAATTGAAACATTTGGTTAAAGCCTATACCCACATCTCTAGACTCTATGATTTAATACCTAAACATGTTTACTGTTAGCTGTCAGCTTCAATTTTATAGTAAACAAATAGGTTTCAAAGTATTTATTGATTATTCCTAATAAGGAAGTTCCTCTTGAATTATTTAACTAGGGAATATCAGGAAACTGCATTAGTTCTTCTAGTCTGTTACCATTCAGCTGCACCAATAATAATTTGCTAAATGGCAAGTTAAGCAATTACCAAAGCATAAGACTCATTGCCAAGTTCCCCAGGAAGGGCAGGAAATGCTGATATGCTCCAAGCCCAATGATAGCACAGTTGCTGAGTTGGTTTCAAAGCAGCACACCATTGTGAGACCAAATGACTTTCATTAACTTATTAATATTTTTCAGATATGGGACATGCTTTTTGTATTATATCATAGAAGTCCCTATCAAATCCAAGATCACAAAAATTTTATCTTACATTTTTCCCCCAAAGGTTTAATGGCCTTTGTGATTTAATACTATAGAAGATATGAGTTAAGTTTACTTTTTTGCATATGGTTGTTCCACACCATTTGTTAAAAATGAAATTCTTTTTCTTGATTAAATTGCTATGTTGTAAATCAATTGACTAAATGTATAAACATATACATATAGCCATTTTTAGTTGATCTTTGTGTCACCTCTGCTTTTGTCACTATCACAAAGATCCCATTTTCATAATGACTATGGCTTAAATACGGGTCTTGAAATAAAATACTGTTTTGCACATTTCTTCCTATTTTTCAAAATTCCTATGACTACTTTATTTGATTTTTTTCCATACTTATTTTAGAATCAGCCTCAACATCTAGTCAACAATCCTGCTAGGATTTTGATTGGTATTACTTACAACAATAGATTAATCTGGGGAGAATTAATGTTTTAAGAATATTGAGTCTTTCAGTACATAAACATGGCATCCCTTCATATAGTCAGTCAATTCTCAACATAAGATCATATACGTGTTTTGGGGGATTATTATCTAAACTTTAGGGATTTTGATGCCCCTTACTATAAATGATACTTTTTTAGAAATTTTTCTTCTCTCTCATTTTAAAAGATTTTATTTATTTATTTTCAAAGAGAGGGGAAGGGAAGGAGAAAGAGAGGAAGAGAAACATCAATGTGTGGTTGCTTCTCACATGGCACCCATTGGGGACCTGGCCCACAACCCAGGCATGTGTCCTGACTGGGGATCGAATCAGTGACCCTTTGGTTCACAGCCCGCCCTCAATCCACTGAGCTACACCAGCCAGGACTAAATGGTACTTTTTTTATTGCTTATTGTATATATATGGAAAAGTTTTTTGATTGACCTTCTTTTCTATGATTTCATAAACTTACTAATTTCACAAGAGTTTGTGGATTCTTTGGTGAGTACTATATAGTCAATTATGTTTGAAATAGTTTTGTCACTTTCTCTCCAAACTATTTGACTTTTGTATATTTTTCTTGCCTAATTGCACTAGCTAAGAGTTCAGTCACAATACTGAGTAAGAGTGATAAACGCAGACATCCTAGACTTTTTTTTGTGACATATGTGTTTTCATTTTTATCCAACACAAAATTTTTAAAAACTTTTCTTGTTTCTTCTCCTTTGACCCATAAGTAGGTTATTCATCATTATATTTTTAAATTTCCAAATATTTATGAACTTCTTAGATACTCTTTCTTTCATTTCTTCATTTGCAAAGAAAATACTTTTTATGATTTCAATGATTTTAAATTTGCTATGGCTTAGAATATGGCCTAATTTGGCCAATGTTGCATGTGCCCATAAAAACAATGTGCATTTTGCTTTTTGTGGGCTGTTTTATAAATGTCAGTTACATCAAGTTGGTAGTCATTTTTTGTTCAAATATTCTAACTCCCTGCTGATTTTCTACCTACTATGACTTTGATTCCTGAGAGAGGAATGTTGAAGAGTGCATGCAAAATGGTGGATTTGTCCATTTAGCTTTTCAGTTGTGATAATTAGTATTCTTTTTTTTATAATTTGGGCAGAAAGGAGGGGACTGGAAGAAAGAAGATGACGGGATTAGCCAAAGAACATATATGCATAGAATAACTTGAGAATACTTACTTATTTTTTCCTTCAATTATTAAACAGAAATGTTTGTTCTGATGGAGAATCTAGATCATACCCACACTTTTTTCTATGAGACCTTGAGAATCAGATGACTTTCAAAGCTCAAAATATTGGATGTTTTACAATGATGACACAGCACCTGAGACAGGTTATATGTAAGGTCCCAAAAAGTTCTGAGTGGGTACATAGAATCAAACACATTAATATCTTTGAAGGAAAATATGCAAACACTGGCACTCAGTGGGTACAGAAAGACTCATAAACAGGCTCATTTACATTAGCCCATTAGTATTTCCGGTGAAGTACAACAAACTTTCAGTTGTCAGACATTTAGATTGGGAAATTAGAGATAAGGCAGTGTGGGCCTGTAGCAGCTCGTATTTATGGGTACTAACACTATAAATTACTATAAATTAGATTGCCATTTGAACTCACTAAGTGCACCAAGAAAAACAACAAAGATTAATAATAAAATGATTACATCAAGTAGCTAATGGAAAGCACTCTTGGGGCTGTCACATACCCATTTGCTTATATCTATTCAGGAGATAAATACATATATATCTATCATAAGCCCATGCCTTTTGTTTAAAATTGAGTATCCAATAATTATGTTTGGTCGATATTAAATTCTGATAATTAATTCATCAGAATTAACTTTTAAGGTATTAGATCTTCTAGGACAAAACTTAACCATTTTTATAAATGAATTATTCTTTTGAAAACACCCATAAAATAAGGTTTATTACTAGGATACAACATTTTTCTTTAACCACATCTCATCAAAATCCACCTTTTCTTTGAAGTGTATGGAAAATGAGAGTAATGCTTAGCCATGTGTAGACCTTTTCAGATATTTGATGTTACTGATTTTGCCTAACAGACCTTCCTTTAGTGTCAGAGCCAAGACTGTCCACTCCTTTGCCTGGTCTATTGACCTTATTATTTGAGTCATAAGTACAATCTCTATTTCTTTCCCCACTTTTGTGGCATTTGAAGAGTTGAAAGGAACATGAAAGAAAACTGATCTCATTGAACGTAATTAAGCACATACAGATTCTGCTTTAAGGAAATTATATTGCCAAGTCAATCTCATACTACCTTTTAGCCTAAAAAGCAATATTTCTTCAAATCTGTTTAATCTTCAGTTAATCATTAGAAGAGTGTGATAGACTTAAGGTTTAATTCACTCACACACTTATTACCTAGGAAATGCCTGGTCCATCTGATCTTATTGATAACGTCTCACAGCTTATTAATTAATTTTAAAGTTTTTAAAAATTAAAGAAAAATTTCCTGATTTTGGCTCATGTGGAAGCTAAACTAAATACTAAGAAATGCAAAAACCATTATTCTTGCAACACAAACATACACATGTATACACACGTGAACATACCCTCCAACTTAGTGGAGACTGACTCCTTCATATTTGTTTTAAGTATGAAATATCTTACAGTTCTCTGAATATCCACACACATTATTTAGAAAACAACTTAAATAAATAATAGTTTTTGAGATTCAATATCTCTGCTTGACTTAAACCTTCTGAGATCCTGAGAAATAACTAAACACTCTCATTGTATTTAAAGCATATGACTCTTCTTTAAGAACTTCAGTGGTCAGCTTCTGTGACATCTTAGTCAAGTAAATGTGAAATTGAAGTACCAAAGACTGACTATAGGAAAATATATTTAATTTTATTTTTTAAATTATTTTATATTATTCCTTCACAAATGTCCCCTCTAATTTGTCCCCACAAATTTTTCCCTTGTAATTTATTTGTGATAACTGGATAGTCTCTGTCAAAGTGCTCATTTGCCTCTCTCTTTTCAATGATGACTCCACAATGAACAGTCTTTCCTTCTTTGACAAGGATGGGAGGAAGCTCAGTAATATATGGGGCAAATAAAATACAAGTGTTGACTCAGGTAAATGGATTATTTTAGACACCAGTTCTCTTATTCAGATTATTTCTTCATTTATTTATATATCTGTATCATACAAATGTATTCTGGTTATGCAAATGTAGCTAAGCTTCTGTGTCATTCTTTTTCCCAATTTTTTTTCCATGCACCTGCTGGAAAGCAAGTTCCATGAGTAATCCACACCTGGCAGTCTCATGTAAGTATAGGAGGTGAGATTGCAGACTCTGAGATAGATTTTACCTCCCACAGAGGCTAGAAAATTGAAGAATGGCTCAAAGGAATTGTAGCCAGACCTCAAAGGGCAGAGAGACACATGCTGTATAAATTATAATCTCTGTGCAGTTAGTCTGTAGGCCAGAAATCTCTCCTGAGCTTCCAACAAGTGTAGCAATTATTGTGAAATCAGTGAGGAGGCAGTTGCAGTGAGGAATATAAGTAAAAGGAGTTTAGATATACTTAGAAGGTAAATTATTTATATACTGTCAACATTGACCACATTTTATTCTGTCCCATAATATGTTCTTTCTTCTTTGATGGAAGATTAAGAGTTGATGAACAATAAAGATTATGTTAATATGACTAGCTTAATATTGTTTGCTATAGCAAGGATACATGGTGAAGTTTGACTATATTCCCTCATGAAATCTATGCCACTTAAAAAAGAAAGTTCTAGAGGGAGAGAGAGAGAAAGAGGGATGGAGGGAAGGATGAAAGAAAGTTCCCATCCATGACTTATACTGGTTTATTTCTTTTGTAAGACAAGATTTTCTTTTGTTTTCTTTTTCTTTTTTGTTCTCTCTGAAGCTCTATATGGTCCCTAATCATATACCTTTTAACCTTATTTCTATTATGATCCCATTTCTTAGTTATCATAACCACTATTTGGTTTTTATGCCATTTTTATTTTTGAAGCCAGTCTTTTTAGAGGATGTTGACACTCTCATTTAGATCAATTGTTCTTCAAATCTGCATAGTCTCTCTCATACCAAAGTTGCCTTTCATTGGAATCTTAAGTTGTTTCTACATTTTTTGATATGTCACATTTCTCCTTTTATTGGTTTTCTTTGTTCCCTTGCAAGACTAAATCAACTTTTTTTATTTTTAGATTTTATTTTCCAGAAAGGAAACATGTAAGTCCATATTTTGAGCCTTTACAAGGCTGAATATGAGTTTATCTTTTGAACTTGATTAATGGATTTGCTTAATATAAACTTCTAGGAGAAAAATCATTTGCTTTCATGTCTTTGAAGGTCAGCCTCCTCTGTAGTCTTGAATTCATTCTTACCAGTAAAAAATTGTATTCCTTTTATTTTAAAAAATTCTATCTCACCACTCTTAGAAGTGTTTAGGGCACTTTAAATATACTCCTCTTTAAAATAATAATTACTGAGCCCAAGGATATCAATTTGCTACTACAACAAACTGTTCTGTAGCAAATCTCACCAAAACTTAGCTGTTTAAAATGTGAGTCGTGATTCTCAGGATTTTGGAGGTCAGTTAAAAGGAAGCCCATCTAGCCTATGTTTAGCTGGTTGGCTCTGCTTTTCTCCACATACATTCCTTCTTCCTAGGTGAGTAAAATTTCCTGGATATTTTCTCTATTTAATGCTATTGCCAGGGCCACAAAATAGCACGTCCAAGTATGCAAGTACTTTTCAAGCCATAAGACATGCTGCACACACCACTGTTACATTGGCCAAAGTTTAAGTCTCATGGCACTACCTAAAGTTAAGGAGCAGGAGCAGACACTTAATCCCTTTAAAAGGAGGAATTGCAAACACAAATGAGAAATATCATGGACTATGATAAGGGTAAAGATTTGGGGCCATAAAGAAAATCCCCCATTGAGTCAGAATTCGCCCTCTGTTCAAATGTGGCCTAATGCAGTGTTCTTTTCATTTTTAGAACTTATGAATGTCTCTCAGCTCTTGTATCTTTTCTGCATTTATTTTCTTATATCTTTTCTGCATTTATTGAGAAGGTCATATGATTTTTATCCTTCATTCTGTTAATGTGATATGTTATAGATATCAATTTGTGTGTGTTGAACCATCTTTGCATCATAGGGACTATGTAGTATGGTCCTTTTATGTGCTATTAAATTCATTTTTTACTGTTTCTTTATTGTTTCTATAGTGATGCTATCATTAGCATGGAGGGAAAAAAGGAACAAAATGAATGAGAAGGAAGGAAAGAGAGAGGGAGAGAGAGGAGAAGGCATTAAGGAAGGGAAGGAAGGAAAGAAGGAAGGAAGGAAGAGAGGGAGGGACAAAGGGAGGAAGGAGAAAGAAATACAAATCTGTTGTGGTTTAGGCCAAAATAAAAAATCCCCAGGGAACTATGAGGTAACTGATGCAAAAAGTAAATGCTTATGGCTAAAATTTGATTAATAAAATTAGCTCAGAACAAAATGGTTATTTAGACAAATCAAAACAAATGCACAATTAGAGATGGAGAAATACTGGAAAGGCAAAAAGAAAATCAACTTAAAGTAACCATCTTTAATGGGTTATGTTAATGTTTAAAAATTGGATGTAAGCTATTTTTTAGAAAAAGCTCATACACACACATTTTGCAACTAGAGTATCTAAGTGCCCTAAGGACTTGAGCAAATGAGAATAGCTAAAGTATGAAATATTGAACACTAACAGCCAATTACTTTAAAATAAACATGTCTTAAGCAGATTGTCCGAAGTGTATACATTCAGTATGTCTAATCATGTGTGGTGTGCAGTTAGTTATTGAGAGCATTTAAAGGTTTATGAAATGGTTTTTTTGTTCATGTCACTTAAACACTCTCTTTAACATTGTTTTATTTGTTGAATAATGAAAAATCCAGCCTTACATGTCTTAGGGTTTTATTAACTCATATAACTGATAATCTCCTTTTATTTTATCTAGTCTTTCTTTTCCACAACTCATTCTGCTTAGTGTTATTATCCATATTTAGAGGAACCTTCCCAAAGTACTGATCATGAACCTCTAATCACCACATCAGGAATTTGAGAAAGAAATCAAATGCCTTATTTCGTCATTCAGAACTTCATAACATGGTTCTACTTTACTTAGTTAGCCAAATTATTTCCTAATTTAAATATACAAGTCTTCTTGTTGCTCCCTCAGTGCTTTCATTATCACAAAATGCATGTGCTTTTTCATGTAACCGCTCTGGAATAATTGATGTTTAATCTTCAAGGCATACATAGCCTTCTCTACAAAACCTCTCTAGCATTCAAGACCATAATGATTTCTGCATAAGTATTAGGTAGATAAAGAGATTGAAAAAAGGAGACCCCACCTTCCATAAGTTTAGAATCTATTTGAGCAGTTGGAATATACACACATGAAAGTCAAGTGAATAGTAATGAATATATGATGAAAATATAAGATAACTATGGAATTTCAGGTATATCTACTATATGTATTTTGTTAACATATTAAATCATTTTAATACAAATAAGGCAGCTATTTTCATCACCATATTTTACAAAGTATAAGTACATACTGGATGTTTTTTAATCTATGGCTCAGAAAGGCATCATAACTGTTAAGATCCAGACACATATGCTTATAAATGAGTCTCTTATTTTGGAATGGCAGGAATAATACTAGTATAAACTCAGGTGGGTTTTGGAGTTTTAGCTATGAAGAAGCAAAAGAAAAATGCCATTTATAATTTCTTTTTTCCATGAAGCATGGCACAGGTAGAAGAAACAATTGACAAATAATTAAAGCCTTTCATCTTTTTAAAAAACTTATTCTTAATATTAATTCAAAACATTTCCTCTCCCCGATAATGGTGGGGAAAAAAAGATGGAATAATGACGTCAGCCAACATCATTTTCAGCTTGTAACCCATGTCCATTGCACTTGTTCTGAATTGCTTCCATTTCCCTGTGGAGGGTTCAGAAATTCCAGACACTGCTGCTTAATTAAATTGAGAGAATGTAGGGGGCTCATTTCTTTATCTGACAACACAGAGAAAATAACTATTCCCCAAATCCCCAGTTTTCTTGGAGCTAGGTGGGGCATTCTGACTAGTTTAAGACAATCAACCATAAACTGAGCAACATGTGTATTTCCTGGCCCTCCAGCTTTCTCTTCTCATCTTTCGGTGACCAAGTTGCAACAAAATAAGGTGGGGCATCTATCAGCCAAGTCCTTGAAAGACTGTGGAGCAAAGAGCACAATGGGCCTTTGGCATTTCTGTGAGTAAGGCTCTCAACTCATTGTATCACACCATGGTGACTTTATCTCTGCAACTTCCTCTAATCATAGATGACAAACACATTGTATGTGGATATGTGAGGGACTCTATCTCTGTGTGCCTGTGTGCAATGTGGTGTGGTTGTTGGGGGTAAGACAAAAATCTCAAGGTTAGAAATGAAGCTGGAGGAAAAGCTTTGCTCTACAGAATCAACCACTAGACACCCTTTAGACAGACTAATATCATTCTACGCAAAATAGTGTGTCCATCGGAATTGTTCTCAGAGGTGTCAGGCTACTAGTTGCTATGGTTTAGGTTAAAATATTAACATTATTAAAATTAAAAGGTTTAGCAAATTAAATATTAATTTTACTTAAAATATTTAAAATATTTTAAATATTAAATTAAAATATTTTAATTCATTATAAAATTCTTCTATAAGAAGGGTTTTATAAGAACAAACAGTCTTTATTATAGCAGATGTCTGATTAATGATCAGAATAGATAATCTTGGGAAACAGAATTTTAAAAATGTAATTTTTCTTTAACTTTTTCCCACTATACCTAGAAAAATGATGGTGGTAAGGACAGGTGAGCTTAGTTTCAGGTCCTGTTTTTCAGGACTAAGTTAAGGGAAACACATGAGTTGATAGTTAACAAACCAGAGAAATGTGAACAAATACCCCTATTATTAGAGGAATCCAGTAGACTCAGGGAAACACAGTAGGCAAATGACATGGAAGAATTTACAGGAAAAGTGGTTATTGATGATTCCTATAGCTCCACCAAACCAAGGTGTGATTCACATCTCTATGACATAACAAAAAGGAAATTGCCAAGTTTTAGCAAAAAAAAAAAAAAAGGTAAACAGGAAATCCCACAGAACATTTGTGCAACCTACATAGAACTCCTCAGTGAAAATCTGTATTTAAGGTTCCCTAGATATAGGAATGGGCAGTAATTCCATGCCCTGAGCTGTGACTGTTGTAAGTATACAAGTCAAGAACAAATCCATTGGACTGCCTGTTCTTAAAATCATCAATGTATATGACAGTAGACAAGGTTTGGAGACTTGAAAATACCCTTCTTGAGTTAATATGAATAGGGAGTTACCATGTTTTATGACCTTTTTAGTTGAAAGAAAACCTTTTCTGTTGTCAGGGTTTTTTCTTTATATTTGTTTTGAACCTAACTTGACATATTTCATTTCCAAATGTTTCACTGACATTTTTTCTAACTCTTGTAATTTCCAAATGATTGTTTCAACTCAAAAATTGTAAAAATTTGATAATCATGTTAACATATTGTGCTGTCTAATTCTGTGCCTGTGGCATGCTATCATGCAATTTATTCTGGCTTCACAAATCAGTATTTACCTTCTGTTCCATTTGCAGATAGATATACATTTGGTAGGACATCCTAATTGGAAATGTCAGGATTTTTCAATCTCATTAGTATAATTGCTTAGACAAGAGGAACAGAAGTATTTATTTCTTTAAACTATAAATTTATTTCCCTGATTACCAAAAAGGCTATTGTTGATTATGTTGCCTAGGTAACCACAAGACTGGTGGTTGTCAAGACTCTGAAACTCTTGACATATAGAACCATCTGTGTAGATGAAACCCTAAGAAAAATACCAGGCACTTGTCAAAGACCTTTATTTTTTTTCTTGTATAATTTACTCCAAAAGAATTTATAAACTTAAACTTCATATTTTTCAGCTCTAATTGTGATTCCAGTCATGCTTGACTAAATCTTTCTTTGAACTGTGTTGAAACTCAGATCTTAAGTTTGACTGTCAGACACAGCTCAGCATCCACCAACCTACATGTAGCCCATGGCAATAGAAAAGATGGACATCATATGTATTTTTTATTTTGGAGGAGAATGCAGAAAACTCAAATAGACAGTATTAAAATCAAGCTGTCTTTTCAGAACTTCATTTAAAAATTGCCCATAATGTGACAGAATATTTTCTGCAAATGATGTATTATAGTTTGGGAAACAAACTTATAGAACAATGTTTCACTACTCATTTTCTCATCAACTGCCATTGGCCTGGAATTGCACATAGACAAAATGGCGCAACACATATCAGACACTTTTAATATTTGACTAACTTAATCAGAAGAGCCACTGACTAAAAGTGAAGTAGGAGAACACGTAGTTGATGTACTTCAGACTATCATTGTCTGATGTGACCGCTTGCTTCCAGCCCCATGAAGGGATCCATCACCCCAGCAGAGGTCTTGTGACCTGCAGCACCTCCCTGGAGGTGTCATATACCTCCTTGTCCCATTGTCATGCTGGCTGTGTGATCTTGTGTGAGTCACTGACATTAGAGCATAAACTCAAACAATGATTATCTGGTTTGTTTTGACCTGTTGCTTTTGCCATGAGAATAATGTCTTCTAGATAAAGGATGTTTCTGCCTGATTCTGGATGACAAGCTCTGGGACAGAGTGGTAGCCTAGGCCAAAGCGCTGAACCATCCTGACACATAACCCATGTGTGATACCAGTGAGCTCGGCAAGTCATCTGTGGCAAAACTCTGACATTCGGGGTTTTTGGACCTTGGTAAACTGACTGAGTCCAGAGGCCTGTGGGAACCCCTCTTCCCCTTTGCTGCTGCATGAGCTGCAAGACCAGATTCTGGTCACTGCTTGCTTTTGCTTTTTAATGATTTGATAATCTTCTACTTTAAATTTTTCCCAGGGTTAAACCTTAGCTAAGATCTGACTTTTCTAAGCCAAGTTCTCTGCCTGTTTACAGGTTAGAAGAAAAAGAACTTGATTAACATGAGGGGACCTGAGTTAGGTTCCAGTTCCGCCTTGTGACTCCCTCACCTGTCTTCAAGCTGTTCATGCAATGTTGAACTGGACCCTTAGTTGACTCTACATGTGAGTATTTTTTAAGTGTAATTAATCTCCCTTCCTCCAACTGTAATTCACTAAGCTTCACATTTTTAAAAATTATATTTTATTGATTATGCTATTACAGTTATCCTGATTTCCCCCCTTTACTCCTTTCTACCTACTGCCTCCTACTCACTCCCTCAGGCAACCCCTCCAACATTGTTCATGTCCACAGGTCATGCATATAAGTTCTTTGGCTACTCCATTTTCTATACTGTACTTTACATCTCCATGGCTATTCTGTAACTACATACTTGTACTTCTTAATCCACTCACCTCTTCACCTGTTCTTCCCTCCCTTCTCCCATCTGGCAACCATCTGGTAACTTCTTTTCTCTTGCTGCTTTTAAGAGTCTTTATCTTTAACCTTTGGCCTTTTAATTATGATGTGTCTTGGAGAGGTACTCATTACATCAATCATAATTGGGACTTTCTGTGATTCTTGGACTTGCATGTCTATTTCCTTCACCAATTTAGGGAAATTTTCACTCACTATTTTTTCAGATATTTTTCCAATTTCTTGCTCTTTCTCTTCTCCTATGAGGCAAATGTTGGACCTCTTGAAGTTGTCCTGGAGGCTGTTTATACTAGCCTGAATTTTTTTGGATTCTTTTTTTCTTGTTGTTCTGTGTGTTTGTATTCTGTGTTCTGTGTGGTTATGTTCTGTGTTCTGTGTGGTTGACCACTGACCACCAACCTATACCATCCATGGAGGATCAGCTGTGCAGGAGCAGGCTAGTGGCGCTCTGGCGTGGTATGTAGCTATCCACTGGGTGTGCTGGCCCTGGGGTTTCCTGGGTGGTGCAGGCCAAGGTCATCCTCCACCAGTGTTTTGCCCGGGGTACCATGCCTGAGCTATAAAACAATCTGAGATGGCTGCTACTTGTGCTGGGCTTGGAGATTCCCAGGTAAAACTAAGCTGTGAAGCTAATCTGGCTGCTATGAAAAGCTCATTGATGCCATCTGTTGCTTGTTTGACAGGATTTAGGAGCCAAAACCTGCCATTCTTATGGAAAAGCACCTTGGGTGGGTCCATAAGTTGGATGGGGCAGAGCCTCTGGGGATCTCCAACTCAGGTCAAATAGTGTTAGCCAGGTAGTTGGAGTCTCAGATATGGCACCAGCTTACTGGCTGTGCTGGGGGAGGATTCAGCAAATGGACAATGGCCTGTGCTCACCTTGATGCCAGACTCCAGTTTCTCCCTGTGTACCATTGGCAACTTTCAGGCTGCCACTCCAGTGCCAGAACTCAGAGAGAGTAAGTCTGAGTAGGTGAGTCCATGTGGGGGTTCCAAAAGGGGAACTGTGTGGGGCTCCAGCACTTCTCTTCCCCCGACTCCATATCCACTTGTTTTTGCAGCCAGAAGTTGTGGGGACTTATCTTCCTGGTGCTGGAATCCTCGTCTGGGGGGCCTGGTGTGGGCCTGAGACTCCTTGCTCCTGAGATATCCATGTGGGTGTAGGACCAGCCTGTTCAGTATCTCTCCCCTCCTACCAGTCTGGATGGATGTGGTTTCCTTAATTCCATAGTTGTCAGACTTCCATTCAGCTCAGTTTCTGATGTCCAAGTCATAGTTGTTCTATATTTTAGTTGTAATTTTGATGTGATTGTGTGAAGAGGCCAGCCATGTCTGCCTGCACTGCCATCTTGACCAGAAGTCTTGAACCTCACATTTAATATCAGTACTCACAGAAATGCAACTTAAATGAGACAAGTCCATTTTTTGCTATATTTCCCATTGTATTAGGCTATTTATTAATAAATAATGTAAACTTCTTAACCATGGGAGTGTTTTCCTAATTATTTTCTCCCTTTGCAATTACAGCCCACCTACAGGGTGTGCCATTGTTGATTAATTGATTAATGAGACATGTGAGGTGATGAAAGCACAAGTACTGTATGAAAATATTAGCTGAGATAGATTTCTCTGATTACTTTTAGCCCCTCATTCCAGGGTAGCAGAGAAGATAGCCATCAGCACACTGTTCTTTAATGCTAGAAGTTTTAACTGGCAACAAAGAGGGCAGGAGAGGGGAACTCTACTACTCTGGGGCCAGCAACACTTCCAGGCATCAGAAATCCATTGAATATTTGAAAGGAGATAAATAGAGCAAACGAGAGTAAATCTGGGTTGGGAGGTACAGTTCACAACTTTTCTAAAGAACTTTCACAAATTTGTAATTATGATGTATCCAGTAGGATTCAGCTGTGGGTTCATTAAGCTCTTGTCCTTGACCACAATTCAGCAACATGGTATTAGGTTTAGTGGTCACTAAATAGCTTGGCTTGTCATTAGATAAACTTGGCTCCTCTGAACTTGAGTTTGCCTTGCATATACTGACCCACAAATATCTTGTCATATGATCTCTGGTGTCTGGCACATCTCCATTGCTGTTTTCCAGTAAAAGCACATTATTTAAAGAAGGATTGCATGTGGTAAATATGAGCTATTCTATTTCTACTGTTTTAAAGCATACTTGACATTTTTTCCATATTGTACAATGTTTTTGCAACAGATACTCTGGAGCAACTCTATGAAATAACTTCTCTGATGAGCCAAGAGTCTAAGATCTCAAGGACTAGACGATAGTGAGAGAAGGGGTCTAGTGAATAGACTTATTTGTACTACACTATAAAATGAAGGTGCTTGAAAACACCTTTGGAAGAGCAGCTGCACAGATGTTCCACCAGCAGTAATTTCTAGTGGGGGTAGTGGGACAAGAATGATGGAACAGAAGGCATTGGCAATTGCTGGATAGTGCAGAAGACTATAAATATTACTAACAACTAAATAGTATCAAATGCACTGGGAAAACAAGCAACACTGATGCCTCTGCAATGCTAGGGAAGGGCCTGGAAGGGCTCACCTGCCAGTCTTGGTGGCTGAGAGGTGAACAGAGTCTATGTCACATAGACAATGAGGTCAAGAGCTATTGGAAGACCCACACCAACAGTTATCAGAGAGATCAAGTACAACTTCAGAACCTTATGTGAGGACTGTGTTGTTTATCCTTCTTGTTAGAAAAAAATATTGGATAAATGGATTGTGAAGGTAAGGGAGAGAACATCAGGACTTCAACTTTTACTTAGATTTATGTCACATACGGGGCAAAAGATTAAAGCTGAAAAGCAATTCAAAGAGGTATGATGTATAGTGTGTCCTCCCTGGGTTTGAGGAGTGGGAGGCATGAAGATAGAGGAAGCCTCAGCCTCTGTGGTTGAGGGCAGCTGTGGACAGGAGTCATCAGACCACTCCACAAACCACAGCAGAGATATCATCACCTCAAAGAGGCAAACCTTTACCTGTGGCTGGAAAAGGATTAGTGGAATCTTTATCTGCAGTTAAGTCATGAGCTGTTTTAAAATTTTTCTATTTGGTTTTAGAAATTGTATAATGTCACTTCAGTTCATAAAGAAATTGAAATAAAAGGACATTCTGGAGAAAGAATATACAGAAGTGGGCAAAAGGTTTACAGTTCTTTGTATGGAAAATAATACAATAATTAATAAATAATAATACAAAAATAAACTTTGTGTTTTGCATACTCACAACTGTAAACCTACTTTTTCTCATCCCTATAATAAGTGGGTTGATCCATAGCTGAAATTTCTGCACTGTTGGAAAACTTATTTATGAAACCAAAATAAATATTAAATAATTAATAGTCTCAA
Source organism: Trachops cirrhosus (assembly GCA_028533065.1). Lineage (NCBI taxonomy): Eukaryota > Metazoa > Chordata > Mammalia > Chiroptera > Phyllostomidae > Trachops > Trachops cirrhosus. Next base: position 69,320,644 of record CM052538.1, read on the forward strand.
GAGCAAATAAATGTTTGGGACCATCTATGAGGTTGTACAGAAGGTATCCAGCCAAGTAATATGAAAAATAGAGACATTTATTAAAGAAGATATGGGATACAAGAAACATTTTACACAGGACAATGACACCTCAGACCTCTTCAAGTAGGCACCTTGGGACCTCACACAGTTCTCCCAATTGCCATCAGCTGCTCCAGCATACTTTCCTGAATATGAATATCATCAACAGTTTGAAATCTCTTCCCTTTCAAAGGTGATTTTAGTTTTGGGGAAAGCCAAAAGTTGCTAGACACCAAATCTGGGCTGCAGGGGGGCTAAGTTACCTGGGTGATTTGATGTTTCACCAAAAATCTCTGCACAACATGATGCCTGAGTAGGTGTGTTGTCACGATGAAGCTACTAATCACCAGTTGCCTGTAGCTGCATCCTTCTGAATCATCTGAATAGTTTCCATAGAAGAATGCTCAAGCTTCACACAAAATTTGATACAGATCTGTTGATCTAATTATGCAGTCATTTTAAATGTGATGGCCACACAGTATACATGCTTACTCAGTGGAGTCTACCTCCCTCACTGACTAGTACAGTGAAGTTGTCATTGTTCACACATGCACATTCCAGTCCACTCTCCTTGGCTGACAGGTTATATCAATATCATACAAAGTTTTATCATTATATTAACAATAGCTTAACTTTTTCCAGACAGACTTTGTATTATAGAATAGAGATTGTAAATTGTGTGTTAGGACAGGGAAGCTATGGTAAGGGCAAGGGAAGAAATGGTGACTTTTAGGAAACCTAAAGATTTTTTTGGTGATGGAAACAGCGAGTTTTATTCCCTGTCCAGAAATCTCCACTCCAGACAAATTCCTGATGAAGGAGGTCTCCTTAAGAGCATGGTGTGAAATGTCAGCTTTATATTAATTGTCAATACAAGTCACTCTCAGGTTCACAATATCTTTCAGACACAGAATTGGTGAATGTACTTGGGAGGAAGATCTCTGATTTAATGCTATGTGTTGGTATGTAAATTTGCATTTATTTAACTTCTAAAGAATGAGGGAGTAATTTTCAACAGAAAAGAAAAATAGAAAAAAGTGTTGGAAAGAGGAATGTCCCTCTTCTCTTAAAAATATATTGTTTTTCTGGCTTTTTGAAACCATGCAAATGAATATGTTAGATGTACTCACATTAGCTCCTGTTTTACCATAATTATATTTCCACTTAAAAAAATTATCTTTAAAAATAAGAGGATGGGAGAGTCATCCTGCCAATAATACATAGCTCAGTGGTGCTCTGGGCAGAGGTGTGGCACATCTGAGCATGAGAACACAATCTGTCTTCCTTGCATTTCTGCAGAACAACAGGGTGGCTTCTGTGTGGTAAAGTCCTCTTCCTGAAAAACATTTCTTTCCTTTCCTTTTTAGAGTGTTTTGGCAGGTTCGTGTTTCCAGCTGAGTGGCTCTGCCGCCACGGTTCTCATTCGGTATTTGTTATTGAGTTCTGCTGTCTTGCTCATCAGAACCAGGGTATTTTATGAGATTTGTATTTGTCACTTTATGTTTTAGAAGTTCAGAATGGAATCAGGTGAATAAATCTTTCCTAAAATGAAAATAATGTTAAATATTTTTTGTCTTACCTACTGATAAGAGAAATTACTTTCATGCTCTTTTCTTAAGGGAGTTGAAAATCAACTTCTCGTGCCATTTACCTGAAATACCCCATAGGGTTACATGAGCACACAGTGTCCAAATGTAGCGCATATGTAAATAATATGAGGAAATCTAGGTTTGAGAAGTATCTACTTTGAACTTCCTTAAATCTCTGGCATTTTGCTGGACATCAGCTTAGTGCATTTTTCCTTATTTCATTTGAACCATATCCTAACTCACAGCCTTTTCCAACTCCTCACACTGCCAGGAAATAAAATTCTATTTCACATTTACAGAGTCCATCATCCAATCAAGCAAAGCAAATGCTCTAGCCTTTGTAAGAACAGATAATGTACAGATTTTCATGAACTTGGGTCATATCATATTTCCTACAACCTTCTGTCAGTGACCAGTCTCCACTGATTGGCTTGGTACACATATTTAATCCTGCCCCTGGCACCAGCGACAGAGAGAGGTACCCTGTAGTATTTCACCTTTCTCAGGAACACAAAAATTGGAACAAGGGAAACTGTTTAAATTATTTAGAAAAAAAGGTATTTCAAAACTTTAAAATCCTTAGCCCAGAATTGTGTTACTATTAGAAATAATAAACTTTCAAGACAATATAAAGCTGTAATAGAGACAGTGTGATATCAGTGAAAGAATACACAAATGTAATACTGGAACAGACAGAATAGAGAGCCTAATATAGACCCACCTAAATACAGTCAACTGATCTTTGACAAAAGAGCAAAGGCAATACCATGGAACAAAGATTTTTTTTTAACAAATAGTGCTGGAATTACTAGACATTCACACATAATGAATCTAGAAACTCCTAATCCTTCACAAAAAATAACTCAAAATGAATTATAGACCTAAATGTAAAAGGCAAAACTATCAAACTCCTAAGAGATACCACATGAGAAAACCTATATAACCTTGGGTATGGTTCTGAGTTTTTAGATACAGCACAAATGGTATGTTCTATGAGAGAAAAATTTCATAAGATGGCTTCATTAAAATTAAAATCTTATGCTTTGCAAAAGACATTGTCTAGATGATAAGAAGATAAGCTACAGACTGGGAAAAAATATTTGCAAAAGACATCTAATAAAGGACCATTTTCCAAAATATTCAAAGAACTCTTACAACTCCCTCATAAGAAAACAAGAACATGATTAACAAATGAGCCAGAGACCTTCACAGGCATGTCACCAAAAAAAGATACTCATATGGAGCATATGAAAAGATACTCCATATCATACGTCATTTGAGAGATGCAAATTTTTTAAAATGACATATCACTATACATCTGTTAGAAAGGCAAAAATCCTGAACACTGACAGCACCAAATTCTGGTGAGGGTGTGGAGCAACAGGAATGCTCATTCATTGCTGATGGAAATACAAAATGGTGTAGGCAATTTGGAAGTCAGTTGGGTAGTTTTTTATAAAATTAAACATGCTCTTACCATATAAGCCAGCAGTTTCACTCTTGGGTACTTATCCAAAGGAGTGAGAATATGTATTCACACAAAAATCTTCATATGGCTACAAAATGTAGCAGTTATTCAAAGTTGGCAAAACTTAGAAGCAACCAAGGGTGGCATTCAGTAGGTGAATGGACAAGTAAGTTGTTGACCATCCCGGCAGTGAAATCATACTCAGCACTAAAAAGAAACGAGCTGCCAACCTGTGAAAATACATGCAGAAACCTTGAATGCATATTACTAAGTGAAAGAAGAAGTCTGAAAAGTGTACATACTATATGATTACAACTATATGACATTGTGGAAAAGGCCAAACTATGGAGACAGTAAAAACTCCATCGGTGGTTTTCAGGGCCTGTGGGGGTTGAAGAGATGACTAGGCAGAGCACAGAGAATTTTTAATGGCAGTGAAACTACTCTGCATGACACTATAGTGGTGGATACTTGTCATTATACATTTGTCCAAATGCATACAATGTACAACACCAAGAGTGAGCACTAATGTCAGCTGTGGACTCTGGATGATGAAGACATAATGTAGGTTCATGGATTGTAACAAATATTGCAGCTGGTGGGAATATTGATAATGGAGGAAGGAGACTGTGCATGTTTGGGGCTCGGGGGTTATAGGGGAATCTCTGTACCTTCCCCCCAATTTTGCTGACCTAAAACTTCTCTAAATGCAGTTTATTTTTAAAAATATAATAAGCATCAGGTTCATTATTTCTAATTGCTTCCTGTAGACTTTCACTGGACAGTGCATCTCCATGACACGTAGGTGGTATTGCTCTTGGGCAGGTGTTCATCTGGAGACCACAGTTTTTGCTTTTAGGTGACACCGATATCATGAATCAGAGTTTGGAACTGCACTCTACATAGTTAATAACAGAAGAACAATTTGGAAAAACACATTTGAAACCTGAAAAGGTCATGATTTTCAGGTTTCTATCACTGGTCAAACCACATCAAACTTATACTTGGCAAAAAGATCTGGAAACCCTTTCTTTTTCTCAGTTTCTCAGAGGCATTTTTGCTGGAAATTGGATGCAGTTCAAGAGTGCAGTTGGGTTGGAGTTGCAATCATGAAACCTGCTTCAGTCAGGTGAATCCCTAACCTGATAAGATACAAAATTCATCACCTTGGATACCATGTGTGTTGGTATATTTCCCAAAATAACAGGAGGATATATTTTCTTCACTTTATAACTGCTTTTCAGCAATAACATTGAGAACAGCATGGTGGGTGGAGACAGGAGGTGTGTAAGGTGTGTGAGTGTATGACTCCTCAAACTTTAGAATAATAAGATTTTTAGAAGAAATTATACACATATGTAGAGATTATAAGTGATCCTAGTATTTACTCTTACACTTTTATATGTAGTGCACTTTATTATATATTTTTATATTTTATGTAATTCCAAAAATGACTATGCTTTTTTGAGATCAGGAAGATAATAATGAAATTTTATTCATCATAGAATATTTATATAGGTAACACATATATACATATATATGTATGTTTTATAAAACATGTTGTATGTATGTTCTTTATATGTAAAATCTTTAAATGTAAAATATTTTGGTAAAATATCCAGATATATATGTTATAAATAGCATGCAGATATAAACATATAGAAACAAATATGTTGATAGAAAAGTATTTACCTGTAAATATAGAAATTATTGCTGTAAGTTGAACATGTAGCCCTAAGGTGCTTCATTTCCCTATCCTAACTTGTTTTATTTTATCCTAAATAAAATCATCCTAACTTGTACACAATTCCAAGATAATTTATATAGTAGGATTTTTCATATGTAAAAATTATATTAATAAACTGAACTATTCTTCATAAAAAGTTCATTTCTTATATATACCTTTCATTAAGCTTTATATTAATATTTTGTTGAAAATACATCCTAAAATATTTCCCACATCAGGCTGATTTTATAATTTTGGGACTCTGAGTATAAAATGATAAACTAAGATTATAAACTTGGATATACTTATTATTACCTTCCTGCATTTATTATTGGAATCTGATATCTATATCAGTACAAAATAAGCTGCTATAGTATAGAGACATTTGTAGGAAAAGTAATAATTGAATAAAATAAAAATGACTTCATTTTATAGGTAGTATTCAGCAAAATTGAGGTCTTAGGGCAAACAACAGATGATGTCTGTAACTTCAGGTTTTTAAAAGTAATCAGTATGAGAGTTAGTAAGAACACACACGTGAAGAACCGGAAGAGGCACATTCTGTGAGTGAAGCTTGAGATGCACCGACCAGCATGGTCTGTTCAAGACAAATTTCATGTGAAATCTCATAAAAATCATATTTCACATTGTAACTTAAAGTCTAGTGAAGATGTAAATGTCAGTCAGTATAATTTATCAGGAAATAATGGACCTAACACAGTTATAATCTCTGACATGTCAGTTTCAAATAATTATGTATAAACTTTGGAATTAATATGTAGCTGTCCATCCAAACTCTTCCTTCTATTCCATTACTGTTTGGGAGTGATTGTCCAGAAGGGGCCAACTTCCCCAGCCTCTTCCGATAAGCCTTCGTGTGCTCATGGGTGTTGGATAAAGTATCATACACCATTGTAGGTCAGGTTCACTAGACACCCACTGTTACCTCCTCCTCCCCACGAGTACTGACTGTCACTGACCAGGGTGAGCATCAGGACTGTGGTACTGGTGACAGAATGGCCATCAGCCTGGGCTTCTGAGTGGCTCCACAGAGTAAATACTTGTTGCCTAAAGACATTAACAAGACTTTATTAATTAATGTTAAGACATTTGATTTATATCACATTTATAATACTCCTTCCTTCCCGCCACCTCTGTGCCTGTAACAGATTAACTATGTGGTAAGAACACTTAGTCGAAGAAGTTGAAGTTGAAGAATAGCTGTTCATGAAGTATGCAGGCAAGGGAACCAAGGAGCCAACTTATACTTTTTAACCAAACTTAAGCCTTTTCTAAGTTGTCACCAAGAAATTTTCTGTTGGATTTAATGTTTCCATTAAAAAACTATAATTAAAGAGCATGGAACTCAGTGCAGTGGAGATAGTTTAATGTCATATTTTCATGCTCTTGTTCTTCATTAATTAGTTTAGTGCCATGATTCTTCATATCCTTTTTTGATGAACGATATTAATACTTATTTTTGGGTACATCCTATGCACAAGGCGAAAGTAATAGAAAGATAGATGAGGCAAAGTCATGCTGTGAAGACACCCTTTAAAGAGAAGAAATCGAGTGCTGCTTAGAATTCATAAAACATCGTTGTTGACAAAGGTGTCCCCTCCTGCCAAGGACGTTTAGTCAGTCTTACTCATGGCATTTCATTTGGGTAGGTGGTGACTAAGTCTGGTCAAAAGGAAACATTTTTAAAAGGAAGAGCACTAGACTTGGTGGCTTCAGAGTCTCTCTGGCAGCTAAGGAGGTGCATTAGGACTGTGGGGAGGAGAATGGCAGATACAGCCTCCCAGGATGAATGAATACTTCTACATTTTGTTGGTTGAGGGACCTCTCTCTGAGAACACAACAACTTTTGTTTGGAAGGAACCACCCTGTCCTTGATTGTTACATTGCTGTCACCTCTTTTCTTTTTCCAGAGCGGTGAAGTATCACAATTTTCTTTGCTGCTCATTCAAGCAAGCCAGAAGTACTGTGAAAAGCAGGGCACTGAACATGAGAAGTATGTCTACAAGTAAGAAACAAAAAAGAAATAATAGAAACAATTTTCTAAAGGTGTAATACACACTCAGGATGGGTAAGCAGGAGAAGGACGTGTTACATAGAATGTGACAAAATGTGTGTCCTGGGTACCATTTCAGGTCTGGCGCTCCCTTGTATACTTCGCTGTGTACTTCATATCAATGCTCATTTACTCATAGTTTATACAAAGTCAGTTTGGATATTTGACCCATTGTTAACTGTTCTATATGAATTTGTTACTGCTGTTTTTCTCCCCATCTCAGTGAATGGCAACACCATTTACAGTTCTTCAAACCAGATGCTTTGAGACTTCTCATTATTTTTTCTTTTGTTTCTATCTGCAAACCCTAAAGATTCATGAATAGAGTGGTATCTCCTTTCAAATAGATCACTCCTCCCATTTTTGTACCTAATTCTAATCCAAGCCACCATTACATCACACCTGGAATGTGGCAGTATCACCTGGACTTTCCTGCCTGCTGTCACCACCACTCAAGGTCTTCTCTCTATGGAGCAACTGGAGAGGTCCTTACAAATAGAAGTCATTCAGTGATCTCATCTGCTTCACACTGTCCAATGACTTCACAGCTCAGAATAAAATAAATAATTATATCTTAGTTTATAACTATCTACACGATATAGCCACCATACCACCTCTTTGTTTTCACCTGCCATTTCTCTCCATACACTGGCCTTGTCTATTTATCTTGATTAATGGGTCTCAGTTATGGTTACTTGCTCCTCCCACTAATTCTAATGCCTTCTCTTCCCACACTTGCTATAAGGCTATGCTTTATGTATCATAGTAGAGAACCTGCCAGCACATAAATGAAGGTTGCCAAACTCTAGTCCTACCTTCTCATATGGCCCAAATTGTGCTTTGTTTTCTTGTAAAGCACTTATTACTTCCCTGACATATCAAATATGGCTTAGTCTATTGGTTGGTTAGCTACTAAACTCAGCTAACATTTTATCCCTATGAGAGCAGACACATTGTCTTTCTTTTCTTTTTTAACTACTGTATTCTCAGCACTTAAAATAATGTCTGGCAAGTGGTAAGTGTTAATAATCAGTTGTCAAAAATTATGAAATGACTTTCAACTTTTTAGAATAACTGATTTTTTAAAGTATAGTTTCTTTTAATTACACTGATTTTTTCAGGCAAGGCCTGGTATTTATGGATTATTTTTAAAACTTTTATTAAATTTACTGGGGTGACACTACATTTCAAGTGTACAATTCTACAATTTATCACCTGTATATTGCATTGTGTGTTCATCATCAGAAGTCAAATCTCCTTCCATCACCATATACTTGTATTGACCTCCTTCAACCTTTACTACCTCCCCACCCCTTCGTCTCTCTGGTAACCACCATACTGCTGTCTTTGTCTATGAGTTTTTGTTTGTTTATTTGTTTCTCTCATTCACTTGTTGCTTTCAGTTTCATACCCCACCTATGAATGAAATCATATAGTTCTTCACTTTTTCTGTCTGACTTATTTCACTTAGCATGATATTCTCAAGACCCATTCATGTTGTTGCAAATGGCAGTATTTCATCTTTTCTTGTGGCTGAGTAGAATTCCATTGTATATATGTACCAGTCATCTATCGAAGGACATTGTGATTATTTCCATGCCTTGGCCACCATGAATAATAATACTGCAGTGAACATAGAGGTACGTATATCTTTACAAATAAATGTTTTTAAATTTTTAAGATGGGGAACACAGGGGTACATATATCTTTACTAATAAATGATTTCAAATTTTTCAGTTGATACCCAGAAGATAGGTTGCTGGGTCATATGGTAACTCTAATCTTACTTTTGTGAGGAATCTCCACACTGTTTCCCATAGTGCCTGTACCACTTTACATTCCCACTAGAAGTGAGTGAGGGTTCCTTTTTCTCCACAACCTCTCCAACACTTGTAATCACTTGTCTTGTTGATAACAGCCATTCTAACAGGTGTGAAGTGATATCTCATTTTAGATTTGATTTACATTTCCCTAATAGCTAGTGAAGTTGAGCATTTTTTCATGTATCTGTTGGCCATTTGTATGTCTTCCTAGGAAAAGTATCTATTCAGATCCTCTGCCCATTTTTAATTAAATTGTTTGTTATTGTGTTATTGAGTTGTATGAGTTCTTTATATATTTTGGATATTAACCCTTTATCAGAATAATTGTTTGCAATTATTTTCTCGCATTTGGTTTGTTGCCTTTTTATTTTATTAACAATTTCATTTGCTGTGCAGAAGCATTTTAGTTTGATGTAGCCCCTTTTGTTTAATTTTGCCTTTACTTCCCTTGCCTTTGAGATCAAATTCATAAAATGTTTTCTTGACCAAGGTCTGTAAGTTTAGTACCTGTATTTTTCTCAATGTAATTTATTGTTTTAGGTCTTATATTTAGGTCTTTGATCCATTTTGAGTTAATTTTTTTTTATATTGTGACAAATAGCAGTCTAGTTTCATTCAGTTACCTGTGGCTTTCCAATTTTCCCAGCACCATTTATTCAAGAGGCTTTCTTTCTTCCATTGTATGTATTTGACTCTGCCACTTCCTGTGAAACAAAAATGTTTACCAGGTGTTTGATTAATTAAGTTAGGTCAACAACTGAGGATAGAAAAATACTAGAAAAAATATAAACGGGCAGCAAAAACAGCAACAGGTTAACTGTGACTGTGATTGATTAAAAGCACTTACTTCCTATTTTTAAAAAGTGTCTGCATTGTACAGATAATTTTTAGTAACCTTGCACAAATTTACAAAGAAAAACTATCTTTTTCTAAACACCAATATGCTAGTATGATTTTTTTGGGTGGTGCACATTGTCCTAACTAGATGGAAACTTTCTTAACTCTCTTCCCCATGATAGCTTTAGAGATATATAAGAGGAGGGATGTTTGTGTATATTTGAAGTAACAAATATAAAAGTTTTCTTAGGTATGTACCTCAGTCCATCAGGCTTCCCACCAATCTCCCACATGGACTTTTAGGAGAAGATGAGAATGGATTTCTCCTGGCCACTCATTCATGCACAACAATGTGTATTTAGCCATACTTAAGTCAGGGTTTGACTAAATTGCATATTTTTTGAACAATTCTCATCTTTATTGACCAATAAGTTTCTAGAAGGCAAAGATTCTAATTTAGTCTCCCTGGTAGGCATTTTGCTGGCATATTTGTTGAATGAATCATCTCCTAGGACTAATCTTTTAAAGTTGGATTCAAGTTCCAAGAGTCTTTCTCTTTATTTATATGATCACCAACTAAAGGTCCACATGGGCAATTTATATACATGCAGGTTACTTTCTCCACAGCACAACAGCACATGCTTATTCAGAGGGGTTTTTTTTCTTACCATGTAACTACTTGAAGACAAGAAACCCTGTTAGATAATTAAAGCATCTATTTGCTCCTTGTCTGTGCGGGTGTTCTTTGTCTGACCTCATTATAGTTGAAATACTCTGTTTCTTGGTGTGCCCCTGATTTTCTCTGGTATCTGTGACATATCAGAGAAAATGATACGGGTATTGTGTTATGAGACCTTGATTACTATTTAAATCTTCTATTTTAGCAGATAGGTGTCCTACTTAGGTCTTGCTCATATGTCCTGTCTACTTTGCAGACTGTGGCTCAAATGTCAATTTTGGAAGCCTTGAAATTCTCTCTGGTCACCCTGCTAGTGTGCCACACATACCAACACTGATCTAAAATCTCAGTAGAGCTTGTCACTGTAGTTCAGTTCCCAAACCTCTGGCTGTGTTGGTTCTTGTCAGGTTCACGATCAGGGGGTTGCCTCAGAATCACGTACTACCTTAAAAAAAACATTTCTCCAGCTCATCCCTCTCTCAGGTCTCCCTCCTACTCTATGTGCGAGGGAGGAAAGTGCCACCTTTATTAATGTGAAACAGGCAGAGACAGTGGCTCCACTCAGCTCCCTGCCAGCCATGATCTCCTGAGGGAGAGGGTGAGTATGATCATTTCCTGGTGCTCTGCTGGGGTTGACTGGATATGATCAAGGACTCATCTTGACGGTCACCCCTTTGGCTATATAAAGTGAACATTTCTTGGTCCTTTTTCCATTTCCATACATTGCATTTTAAGGTCAAGAGGTTCTCCAGTCTGAGATACACCAGAGGTGGTGCTTCCCACAAACCGGGGATAAAAAGGAACTCACCACTGTGTCCTTTTTCATATCTCAACACCCCTAAACAGTCTGACTTTTTTCCTCCATCTTCTAACAGTTTTGTGGTATTTGTTTCTTATATATTACCCAAGGTTTTTCATTGGAATTATTTGGAAGAATAGAGTGAAATGCACTTACTCTATCTTGTCCAGAACTAAAAATCAAGTTGTCATATTTTGAAATTACTTTTTTGCATAACACAAACAAATTTTAAGATAAAAGATACTTGGAAACCCAAAGAAAATAATAAAATGAGAGATGATTAATAACACACACTTTTCTATTTTAAGGTTTTTATTTTATTCTTATACCTCTAAAACTTCAAGAAACAAGACACAAGGGGATAAAAGAGTACTTCTTGTTGTCTCCTTTTACTGCTAAAGCAGCTCAGTGACTAGAAATAAAGAAAATCACCAAGATTGAAGATAAGAGCAGAAGCTATTAGCTCAGAAGTTCTGTTTCACGTCTAAGAAAAGGAAAGGCAGTGATTGTAGGACTGGAGGTGAGCTTGTGGGTTTAGGGGTTTCATGTAGTTTCCACGTCCTTTTTATGTTCTTCAACTATTCAACCAAGTTAACCAAGATTTGTGATGGTTCTGAGGGAGATCCACCACCCAAAAACTGAAGCATGAATTCAAAGAGCCACCAGAGAACATTAACTCTCGAAGGACATGAGCCTGAATCAGCCATGAAACCCATACCTCATTCTCTCCTCCTCAGCAAGGGGAATAAAAATCTGATTTTTAATACCATACTGATGCAATTGTAGCTTTAGACAATTAACATTAAGTGCTAATTAAATGTTATCCTTTCAGTTTTTTTCACTTCTTTCTACCTTACCAAGATTCTGGAATCACTTTATTTCTACAAACAGACTTATTTTACTAGGTCAATTAATTCAGATTTTGATTTCTGGAAAATGTCATTATTTGGTATTTATTTTTAAAACCTATTTTCACTGAGTATAGAATTCTAGTTTCATTGTTTTTATGAGTTTCAGTTTATATAAGCTATTCCATTGTCTTTAGTCTCCCATAATTTATACTTTAGTCCCTTTAAAAATAATTACTGATAAATGCTCTGGATAATTTTAAAGATAAATCCATTGATGATTTAAAATTTTTTCCCCTCTCTTTTTTATGGAGGTTAACCGTTCTGTCTCAAGGCATGTGATTATGTTATATTTATTTGGTTTGGGGCTGACTGATTTCTTGAATATGTGAATTTATTTTGTCTCTTCTGTCTCCCCCTTCTTTATTACTCTGGGAATCAAATTACCTATATGTGACATCTTTTCACCAAGGCCCATATTTATCTTGGTGATTCACATCCACTTCACTAATACTCTCTTCTACTCTTTCTAACATGCTATTAAATACATCAATTGAAATATTACTATAATACTAATAATTTAATTACAGATATATACTTTCCTTTCAATTTTATTTATAGATTCTAATTCTTTGGTAAATTTTCCCTCAAATCTAATTTCTGAAACATATTCATCATAGTTAAGAATTTAAGACAGATAACATCTGCTTTACCTTTGGGTCTACTCCTGGAACATCAAGTAACTTGAATTGAAGGCTGGACATGAAACATAGTAGAGTGTAGAATACTGTCTTTCTTCAGACTATTTCATTTTATTCTAGGCCACGCTTATAATGGCAGAAGCTCATGTTGATGCATTCGGAGACTAAAGTGACTTTGTGAGAGTTTGTCTATTGTCAGCATTGCTGTCTACTCTTGAGTAGTCCATTAAGCATTTCCTTACGAAGCTTACAGCACTTACCAAGTCATGTACTTTGATCTACTTAGGGTTTAGCTTTTGAGCCACTATTTTTTATTTCTTGGTCATTCATCTTTTAGCAGCTTAGAATTTGGCAAATGTTTGGAGAGGAAATTCCTCACAGAATGTCAGGCTCAGTATTTTGAAGTTTTCTTTTCTCTGAGGTTTTACATCCTCAAGTCTTACCTACATTGATTGCTTTTGAATGCCTTCAAGTGGTTGGGGGGTTTTGTGTATTTTGTCCTGTTATTTTGGTTGTTCTTGATGAAAAAAAAATAGGTCTTATATAAGCTGCTGCAATATAGATGGAAGCAGAAGTGTTTATTTGCTTTATTTGTCTTAAATATTGATTCCTGTGAGGTCAGGAACCAGCTGCCTTGTTTAAAATTATGTCACCACATATTGTCTTTGTACTCATACATAGCCTACCTTCCATGTACTCATATTTACTCATTTGACACACATTGTACACAGAGCAGACTTCTCTGATTCTTTCTTTTTTGTGATTACTTTTTGACATTTCAGTTTATTACTTTTGTCCATATGATATATATACATATATTTAAAAGCAAAGTTTAGCTACAGTTATAAAAGAAGTAGTCATCTTTTCCACTCATCCTTATACCCCTCCCTTCACCCAAACTACAATCATTTTCCTTTTACAGTAAATTACATTCATTTTGTGGTAATGTCTATTGTTATTTTTCCTCATGCTTCTAAGTAAGATATTTATGCTCTTTGACAAAAATAACAATGAGCTGACTAGAGTCAGCTATAAGTAAATATATGTATGTTTTAACTCATTATCCAAGATACATTCCAGCTGTAACATCTGACAGGAAAGTTTAATGTTCCCCAGAATCCAGGAGGTCAATACACAGTAACCCAGGGATGTCAAACTCATTTGCACTGGGGGCCATATCAGCCTCGCAGTTGCCTTCAAAGGACTGAATGTAGAGCTCCTTGCCCCTCATTATGGTGTAGTTACGTTTATACATTCCTAAAATTACATTTGGCCCTTCAAAGGCAGCCACAAGGCTGATATGTCCCCCTGTGAAAATGAGTTTGACACCCTGCAGTAACCCATTGTAACTTCAATATAAAGTTATGCTAAAACAAAATTGATCTCTTCACAATACAACTGTCTGCAGGCTGATCTTTTAAAAGTTGTTACAGTCCATGAGGATATTACATAAAACCAACCCTCTAATTATCTATCATTTCCACTATTCTAATCCCCTTAAGCCCAAAGCTCCTTCCATCCTGCCTGTACCTACCAAATAACCTGTGTTCTGTAACCCTGACTCTTGGCCCTATGTATCCTTCACACCTCAGGTAACTCAGGGACTGACAATGGAGTTTCAATTTTCCAGGATATAACAGCATATAACCAATTTACTAATAGATCATCATTTTTTCATTCCTTTGCAAAACTCCCCAAGACAAGCAAAGAAAACAACTACAGTCTTATGCTGCCATCAATTTTTTTGGACACTGACTCCAACTCATGAAGGTTTCAATTGAAAGACACAATGCCTTTCTCTTCATCCCAATTAGTCTGAGAAGTTTTTTTTTTGGTGGTCTTTTTTGTTTGTTTACTTTTAAATGCCATGTAAACACTAGAAAACCAGTACATTGTCTTTTTCATCACTGTGTCCCCAAGGCTGAGTACAGTATCTGTCACAGAACAGTACTGGACAAATATTGCTTGGATAGTAAATGGGAATAAATTGATATAAGTAATCCACTTAATGGCATCAACCTAATGCTTACCAAGGTCCATACCTAACTTGCTGTATCCTTTTCTCTTTTCCCTTCTTTTATTTTAGTCAAATTTCTGCATATTTTCTCTGTATCCCTCCCATTACTCTGCCATTATGCACTCTTATCCTTTTAATTTTATTCTCTCTCCCTGTAAACAATCCTTCCCTTTATCATTAAAATAAATATTTTTTCTTAATAGCCAAACAAAATCACTGGCCCCCAGAGCTCACATTGCATTCCAGCTCTTTTGCTGCTGCTCCATTTTCTCTTACATCTGTGTATGTGGAAGAGACCTCTATAAATCCTAAATCCCTCTGTATGGCTTCCAGCTACAATGATTCTTCAAAATTGATAAGCACAAAAGAGTGCAAAATGTTTTGAATTGTTATCACTGAATTCCTGAAGACTGTGCATAGGACTAGATCCTATGAGCATGCAATCTTAGGAGCAAAGAAGCACTGAGGAACAGAAATCACTTATAGCAGAGAAGTTCCAAGAGAGTCCAGATTAAATACGAAAAATCAAATTGCCATGAGGTTTTAAATTCTGGTTTAGTCAACTTGTTGTAATCTATAATTCATGGTACCCATATCTAAATTAACCTGGAATGTTTGAAATAATTTGCTATAAAGTATAGAAAGAGACCCAAAGACTTAGACAGGAATGATTCATTTGTGATGCACATATCCATCTCTTATTCCCAAAACAGCTCAGAATGTATTTTTTTCCCTTACCTTATTTGTCTTCCAGTGAGAAATTCACTATATTAATTTCTGAGTTCTTTCTTGCATACAATTTTGATGGTGCTATAAATTGTAGGATGATAAGAGTTAAAATTTTTTAAACTAATATTTTTTGTGGGGGTGTGTGGAGGGTTAAGAACTGTGGGTTTATTGTTAACAAAAGTGAATTCTCCGATGGAAAGTTGGAAAGTTTCTGGGGAGAATTCAGGGAAAGTCACAGAATCCATCTGCAGAGTAAATGGAGGCAGTCTGGTTTCCTCACCCAGGTGTCTGAATAACTAAGGGAAGCAATGTTCCCATAACCTTGAATCAGCCTGATAACTAGTGTTCTCATAGCCTTGAGATTGGGTCTGATAAACTGTTCCTGTAACATTAAGTGAGCTCACATCTGCAGAATTATGCTATGTTATATAATTTTCTGGCTTGAAGCCGACTTTGTTCACCTCTAGTACTTAAGGCAGTAGGGACTTCTCAATAGAGACACACAGTTTGCAGTGTGTGTGGCTCACCCACCTATGAATAAAGGTATGTCAAGCATCCCCATGGCTCCGTGCATTTTCTTCCATCTCCCCAAAGCTAGAGTGAACCTGCCAGGCCTTGACAGGCTGCAGCACACCATCCCATACAGGCAAATTTTGACTAGGGCAAAATAGAGTATTTAAGGCTGAATCAATAAGTATTACATATAATTTATAAAACATGTAGTAATTTATTTTTAAAATGTAACTATAGACTATATTTCAAACAAATATCTGGATTAATATTTGCTTTAGCTGTTCAATGCCTTACATAGAAAAAAGATTTTAATATAATATGTTTAGTTAGGAAACACTGAAGTGTTCTGGAGCTAGTCTTGAAATCTGTCTTTAACTGAGTGATGTGAAAATGCAGACACACTGATAAACAGCTGTGTGTATTTTACATGTTTTCTATTTAGAAATGGTGTGGTATAACATCTTCACATCTGTGTCCATTTACCTCAGTTGTTGCATTTTAAATACACAATAGTTATATAGTTACCTGATAACATCATATATTAAAATGCAAATTATGCATTCATTAAAGAGAAACATCCAGCACTTCAGGAATGCTGTTCCCAGACTTCAAAATGAACTGATCGCTAAGGAAAGAATACAGTGTTGGTCTGCTGGCCAGAATGTCATTATAGATAGCAGAAAATTTTTTCTCTTAGATCTTTCTCATTGCAGACCCAGTAGATTCTCTGACTTAACCCATGGCTATTCCTAGTTCAAAGACATTTGAATAATATTATCAACAAATGGAAAAACTGCCATATTTATCTTACTGACCTATAAAACAGAGAATAACTTAAATGTTTAAAAATTTTTTCAATTACAGTTGACATACACTATTATAAAACAAAGAGTAGTTTGATAGCAATTTAAAAGTGAAAGCCTCTTCTCTTCTAAAATGAAAATAAAAGCTGTAATACAGTTCTGGAGAAACCGTAAACATCAGTGCCCTCAAAGTCTTAAAAGAAGTGGGCCTGGTTACTTTCATTACACCCGTATTTAACCAACCAATGGTTGTGTTTTAGAAGACAGGATTACCAACTGGTTACTTCAGTTGCTTCTGATCCAATTTTACTTTATTTATTGCAAGTCCTGATATGCAGTAAGCAGCTGTTTATCCTGCCAAAACCGTTACTTTGTTTTTCTGTCCAAAGAAGCATGGGACCCTGAGGTATTACTCAGATCTCTGGCTTGGTGTCATTATTAATTCCAAAGGAATTTCAATGACTCAAAAAGTCCACAGGGCATATTGGTGATCTTCCATATTGACAATGTGCTGATGTTACCTGGAAGCTTGAAAATGGTAGGTTTCCTAAATGCCTTGATCATAAATATGTGTTCCAGAGAATGAAGAATACACTTCATTAAAATGAAAGTTCTTGCATCCTCTCACAAATTTCTGAAGTCTAATGTGCATGGGACAAGTTATTAGACCTTGTGTTTCTAACCACTAAAAGGCTGAAATTCCAAAATCAAGAATGGTAGGGTTCTTCCTTCGTAAAGTCTCTTCCTGGTAATGTCCTCACATGACCTTCCTTGGTGTATGCACAGGTACATGTGCACACACACAGATCACATGTCTGTTTCTCTTTGTATAAGACCATTAACTCCATCATAGAGCCCTACTCACTTCCCAAAGGCCCCATCTTCAAAATGCCTTCACTTTGGTGGTAATGTTACAACATACAAATTTGCAGGAGGCTAACCTCTCTTGGGTAAGAAATAATGCTTTTCAGGAATAAAGCCAGAATTTATTAACTTACATCAGAAAGGGGAATATGTACTAACGTTCTCTGGAGTGAGTGATTTTTGCCTCAAGCAAAATGTATGCCTGAATAAAGAAGAAAATCTTGTGAGTCAGACAAAAGCAATAAAACAACAACAAAAACCAAGTAGGAAATGCTGCTAAAAGAGAGACCTTTACATGCTTCACCTCCCAGCCCAATCCTTTGTCTTTTTGGGGTTACAAATTTCCCCACACGTGTGTGGTCTTCAATGCTGTGAACAACAAAATTGTTCTGGCATTACCTGTGGAGGAAGTCTTTGCAGGGGTCTTCTATGATAGATTCTCAAATATGGTCAGTTTTTGATGTTTTGGGGAGTTCTCCTCACTATGAGTCATGGTACAAAGACTTCTGGACACAGGGAAGCCCATGTAACATTTCAACATACTGAACAATTATAGGATTTTTAAAAAGTCAATTCCCAACATTTATATTACACCCTGCAAAATGCATGTGATTACATGTAACACACTTTTGTTGCAAAAGGGAGAATGGACAGATTTTCTCACCATGGTTTCAGGAAGCCTTATCAGTTCATGCAATCTCAATGTGGTTGCCTGGATACTTTTCCTTGGCTATTATTCTGATTAAAGGGCAATCTAGAGCTTTTTTTAAAAGAAATTGATATGTCATTTGAAATGTTATCAGCTCTTCCTTACATTGATTTGTCAAGTGGGGTATTGAGCATTGTTATTTACAGATGGCTTTTCAATAGGTTATATAAAATAAGTTGATTCTCTCATTTTTCTCAGCCCCTTTTAAATGTATACTGGTGCTAACTGCAGTGAAACTTCTATGGGATCAAATGGATTCAGTGGATTTTGGGGGTTGTAGGCATGAGGGATGATACCAGACTTAATATTTTACAGTTTCAAGACAACCAACAATTATTGTGAATAAATGGTAATCAGAATAAATCTTGGGGAAAAAATGCCTCAAAAATCAACATTTTGGGAGGACTTTCAAAACACCTATCTTTGATATTATAATTCACAGTTAAGGAAGTAAAAGCTCCATTGTCCTGATTCAGAGCAAATTCAGGATATAAAAATTCATAGCAGCAATCCAACATTTAAATACATAATTAATTTTCTTCAGGTATAATTTGCATAAAATTAACAGCATGCATTTAAAATATACAATCTGGTAAGCTAGGAGTACATATCTGTGAAACAATCATCATGATCCAAAGAGAAAACACATAAACACCCAACGTTTGAGGGGTTCCTTTGAGACTAGTTCTTGCAGCCCTGCTCGAGCCCCATCCTCAGGCAGGCACTGCCTGCATCGTCCACTATATATACATCTCCCTTCTTTTAGATTTTCATAAATGGAAACAGTATGCATTATTTTGTGATTTCTTTTGCTCAAAATCATTACTTTGACATTCATCAGTGTTGTGTGTATCATTAGTTCATTCCTTTTCTTTACTAAATAGCACTCCATTGTAGGGGTACACCAAATTGCGATTTTTTTCTCTTCACTGATTATACACATTTGAGTTATTTTCAGGTTTTTCCTCTTACAAATAAAGCCTCTGTGGACATCCATGTTTATTGTAAGGGCATATGGGCAGATCACATGGTAAGTGTATGTTTACATTTTAAAGAAACTGCCAAATTGGTTCTCCATGTTTGCACAATATTGCAGTCCTACCAGTAATGTATAAAAGTGCCAGTAGCTCCATATCCATATCCTCATCAACATTTGCTCTACTCAGTCTTTTTAAATATTTTAGCCATATTGTAACAGTGGGAATTATAACAGTGGAGGATTCTAACCCACCCCATCATTCTTCTGACATTATTTCTGTAAATGCTCATGCTGACTAATGTGTAGCTTGTAGATAAACAGCATGTTTATATAGGAATCCTAGGAACTACCTTCAAAAGATACAGACTCCAACCTTCAGGCATGCCAACCTCAGGAGATTTGTTGACTTTCAACCGTGGAGCCAGGATGATGTGAAGCCAGAATGACTAAACCAGGATGATGCACACCAGATCATCACTGTTCTTATCGGAATGGACGATGCCCCTCAGCACATAGAGAGCTTTTCAAACCCCTTCCTTGATCTCTTTGTTCAGTTTCCTCTTTCCCTCCTTATGAAAACCTTTGCCTCCGCAGAGATAGAGAGATGGGCTTTGAGACACGAGTCCACCATCTTCCAGATGGCTGGCGTCTGAAAATAAACCACTTTCCTGTACATCTGCTACTGACTCTTGAGTATTGGCTTTTGAAATGGCAGGCAGCAGGACCTGCATTGGGTTACTGTTTTTGGCGACTCAGTTGGGACTGTGGACTCAGGTAAGGCCTGGAGTGCTCAGGCTGGAGGCCCAGCTGACATGCATTTGGTTACAGTTCTAATAGGCACATGCGCTGTTGTTTTAGCTTGCATTTCCTGAATGAACTTCAGTTTTTTTGTTTATATAGGCATTCTCTGTCTTTAGTGAAGTTTCTGTTTAAGTCTTTTACATATTAACTGTATTATCTGTTTTCTTATTACAGGTTTGGGAATCCTTTATATGTCTTCATACATCCTGAATCAAATCCTCTATAAGATAAGTTCTTTGCAAGATATTTCCAGGTCTTATGTTTCATTCTTTTAACACTCTTTTTAAGAACAGTCCTTAATTTTGACAATGTCTAATTTGTACATTTCTAAAAATTTTGTGAACCATGTTTTGGTATCATATTTAAAAAATATTTAAACCAAAATTTAAAAGAGTTTTTCATATGTTTCCTCTTAAAATTTTTATAGATTCAGATTTTACTTTATTTTTTATGTTTTTGTTTGCATATTTCTGTAGATTCATTTTTATTTTTTTAACTTTTTTTATTGTTGTTCAAGTACAGCTTTCTGCCTTTTCCCCTCACCCCTCCCCACCCCCCCTAGCCCTCCCCCCTCCCTCCCTGTTTCCATCCCCCCTTGTTATTGTCCAGGTGTCCTTTATAGTTATTCCTGCAAACCCTTCCCCTTTTCCCCAATTATCCCCTCCCCTCTCCCCTCTGGTCACTGTCAGCCTGTTCTCTATTTCAGTGTCTTTGGTTATATTTTGCTTGCTTGTTCATTTTGTTGATTAGGTTCCTGTTAAAGGTAAGATCACATGGTATTTGTCTTTCACCGCCTGGTTTATTTCACTTAGCATAATGCTCTCCAGGTCCATCCCTGCTGTCACAAAGGGTAGGAACTCCTTCTTTCTTTCTGCTGCATATTCCATCATGTAAATGTGCCACAGTTTTTTGATCCATTCATTTTCTGATGGACATCTAGGTCGCTTCCAGCACTTGGATATTGTAAATTGTGCTGTTATGAACATTGAGGTGCATAGGTTCTTTTGGATTGGTGTTTTAGGGTACTTAGGATATAATCCTAGTAGTGGAATTGCTGGGTCAAAAGGCAGTTCCATTTTTAGTTTTCTGAGGAAATTCCATACAGATTTTAAAATGAGATTTCTTCCATTTTGACTTAATTTTTGTTCACTGTGAGTCCTTTTGTTCTTGTCTACCATGTATCTACTAAATATATGAAGTAGTTAAAATCATTTTGTCTTTATATGTTAATTTTTATATGTGTGTCTCTTCTACTTCAGTTTTGACCAATGTATTGTTATCCTGATTATGGGTCTTATTCTCCTAATTCATTTTTTGCATGTCTCTATTTAGACTGGGTCAGGGATACAAAAAGGCCCCCAAAATATTAAAAATTCTTATTTAGGCTGTTGAACTTGTTTTACAAAGTTTTCTCCTCCCACTTCAAAAACCATGGTGGACTGTGGGATGTTGGAAATAAAACCATTTTGATTCTGACATAACAGATCAAAGAAAGCTCTGGGCTTTCCACACTCACATTTGCAGGTTGTAGGAATCTGGGGTCCCCCACCTCAGTGACGTTAGCTTTGACATCTGCACGGACCAGCTGGTAGTGGTTAGCTTGTTTCCCATCATTTGTGATTTTGAATTGGGCTTGTTAATAAGGATGGATGGGAGGCAGGTGTGGCAGTTTCTGGGCAGTTATTGGTACATAATTGCTTCAGGCTATTGTTTTAAGCAGTTTCTATTTGTACATTGTTCCAAGTGCTGCTGTCAATTGAGACTCAGCTAGGAATGCACAACTATTTCAATTAGGCTGCAATTATAAATCTAAATTAATCATGAAAAGCATCCAGATCTGGCAATTTCAGCAAAAATGTTAATAATGAAGTCTGAGTTCATAATAGCAGAAGTGGTAAAAAAAATCCCAATCTTTTCAAGAATTTCAAGGGTGAAACAACATTCAGAGGCTAACTGCTTACTGGTAAATTTTAAAATCTATGATTTTTCACTACTGTTTACAGTAAATCAAGACTAAAATACAATCGGGATTTAAAAAATTTATTTTAGAAAATGCTTAATTGTTTTATGTAATTCAACTTAGCAACTGCAACAATGGTGTAATGAGGTCCTTACTGATCATGAATGTGATGTACTCTTCTAAGTCAACACAAATTAGTAAAGTATGTGGAAATATTGCCAAGTGAAATTTCTAACATGGAATTGTTTCTGCTGCACATTATTTAGGAATAAGAGGGGGGCTGATCCATATGGAGATTATGAACATTTTTAATTATGCAGATATTTTTATTCCATGCTTGAAAACTCACAAAGGATAACAATTGTTTATTTAGGGTAAAAGGGAAATAGCTTGAACTCCTGGTGTCGTTGCCTTGTTTTTCCAAGGAAAATATTAAAAATGGAGTTATGAGAGGCTACCTTCTAACAATCATTCTTTCATTTCATTGTGCCCAGAAGTGAGAGCAAGCTTGGTTTATCCCGCCACACCCAGCCATAATTATGACTGCTACTGCCAAGTTGCTATCTACATTGGGACATAAGAACTGAACTGTCACATGACCTTGAAGGGACTTTATTATATTCATTCTATCACAGAGGGTAATTTGAAAAATGAAGCTCCCTGGCCATAACAATGTGTATTAATCAAAGGCTGCAATAATTGCTTATCAACCACTGGGCAATACCAGAGATGTGGGTGCTGATGGGAGTAGTTTGGCAGGCAGAGGTGGGAGCCTCACATGAGACTTGGGATGTGTCAACTAGTATTCATCGAATGCAGACATCCAAGGGCAGGGCCAAGCAGAGCTTCGTCACCATGGGGAGAGTCCCTGTGACTATGCAGATACTTGGACCGGAACAGACTGCTGCATGGGGCAATTTCCAATGCTTACCACACATTGTCAAGCTGACATGTTTGCTTGCAATGTTATTTTTGTATTAAGAGAGTTTCTGTAAAAGCAATGAATCCAGTATTGCTATATTTGAACTTCTTGACATGAATAATATTATTCACATTATCCTTCCACATATATTCACATTTAAAATCATAGTGATGGAGAAAAAAAGTTATTTGGTGTAGTAAAGAAAAAGTGAAAGTAAAAGCGTTCTTTTTATGAAGGAAATTGTGTCACATGTTCTTGGTACCCCAAAACTTAACAACTTTCTGACTGTTGCACATTCTAGGGTATAGTCTCTGCAAGGTCATGAGGACTCTGCGCGTGGAGTGGAGGACATAGGCTTTGAAGGTGCCTACACCGGGATTTGAATTCCAGCTCTTATCTTCTTCACATGTGAGCTTGGAATACACATGGCTCCTTTAAGTTACTATGTCCATATCTGTAAGAGCAAATACAGATCAATTTTTGTGATGTTGTTTTATAAATTATTTATGTTAAAAATAATAGACATTGAATAATAAACTTGCCTTAGACATTTTGCTAAGCACCTCAAATATTCATCATTTTATCCTCCTAAAATTCATCATTCAGATACTCTGCTTCTTTTCCATTTTGCAGGTAAGAACGTGGAATCTGAGGATCACAGAGACTCACTATCTGCCCATCGCAGAGCTAGTACTGGGGGTCTGGACCTGCTCATCTTCCACACTCACTGCATGCTCAGCTGCTAAGCTCAGTGCCTGTCACCCAGTGCAAGGCTCCACTAAATGTCTGTTTTATGAAACACATAAAGCACGGTTTATTTCTTTGGTTGTATATGGCTGCATCTAATTCATACTTCTGCACAATGTTGGTGTCCAGTGAACTATATTAAGGTGTTTACCACCAAATTGTATAGCATCACTTTCAAACCAATCTATAAACAAATAGAATAATGAATAAAAAAATTGTATACTTATCACACTTTCACCCACATTTTTATTCTTTGGTATCTTCTAGAAAATACTTGAGAGAGGTAACAGATGATGGAATAAACAAATCACTGATGAACTAGGATGAACTGAGAGTATCAGAAACAGATGAATATATTTTAAGTGTCTAGCATGAAACTGGCTGTAATTTGACATCATATGAACTATACTTACTAATATTCCCCAGAATGAAGTTGTTCTTAGTTCATGAGGTGACATTAAACATGCTACCATATCAGGGAAGATGTCACAAGTTTGAGCAAATTCCAGGAAGCCAGGTTTCTGAAGGTGTTGTTGAGTCTCAGATGGCTATTTCTGGTAGAAAATGCTCAGTCAAAACTGTTTTTACTTAAAACTCACTGGAAATTTTTCTAGTTGATTTTTAAAGTTTCAATGTTGGCTATTATCTTAAAATGGATATTGAAAGGTGGAATTTACATGTGAAGGATAAAGTTTTGTTTCATTGAGACTGCTTTGAGAGCAGATGAAGTTTGTCCTTGAATTGGGTGGGTGTTTCAGACTGAATGTCTGTGTCTCCCCAGTTCCGACATTGAATCCTCCCTCCCAGGTGATGGCGTGGGCAGGTGGGGCCTGTGGGAGGTGATGAGG
>CM052538.1:69345639-69385257 GCA_028533065.1 Trachops cirrhosus
AAACCCTTGTCTGAGGTATCATTGGCAAATATGTTTTCTCACACCGTTGGTTCTCTTTTTATTTTAATACTGTTTTCTTTAGCCATGCAGAAGCTTTTTATTTTGATGAGATCCCATTTGTTTATTCTTTCCTTTATGTTCCTTGCTCTAGGGGATGTGTCAGTAAAAAAGTTTCTGCATAAAAACAGGAACATCGACCAATGGAACAGGACAAAAAGCCCAGAAATAAACCCAAATCTCTATGGTCAATTAATTTTTGACAAAGGAGGCAGCAACATAAAATGGAGTAACAATAGCCTCTTCAACAAATGGTGTTGGGAGAACTGGATAGCTACATGCAAAAAAAAGAAACTCGAGCACCACCTTACACCATACACAAAAATAAATTCAAGGTGGATAAAAGACTTAAATATAAACTGTGAAACCATTAAAGTCCTAGAGGAGAACATAGGCAGGAAAATCTCAGATATTGCACGCAGAAACTTTTTTACTGATCGTGGGGTTTTTATATGCTTCCTTTTGTTTATGTGGTATATCACATTTAATTATTTTTAAATATTGCACCAACTTTGCATCTCTGGAATAAATCCCACTTGATCATGTTATATGATCTTCTTAATGTGTTGCTGGATCTTGCTCACTCATATTTTGTTGAAGATTTTAGGATCAATATTCATTGAGGATATTGTGCTATAGTTTTCTTTCTTTGTAGTGTCTTTATCTGGTTTTGGAATTAAGATAATGCTGGCCTCATAAAATGAACCTGGAAGTTTTCCATCCTAATAGCAATGAGACAACAAGAAGGAATAAAAGGCATCCAATTTTGAAAGGAAGAATTAAAACTGTCATTATTTGCAGATGGCATGTCATTGCATACAGAAAACCCTAAAGAATCCACCAAACTACTATACTAATAAACAAATTCAGCACTGCAGCAGTATACAAAATTAATATTCATAAATTGTGGAATTTGAGAGAAAATTTAAGAAAACAATCACATTTACTATTGCAACAACAACAAAAATTACCTAGAAATAAGTTTAACCAAGGAGGTAAAAGACCTGTACTCTAAAAATTTTATGATACTAAAGAAAGAAATTGAGGAAGACACAAATAAGTGGTAGCATATAGTGTGTTCCTGGATAGGAAGAATTAAGATCGTTAAACTGTCAATACTACCCAAAACAATCTTGAGATTCAATGCAAATCCTATTAAAATACCAATGACATATCTCAGAGACCTAGAACAAATATTCCAAAAATTTATATGGAACCACAAAAAGATCCTAAATAGCCAAAGGAACCTTGAAAAAAAAGAATAAAGTTGGATGTATCATGCTACCTGATATCAAACTATACTACAAGGCCATAGTAATCAAAGCATCATGGTATTTGCACAAGAACAGGTATATAGATCAATGGAACAGAATATAGAAAAATAAACCCGTGCCTTTATGGTCATTTGATATTTGACAAAGGAGGCGAGAACATACAATGGGTAAAGACAGTCTATTCAATAAACAGTGTTGGGAAAATTGAACAGATACAGGCACAAAGTTAAAACTAGGCAACCAACTTATACCATACAAAAGAATAAACTCAAAATGGATTAAAGACTTAAATGTAAGTCACAAAACCATAAAAACCCTAGAAGAAAACATTGGCAATTAAATCTCAGACATTTCTCATAGAAATATTTTTGCCAAAATATCTCCTCAGGCAAGGAAAATAAAAAAAAATAAATGTTACCACATCTAACAAAAACGTTTTTACACACCAAAGGAAACCACCAATCAAAGTGAAAGATAACCCACTGAATGGGAGAGCATGTTTTCCAATGATACTTCTTTTATGGGGTTAATTTCCAAACTATATGAAGAACATATACAAATCAACACCATGAAGACAAAGAACCCAATCAAAAAATGGGTAAAGCATCTTAATGGATACCTCTCTAAAGAGGACATACATATGGCCAGTAGATATATTTAAAAATACTCTACCGTACACTAATCATCAGAGCAACCCATATTAAAACCACAGTGAAATATCACCTCACACCTGTCAGAATAGCTATTAATAAATCAACAAATAACAAGTGCTGGTGAGGATATGGAGAAAAGAGAAACTTCATGCACTGTTGGTGGGAACACAGACTCATGTATCCACTGTGGAAAACAGCATAAAAATACCTCAAAAATGTACAAGTTGAACTGCCTTTTGACCCAGCAATCCCACTTCTGGGAATATATACAAAGAAACCTGAAACTTGAGTTCAAGGAATATATGCACTCTTATTTTCATTACCATATTACTTACAATAGCCAAGATCTGGGAACAGCCCAAGTGCCCATCAGCAGATGAGTGAATAAAACATCTGTGGTACATTTACATGGTAGAATACTACTTGGCTATAAAAAAAGAATGAAATCTTACCTTTTGTGACAGCATAACAGACATGGAGAGCGTTATGACAAATGAAATAAACTAGTCAGAGAAAGACAAATACCATATGATTTACTTATAGGTGGAATCTAATAAACAAAATAGTTTAACAAACAAAAGGGAAATAGAAGCATTTGATACATGGAACAGACTGACAGTTGTCAGGGAGAAGGCTCTGGGGGCTAGATGAAAGATGGTAAAGGGATTAAGCAAAAAAATGTATATAACATATAGACACAGAGAACAGTAGAGTGATTGCCAGAAAAAAGAGGGGTAGAAGTAGGGGGAAGTGGAAAAAGGGAAGACAAATTGGGACAAAAGGGACTTTACTTTTGGAGATAAGCACATGATGCAGTGTGCAGATGATGTTTCATTTAGTTATACACTTGAAATCTGTATAGTTTTATGAACCAATGTCACCCCAATAAATCCATTTAAAGAATATATACTCCAAAGTCCCAGTAACTATGCTTTTTGAGTAATATTAAAAATAACTTTTCTGATATTGATTAGTTATATATTAATACCATTCCAAAGTATATTGTTAATAATTGTGAGTAACCAAAGTAGACTCTATTATAGTGGCTCTCTCTTTTGTTCTTATCTTACTCATGATACCATGAAATATTCTTTTGTTCTGGTCACTAAAGAGTGGTGCTGAAGTCTCCAACTGTAACAGTATGTCAGTTTTTCCTTTCGATTCTCACAGTGTTTGCCTGGAGTGTGTCAGTGCTCTGTGGTTGGCTGCATACCTGCTTGGAAATGGTGTGTCTTCTAGAAGAGTTGACTCCTTCATTATGCTATGAAGTCCCTGATAATCTTTGTTGTTCTAAAGTCTATTTTTTGACGTTGGTATGGATGATTCCACTTTTTTATGAGTTTTAGCATTAATATCTCTCCCCATTCCTTTAGTTTTAAACTGCCAAGTCTTTATATTTGGTTTCTTTTTCAATAATTATAGAAAGATATTTTAAAATAGGTTTCTGCTGATTTATATGTAACAAATTCTTACCCTAAAATTATTTTGTAAAACTCAGAAGTATAAAGAATAAAATGAAAATGTCCAGCAATCCCCACTGAGATAACTACTGTTTATATTTTGTTATTTTTTTATTTGAAAAGGTTTTTATTAAAGATTTTAAACATTTTATTAAGGTATAACTTACATAACATCAGTTTCATGTGTGCAACATAATGATTTGATATGTGTACATTGTGAAATGATCACCACAGTTAGACTAGTAATCTGTCACCTTACGTAGTTATATTTCTTTCTTATTGTAAGAACTCTTAAGATCCCTCTTAGTAAATATCATATATACAATACAGTATTATTAACTCTTACAATATTATTAAATATAGTATTGTACAGAATGTACAACAGTCACCATATTATACATTCAAGAATTATTTATTGTGTAACTGGAAGTTTGTACCTTTTGATCCCCTTCATGCATTTTGCAAAATCCCCACCTCTGCTAATGACCAATCTGTTCTAAGTATGTATTTGCTTGTTTTTATTTTTAATTCCATAGATAAGTAAGATCATGCAGTAACTGCCTCCTAGTCTGACCTATTTCACATAACATAATACCATGAAGATCCACCCATTGTGGCAAATGTCAAAATTTTATTTATTTAGTTAGTTATTTATTTATTTATTTTTAAATATTTTATTTATTTATTTTTTAGAGAGAGGAAGGGAGGGAGAAAGAAAGGGAGAAAAACATCAATGTGTGGTTGCTTCTCAGGCACTCTGTACTGGGGACCTGGCCCACAACCCAGGCATGTGCCTTAACTGAAAATCAAACCTGCGACCCTTTGGTTTGCAGGCCGGCACTCAATCCACTCAGCCAAACCAACCAGGGCATTTTTTATTTATTTATGGCTGAATAATAGCCACATTTTCATCACCCATTCATCCATTCATGGACACTGAGCTTATTTCTATATCTTGGCTACTGGACATAGTGCTATAATAAACATGGAAGGCATTTATCTCTTTGAGTTCATGTTTTTCACTCGCTTGAGGGAAATACTGAGAAGCAAAATTGCCGCATTATATAGTAGTTCTATTTAAAGATTTTAAAGGAACCTCCATACTCTTTTCATAGTTACTTTATTAATGAACATTCCCACCAACAGAGAAACAAGGGTTCCATTCTCCCCACATCCTCACCAACACTTGTTATTTCTTGTCTTTTGGATAATAGCCATTCTAACGACTTCGAAGTTATATTTCATTGTGGTGTGGATTTGCTTTTCTCTGATGGTTAGTGATGTTGTACATCTTTTCATGACCTTTGGCCATTTGCATGCTGTATTAGAAAATATGTCCTCTTAAGTTCTTTATATATTTTGGATATTAACCCCTTATTAGATATGATTTGTAAATATTAATACTTTCTCCCATTCTGCAGGTTGCCTTTCATTTTCTTGATGATTTCCTTTGCTGTGCAAAAAAGTTTTAAATTCATTGTTGTTCCATTTGTTGATTTTTGCTTTGTTGCCTTTGGTGTCATTTAAAAAAATCAAGACCTGTGTCAACCAGCTTACCAGTTACATATGTTTCTGTAAATTTTATGATTTCTGGTCTTACATTTAAGTTTTTAAACCACTTTGAATTATATTTTGTACATGGTATAAGATAGTGGTCTCTTTTCATTCTCTTGCATTTGGCTGTTCAATTTTCTAAACACCATTTATTGAAAGGACTGTCCTTTTCTCCATTGTATACTCTTTAATTTTTTGTTACAAATTAATTGGCCATATAGATGTGCATTTATTTCTGGGCTCTTGAATCTGTTCCATTGATTTATATGTTTGATTTTATGCCAGTACCATACTTTCTTAATTGTTAAAACCTTGAAGTATAGTTTGAAATCAAAGGGAGTGATTCCTCCAGCTTTCTTCTTTCTCAAAATTGCTCTGGTTATTTGGGGTATTTTGTGGTTCCATGTACATTTTAGGAATTTGTCCTATTTCTGTGAAAAATGCCTCTAGAATTTTGATAGCAATTGCATTGAATCTGTAAATTGCTTTGGATAGTATGGACATGTTTATAATATTAATTATTTAATCCATTAGCACAGAATATATTTCCATTTTTTGTGTTTTCTTCAATTTAAAATCTTATAGTTTTCAGAGTGTAGGTCTTTTACATCCTTGGTTAAATTCTTCAGTGTTTTAACCTTATTGGCACATATATTTGGTTTCTTGTTAAAGAAATATAGTTGAGCCTTGTCTTGTTGTCCACTTCAATAATCCCTATCTTTCAACAGGTGTGATTAGATCATACTGAAAAAAAAAATAAATGTAGGTGTCATAGCTTCTTATATACTTCCCTTATGTAGCTCCCACTCCTCTACACTCTATGACAAAATCTCTCCCTAATGTTCCATAGTGATCACTAATGTAGATCACTAATAGAGACACTTAGAGTCTGTAAGAGTAATAGAGAAGAAAACCAAAGAATTACTGTATGACCATTCGGAGCCTTTCCTAGGTCTAATGAGAATCAAGTTAAAGATCTAAAGAAAGCATTTGGTCAAATTAAAATTTCTGGACCACATTGAATTTCAGAATTATTGGTGATTTCTTTTTTTATGCCAAAGGGTACACTCTAAGCAAGTTTGATTCCTAACAACAACATGGAAAATAGATTTTTTAAAATTATGGGCTGTGAAACTATTTTATATGTTACTGTCATAGTGGTTGTATGACACGGTGCATTTGTGAAATCCTGTAGAAACTTAGAGCACAAAGAGTCCTTTAGCTGTGAAATTAAGAACAAATACTTCAGGAGGTTGGGTATCCCAGGATAGCATGCAGTCTAAGACAGAGCACCTGTAAATATGTTTCAATGTTATGAAACCACTCTCCCTGAAAGGGGTGGGGGACAAGGTGGCAACTTAAGTAACTTTGGAAATGAGTGGAGTCTACAACATGAAAGGCAAGGTGACTATGCATAAGTGCTGTGCTCTAGTTAATAAAGTTGTTCCTACGGTGTGTGGGTTAACTCTGAAACACTTCAGGTATACTGTAAATGAGTAATTAAGTGGATGGTGGATGGAGAGTATGAAGTTTCTGCTGTTAGTGGGAAGTTACACATAAAAAAGGGGAAAACACCTGAAAGATCCATGTGGCACTGATTAGAATTGGAGACATCAGTAGGAACTTCTAATTTACTTCATATAGACACATATAAAATACTTACAGGTATTTGTATACACATAGGTTAGAATATACACATTGGTTAGAATACACACATAGATTTCCTCGCTTTGCCAGCTGACCAGAAGTGGGAGAAACAAGGCCCTGGCAGCAATGAGCACACCCAGTGCCCAGATATTGGTTTCTAATACAGCTCTCTGATCAAAGGGTCCAGGTGTCCTTAGAGAAATGGCTGACCTTAGGACTGGGAAAGGGAGTGCACAGGGTGAGCATGGAGCATCTTCTAATACCAGAAATAAAGTGCTCAAAGATAAAGAGCAGCAAGAGTATGCCAAAGGGACAGAAAGGCCGACTGAGAAATCTCTCATTGTTCAATAACAAAATAATTTGAGAAACAAAATAGAGTAGCATTATATTATAACACAAAGATCAACATAAACGTCCATGAGCCCTTCTGACATAAATTAGTGTGTATATAAATGGCAGAAATGGACAAGTCTGTGCAAAATTCTAAATAAGTCATCTAGCTGTTCCACCTTGAAGGAGGTGAAATATAATATTTTATTTCTTAAGAGTGTGCTGCTTTTATTGACATTCTTTTAAAACATAAAGTAGTAAAAGGTAGAAAAAGGAAAAAAATTAAAGTGCAGAACTCTGACAAACACTACCTCAGCCAGGAGGTCAAGGTCAACACCAAGAATAATATGTCATGTTGAAAACACATACATTGATATGTTGTGATAAAAATGGCACTTCATCTCTGTGGTCTTCATCCCAAAAGTCTTTAGCCCTGTCTAATCATGAGAAAGACATCAGAAAACTCCATATGAGCAACAGTGTATAAACCACCTGACCAGACTGCTTCAAAACTGTCAGAGTCACCAAAAACAGGAAAGTGAGGAACTGTCACACTGAAAAGCATCCTAAAAAGACATGACAATTACATAAATGCAATGTGGTGTCCTAGAGGTCCTGGATCAAAAAGAAAGGAAATTAAGTAAACACTTAGTAAATAAGAATAAATGACATATTAGGAAGAATAATAATGTATCAACATTCATTCCCTATTCTCATTATTATGGTACATTGCTCACATTTTCAGTAACAGAAACTGGATTTGTGGAATACATGGGAACTTTCTGTAATATCTTCAAGTTTTTCTGTAAAACTCAATTTATTTTCATGTAAAATTTAAATCAAAATATTGGCCATAGCCCTGGCCCGGTGTTTAAGTTGGTAAGAAGGTTGCCGCATACATCAAAATGTTGTGGGTTCAATTCCTGGTCAGGACACATACCTAGATTGTGAGTTCAGTCCCTGGTCAGTGTGCATATGGGAGGCAGAAGATCAATGTTTTTGTTTCACAGCCATGTTTCTCTCTCCCTCCCTCCCTCCCTCTCTCTTTCTCTTCCACTCCTCTCTCTGTCAAATCAATAACTATATCCTTGTGTGATAGTTGAATTCATTCATTCATTCATTAAAATAAAATATGGACCATAGAAATTCATGATAGACAAGTGCACGCTTCTGTGTGAACTAAACTGAGGCTACGTCCCATGGGTTAATCTATACCACACTAAAAACTCTACTAGACACTCAGCTCATTCATCACACATCGCCAGACAAAACAGGCTTTTGTCTTATACCGATCCTCAGAGAAAAACATAAAAATGTCAAGGTGGAAGGTTTCCCTGTCAGAGCACAGGTCTGAACAGTAAACTGTAGACAGCAGCAATCAACCCCTCAAGATATTTACGGTGTGCTTTGAATCTCAGAGAAATGCTAAATGCCTTCAAGGGATGCAAGCCTAACACATGGGAACACAGCAGAAGATGAATATTAACACAAACCTCAGAGCAGGGGGGTCTGCAGAATGACCCCCTCCTGATGTCAGTAAAGTCTAGTTAATTTCTTTTATAATTGCTCCCCCACTAATGTCGACATCCTAATGGGATCACTACCATTACCCTTCTCTTTCATCTGTTCTCACATCCTATGAAGTGTAGGGTAAGAGGTGTTTGTTTGCTATAAGAAACTCTTTGCAAATTAAAAGGATTCTGACTATGAGACAACATTACCCAGAACATAGGCCGCTGTGGTTTGCTTTTCTCAACTTGCAGTCTGTTGGAAGAGAAGAAATCTTGTCACCAGGGCGCTGAGAAACCTGCCATTTCAGATCACTGCTTTTGTGTCAGGATGATGAAAATAAAGGGTCAAGTTTTCCAAAGCCAAAGCCATTTGACTTCTCTTCTATCAAACTGCAGGACAGCATGCTATGTGCACATTTTATAGACATGAGACTCCAATCCAATGACAATATATGAACGTAGTGGACTCTGCGTCTTGACTTTGCTGACTCCGTGCACAGTGGAGGCCATGATGTGAAGTGATGGACCATTTTAGGTGGTGTTTAAACTTGGGAGATAATGAACATACCTAGTTTCTAGATGTATCTTTTTGAGGTGAGAAAATATTTGTTTTAACTCATATTCAAAACATTTAATTTTATGCTTTAAGTCAGAATCTCACTTAAAATTAATTATTTCCATTTACACATATCTTCAAAATCATAACAAAGAATTTAAGATCATATTTCAGAATTAGTATTGACTGGTTCCACAGGTGAGTTTGAATGCACCTTGCAAACTGGAATGCAGAAGGAGCAGGGAGGATTGTCTGTCATTTCAGATTCCTTTCTGCATGAAAATGCTAATTAAAGCAATGGGTCAGATCTTGCAAAGTCAGAGATGTGCCGTTCCTTTCCTTGGAAAAAATAATGTGCTGCTGCTACATAAGTACAAATCTGACAGCTGCCAGGAAAGGGCAGAAAAACCACATGCTGACAAGATTTTCACTCGCTGAGTGTTAAGACCAGAGGAGAGTGAACATATTACCAAAGAGAGTTGATCAGCAGAAGAATTAAATGCTATCCAGATAACATGATGTACTTCAGTGCAAAAACGATATTTCAAATGCCCATGAATCCTATGTACTAATTAGGGATGATGTGGGGGGGATGAATGTGCATTCATAAAAAACAAACATATTTCTATGCACTTTTACTTCTTGGATAAAACATAAATTTCCCACCATTCTTCTATTTGAATTTTTGTTTCATCATCAATCTTGTTTTCCTACATTGTGGAGATTTTAATAGTATTCTGAGTACATATTAATGATATTGTTTTTTAAATATTGATTACTTACAGAACTCTTTTCCCTTTGAGTTTTTGTCTATTGTATCTCAAAAAGGGGGATTTTCAATGATTTTAAGAAATATGCTTCCATATTCGTAGAACCATTACATAAACTTATGAGCATTGTCTTATACTTTTTCTCCCACCCCTATTAATCATTATAGTATGATATTCTACTCATTCAAATTAAACTTATTAAGAAAATTATAAACTACTGAAAGTTTATTTTAGTAACTATTTTGCAAATATTAATTTATTACATGTTATCTATAATTTTACACTTTTTAAAATTCCCATTAACTACCCAGTGCCCTCTGGTAACCATGAGCTTGTTCTCTATATCTATGGATCTGTTCCTATTTTGTTTTGTTTTTATAGATTCCACATATAAGAGAAATAATACCATATTTGTCTTTCTCTGTCTGACTTATTTCACATAGCATAATATCCTCTGGTCCATCCATGTTGTCACAAACGGCTAGATTTTATTCATTTCTACTGCTGAGTAATATTCTATTGTATATATGTATCACATCTTCTTTTCCTTTCATCTGTTCATGGACACCTAGGTTGTTTCTATATCTCGGCTACAACTAGTAATGATGAAATGAACATAAGGGTACAACATATGTTTTTGAATTAGTGTTTTTGTTTTCATTGCATAAATACCCAGAAGTAGTACTGCTGGTTCATGTGGCATCACTATTTTTAATTTTATAAGGAATATCCATATATTTTTCTTATAGTGACTGCACTAATTTGTAATCCCTCCTCAGTGTTTGAAGTTCCTTTCTAACATCCTCAGCATTTATTTGCTAATTTATTGATGATAGACATTCTGACAAGTATAGTGTGATGCCTCCTTGTGGTTTAGAATTTGCATGTCCCTCATAATAAGTGATCTTGAGTATCTTTTCATATGTCTGTGGGCAATTTGCACCTTCTTTTTGAAGAAATGACTCTTCAGGTTCTCTGACCATTATTCAGTTGGATTTTTAAAAAAAATTTTTGGTATTAATTTACATGAATTTCTTGTATATTTTGGATATTAACCCTTATACATGGTGTCATTAGCAAATATCTTCTCTAATTTAGTAGGTTGTCTTTTTGTTTTGTTGCTGTTTTTTTTTGCTGTGCAAAAACTTCTTAGTTCGATATAGTTCCTTTTTATTTTTTCTATGATTTCCCTTGCCCTAGGAGACATATCCAAAAGTTATTGCAAAAAGCAGTGTCAAAGAATTAAATGACAATGTTATTTCTAGGAGTTTTTATGGAGTCAGGCCTTACATTTAAAGTCTTTAATCCATTTCAAGTTGTATAATGTTTTAAAAAGTTGTCCAGTTTCATTTTTGCATATATCTGTGCAGATAGCTCAACACCACTTATTGATGAGATTATCTTAACCTCATTGTATAATCTGGCCTTTTTTTTATCACAAATTACTTGACCATATAGGTGAGGACTTATTTCTGGGCTCTGTATTCTATTCCATTCATTTATATACTATTTTTCTGTTACTACCATACTGTTTTGATTACTTTAGCTTTGTAGTATATATTGACATCAGAGAATGTGACACCTCCCACTTAGTTCTTTCTCAAGATTTATTTGGCTACTTTGTATCTTTGGTAGTCATATATAAAATTTTAGATTAGTTGTAATTCTGAGAAGAATGTTCTTGGTATTTTAATGGGGATTGCATTGAATCTGTATATTGCTTTAGGTAGTAAAAGACATTTCTCAATATTAATCCTTTGAATTCATGAGCAAGGTATATCCTCCATGCATATCTTTTCAATTTCTTTTTTTAAAGTCTTATTGTCTTCAGAGTACAGGTCTTTCCGCTCTTTGGTTAAGTTCATTTCTAGGTATGTTACGCTTTTAGATACAATTGCAAACATGATTATTTTGTTAATTTGCCCTGTTGATCACTTGTTATTAGTTTATAGAAATGCAATGGATTTCTGTATACTGATTCTGTATCCTGAAACTTTACTGAATTCCTTTACTAGTTCTAATAGTGTTTTTTGGTGGAGTCTTAAGGTTTTCTTTATATAGCATCATGTAATCTGCAAGTAATAAGAGTATTAGTTCTTCCTTTATGATTTGGATGCCTTTTATTTCTTTTTCTTGTCTGAATGCTGTGGCTAGGAATTCCAATACTATGTTGAATAGAAGTGGTAGTGCACATCCTTGTATTTTTCCTGGTCTTAGAGGGAAAATCTTTTAGCTTTTCACCATTGAGCAAGATATTAGCTGTTGATTTGTCATATGTAACCTTTATTATATTGAGATGCATTCCTCCTCTGCCCACTTTGGTGAAAGTTTTTATTATAATAGGATATTGTGTGTTTTTAAATGTATTTCTAAATCTGCTCAGATGATCATTTGGTTTTTATTTTTCATTGTGTTAATATGATGTTTCACAGTAATAGATTTACAGATATTGACCCATCCTTATTTCCCTGGTTTGAATACCACTTGTTCATGGTAGATAATCTTTTTAAGGAATTGTTGAATTCAATTTGAAAATATCATGTTGATAATTTTTGCATCTATGTTCATTAAAGATATTGAATATATATAAAAATAATATTGAATATATATGTATATATACACATTGTATATGTACCACATTTCATATAACATGTCTTTTTTTATTTGGGTATCAATATAATGCTGGCTTCATAAAGTAAGTTTATAAGTATCCCTTCCTCTTTGATTTTTTTTGAAATAGTTTACAAAGAATAAATTTTCTTGGAATATTTTGTAAAGTTCACCTATGAGCCACCTGGTCCAGAATTTTTTTGTTGTTGTTGAGAGTTTTGTGATTATTGCTTCAACTTTATTACTAGCTTTCTGTTTAAACTTTGTATTGTTTCTGGTTCAGTCTTGGAAGATTATATACTTCTAAAAATCTATCTATTTCTTCTTGATTGTCTCATTTGTTGGCATATAATTGTTCTTAGTATTCTTTTTGATTCTTTGTACTTCTGTGGTGTAACTTGTAACTATTCTTTATTATTTTATTTTTGGGGGACTCTTTTTCTCTTGATGAGTGGCCCAATTTGGTCAATTTAATTTATCTTTTCAAATAACCAGCACTTAGTTTTCTTGATCTTTTTACTTTTTTAAATTTTTATTTTATATTTGCACTGAAATCTTAACTGTTTCCTTCCTTCTATTTACTTTTGGTTTTAACTGTTCTTATACATATATACTTTTTAATTACCTTAGGTGTAGAATTAGATTGTTTGTTTCAGATTATTCTTGTTTACTTATTGTAAATTGGCCTGCACAGGTATGAACATACTCTTAGAGCTGCTTTGGCTGCATCCCATAAATATTTAAATTTGTGTTTTTATTTGCATTTTTTTCAAGATAGTTTTCAATCTCCTGTTTTATTTCCTATTTGAAACATTGTCCATTTAGTAGCATGATATTTAGTCTTCACATATTTGTGAGGGTTTTTTCCAGCTTTCTTTCTGTAGTTGATGTTTAGTTTCACACCAATTTGATTAGATATTTGATATGATTTTAATCTTCTTAAATTTAAGGAGATTCTTTCGTGGCCTAATATGTGATCTATCTTGGAGAATGGTTCATGTGTGCTTCAAAAAATTGTGTACTCTTAAGTTTTGGGATGAAATGTTCTTAAGATGTTTATTAAGTTGTTCTGGTCAAATATGATATTCAAGGCCATTATTTCCCTATTAATTTTCAGTCTGGATGATCTATCCATTGATGTAAGTGGGGTACAAAAACCTCCTACTGTTATTGCATTACTGTGGATTTTTTCTTGTATGCCTGTGAACACTTGCTTTAAATATTTAGAAATGCTCCTGTGCTGGGTGTGTAGATATTTGCAGTTGTTATATCCTCTTTACAGATTGACCCCTTTATAATTAAGTAATGTCTTTCTTCATTTTATTTTACATTTTTTAAAAGTCCATTTTGTCTGATATGAGTATTGCTACCCCATCTTTACTTTAATTTGCATAGAATATCTTTTTCCATCACTTCACTTTCAGTCTATATGTGTCTTTTCATTTGAAATAGGTTTCTTATAAGCAGCATATAGATCAGTCATGTTTTTTAATCCATTCAGCCATCCAATGTCTATTTCTTAGAGCATTTACACCATTCACATTTAAAATAATTATTGATAAATATGCACTTATTGCAATTTGTTAATTTTTTAATCATTTTTATAGGTTTCCTCTGTTTCTTTTTTCTTCTTTCGATTCTTTATGGTTTGCTGTTTTACTTCAGTGTTTTACATGGGTTTCTTTCTATTTGTCTTATGTATACCTTTTGTAGTTTTTTGGTTTGTGGTTTAGCGTGAGGTTTATATATATTATTCTATATTTATAGCAGTCTATTTTAAGCTGATAGGAACTTAAGTTTGAATACATTCTATAAGAGCTACAGATTTACTTCCCCTGAATCCTTTGTTATCCATGATATGTTTTAGAACTTTTTGTGTTGTGTATCTCCAAACTAATTAATGTAGCTTGAACTGAGTTTTTTTTTCTTTTGACCTTTGTAATAGTTTTCAGTGTTTGATTTGGTACTTTTTTTCTTCTGATCTTTATAATAGTTTTCAATGTTTGGTTTGCTATATTTATTAAATATCTGTCCTTACCTGTGAGATTTTTCTTACATTTTAATATTTCTAAATATAGGCTTTCCTTTTCTGCCTAAAGAATAACCTTTAACAGTTCTTGTGAAATGGATTTAATGGTGATGAACCCTTTAGTTCGTTCTTGTCCAGGAAATTCTTTATCTCTCCTTTAGTTCTGAATGCTAAACATTGTGTTTAAATTATTCTAGGTTGTATGATTCTTTCCTTTTTTTTCCAGCAATTTAAAGATATACTACTATACCCTTCTTGCCTGTAAAAGTTGCTGCTAAAACATCAGCTGATAGCTTTATGGGGTTTTCTTTGTATGTGACTAATTATGTTTCGCTTGTTTCCTTAAATTGTCTTTTTAAATTTTGCCTTTTTAATTACGATATGTCTTGATGTGGGTCTCTTTGGGTTCACTCTGTTTTGAACTCTGTGCTTTCTGGGTCTGCACGTGTGATTCCTTTCCCAGATTATGAATGTTTTTAGTCATTATTTCTTTTTATAGAAATTATATATTTTTTATTTTTTTCTTCTTTTTTGTTGTTGAAGCACAGTTGTCTCCATTTTCCCACCACCACTCCCCCTTACCTCAGACATCCCCACCTCCCACCCTGAATCCTACCCCCCTTTGGCTTTGTCCATGTGTCCTTTATATATGTTCTTTGCTGACCCTCCCCCTTTCTCACTCATATCCTCTCTCCTCTCCCCTCTAGTTTACCATCAGTTTGTTCTTAATTTCAATGACTGTGGTTATATTTTATTTGCTTGTTTGTTTTGTTGATTAGGTTCCATTTACAGGTGAGATCATATGGTATTTGTCTTTTACTGCCTGGCTTACTTCACTTTGTATAATGCTCTCCGATCCATCCATGCTATCTTAAAGGGTAGAGTCATGTGAGTTCTTTATATATTTTGAAGATCAAACCCTTGCCCAAGGTATCATTTGCAAATATATTTTCCCATGTGGTTTGTTCCCTTTTCATTTTGCTGATGTTTTCTTTAGCCTTGTAGAACCTCTGAGGAATTATCTTGTTTTTTTTTATTTGAGAGATACTCTTTTTTGTTTTCATTTCCTTTAACTGTCCATGTTTGTTTATATGAATTAAACAAAGTAGCTATTTCTCCAAGTTTTCAAAGAGTGGCCTCATGTGGAAGCAGTCACTCGGTAGACTGTGTGTACCAGGTGGTTTTGGCAGGGCAGTAAGGTAAGAGGTGAACTGATGCCTAAGGGATCCGCACCAAGCCAGATCAGCTCCAGGTGGGTAGGCCTGGTGCATGTATTGTATGTA
Organism: Trachops cirrhosus; assembly: GCA_028533065.1. Lineage (NCBI taxonomy): Eukaryota > Metazoa > Chordata > Mammalia > Chiroptera > Phyllostomidae > Trachops > Trachops cirrhosus. The sequence goes on from CM052538.1 coordinate 69,361,374, forward strand.
CACTGCCCTGCTGATCCTGCTTACTCCCATTGTTTAATGCCTAAATGGCTTGGAAACCATGTCTAAGAACGCACTGCAGTGACTTTGCTCAGGCAAGCCAGAACATCCTCAGAGAGTCCCTTCCCACCCTAGGGAAATGAAAAGGAAATAAACAATGGCATTCACCAGCACCTTTGACCCCAGAGAATTTCTATCCCAGAAAACTCCCATGACTCTCCAGTCTTCTCAGTACAATCTCTCTCATTGGTTGTACAAAAGTGGTCCTGTATAGAAGTGAACTTTGTGTAGGCTTTATGTGATGGTCAGTTTGGGGATGCCATTGACCTAACAGATATATGAGGCACTGGCTAGCCAAGGTAAAGGGGCACTGGCGGGGAGGAAAAGGAAAAGTGGTAGTGCCATCATTCCAGCTTGCTCCCTTTGTTAAAAGGCAAAAGGCTTTGGGAAATGTAGTTGGAAGCATACAGGCAGTGATTTGCAGGTAGGCCAAGCATCTGAATAGAGTTACCACCCACCTGACTGAATTGGAGGGGAAAGTAAATAATGGAACTCACCAACTCTTCTAGCTCAGGCAGCTTCTGCAGCTCCTGGAGGGCTCCTGTGCCTTCCCAGCCTTCTCTATTCAGTCACTTCTCTTGCTTGACATTCAGAAGCTGTTCATTCAGCCTTCAGTTATGTGGTAGGAGTTATTGCTGTCTACACATGTATATATTTGACTTTGTTCCTGGGAAGAGGTGAGTTCCACATCCTACTATGCTGCCAGCATCTTGGACCTCCTCAAAATCTCTTTTAAAAACACCTTCTATATTGCCTGATAAAAATATAGTTACCTCAACTTTCTTTTGTTTTCTATTTGCATGGAACATATTTTTCTATCCCTTCACTTTCAGTTTATGTATGCCCTCCTTAAACATAGAAGCAACTTCTATATTTCTTATTTGGAATTTGGAAAAATTTGGAAAATATCTACTAATCAATGCATTAAATTGTAGTCAGTTAAAAATTGTCTTAGAAGTCAATCTGGAAGGGACTGCTTACCTGGCTTATTTTAGATCGTAAATAAATACATTTACTCTGCTTAATGCAGAGGTGTTTTTTTTGTTTGTTTGGTTCTTTTCACAGATATGACTTTTTTAAAAATGGATTTAGCATTATTCAACACTGGAGATATAAACTCAATCCCTAACTTTTTCAAAAGACTTTTCATAAATAAAAATATTTATGTATGTCAATTAACTTTGGTCACAGTCCAGGGGCAAGATCTTGTCCTGTGTTTTAAAGTACTGTTAAGGGGCAGTGGAAAATGTGCAAGGACACAGGGGTATATTTGGTACACACTGTCACTGCCACACTCTTTTTCAAAGCTTTGACAAATTTAATGTATAATCATATTTATGGCATGCACACACAGAGAAATGTGCATGTACATGTGACAGTCCATGCTGTTAGTCAACCAACTTTAAGAAAAATACTATGATGAAGAAACAGATAACATAGGAGTAAGTTAATCAGTAAGACACAGTAATAGTACTATGAAATCATATGTAAATTAAATAGCATTTGAAAATCCTCAACAAAATGTTGAATAACTATAAACAATGCAATTTCTGAAATCATCATTAAGGGTCACTTTTAGTTTCAGAAACTTTCACTTATGTACAGTCCATTGTCATGGCCATCCCAAGAACTTGACACCACTTTTGTGACATTTATGTTTAGCCTTGTGCTGGTTATTTCCTTATATGTTTTCTATCTTCAATCATCCTGAAATACCCACTGTTATTATGGATCATGGTTCTCCATCTCCATGCATTAAGTTGTTTCCTCTGCCTGAAAGTGTTAATTCTCACCTGTTTCTCCATTTTATTCAGATAGATAATCTTTCAGAAAAACATGCCTCTTTCAAGATCATCTTAAAAACCACATTTCCTTTAGCCCTGTCCAGGTGGTTCAACTGTTAGAGAATTATCCTGATATGCCAAGGTTGCTGGTTCGATCTTCAGTCAAGGTGCACACAGGAAGCAACCAATGAATGCATACGTAAGTGGAACAACAAATCAATGTCTCTCTGTGTGTGTCTGTCTGTCTGTCTCTCTCTTTCTCCTCCTACTTCTCATAAAATCAATACATTTAAAAAAAGTTAAAGAACACATCCCCTTTAAACACTTATTTTGACCATTCTGTATACAATCTATTCTTCTTAGATCTTCATTTGATTTCCTAATTATTCCTCACTTATTCTACTTGACCTCTTAAATCAAGCATTTTTGAATAGATGAAAAACTCACATGTTGAAAACATAAAAGGTATAAGAGATACAGTGAAAATCACTACTGTTCATGTCTCCTTACCAACATTTCTCTTCTCCAGATGAAACCAAAGCCTGCAATTTTCTCCTATTCTTTCCCCCATGCTTTTTATGCATATCTAAGCAAAACAACTTTTTTCCCTTTAAACAAATGGTAGCATATACATTCTTAAACATTGTGGTTTTCACTTAAAATTAAATTCATTTGGGAAATGTTTTATGTCACTACTTGGTTTCTTCACACTTCGTGTGGCTTCAGGATCTTTTCTATCTAATCAATATCATCTATCATTTCTTTACTAGTTTCCTGATGACCAACATTTTTAAAGTATAATTACTGGTTCCAGTTGTATTTGCATTTGCTTGTTAATGTCTTTAGATAATGTATTTCATTTTTTCCATTTGAATAAAGAATGTTTATGATAAATGAAAATAAGCTTGGTGACATATCTACTTCATAATCTATTCCTATAGCTACTCTAAGATTTGTTTTTAAATTCATAAATAGTAGTAGTGACTTTAATCTGTCTCATTTGACTGATAGTTTAGGGATAGAATTTTTTCTTCAGTGTTATGAAACCATTTATTCAATGTTTTCTAACTTCTAGTGTGGCTATTGAGAAATCTAAAGATATTTTAGTTTTGTTCCTTAAAATAAGACTAGATTTTGGGTGGAAGTTTTACTTTTGTACTCTCACATTTTGCCAATGATGTGTCATAGAGTTGGGAGTGTACAACCTTATCTTTGAGGTGTTGCTCTAGTGAGCCCTGCTGAGCAGGAAATGATTGTTCACTCTTGGGACTCTCAGTTTGTTTTGGATTGTTTAGAGTATTCCCTCCCCTATATGTTTCTTACTTTTGAAAACTTTTGTTATATTGATGTTATACTCTTATATTAGTCTTTCAAGTTCCTCTTCTTCACATTGGTGCTTGCTGGGTTTTGTTCTCTTTTTTATATATATTTTTTATTGTTGTTCAAGTACAGTCATCTGCATCCCCCCCACTACTCCCTCCCCACTCCAGCCATTCCCTCCTTCCTCCCAATTCTACCCCACCCCCTTGGTTTTGTCCATATGTCCTTTATAGTTGTTCCTGAAAACTTCTACTTTCTAAAAGAATTCTCTTATACTTTTCATTTCTTCTCAATTGAGGTTTATTTTAACTTTAATATTTAATTATTGAGAACATTTTTTTAGAATATCTTTGAGCAGCACCCTGTTTTCATCTCATGTATATAACAATATACCTGACCATTCTGTGAATATTGATAGTTTGATTTTTTTATTCTTATACAGTATCTTTATATTTTAAGTTGCTTACTAATTTTATTATTTTTTTACACAAACTTTATATTTTATGCCATAGGCTTTTCTTGGGTATCAGGTTATCCATAATTATCTGTTTATAAATGAAAACAATGGAATAAACTGTCATTTGTAAGTTCTGAGGATTTGCTGATTTTGACCTTGTCCATAACATGATTTGGGGGATAAAACACTTTTCTTATTAAACCCAGTACCGTTTCTCTGTATCTTTCTTCTTGGGTTCTTCTTAAAGGTGTTATGTAATCTCTTTCTGAGAGGAAGGGATACATTAAATAGGATTTGGGGAGCCAAGTTCTGAAAGACCACTGGGGCCAGCTTTCAGTGAGTAAGTTAGATCCACTGTTGTTTGCAGAATGGCAGTTATGTCCTTAACTGACTGATGTTTTCCAATCCTGAAAACCTCTGATACCATCCACATAAAATAAACTTACATAGCTGAATAAATCAGATTAAGTTCAGTCAACCAGAAGCTTGGAGATGAGGAAAACAATGTAAAGATCAAATTGTTTTCCAAGATTCTATGCACTTGTATTAGTCAGGGTTCTCTAGAGAAACAGCCAATACTATGTGTGTGTATAGTACTATGTGTGCATATATACATGATTTATTATAGTGAATTGGTTTACTCCATTATGGAATCTGAAGAGTCTCAAGATCTGCAGTCACCAAGCTAGGGATTCAGGCAGCTGATGGTTTAGTTCCAGGCCAAAGGCTGGCAGGCTCAAGACCCCCAAAAAGCCAAAGACAGAAAAAAAAAGGCCATGTCTCAATTTAAAGGAAGTCAGGCATGAGGAATTCTCTCTTACTCAGAATGAGTCTTTTTTTTTGTCCTATACAGGCCTTCCACGGATTGGATGAAGCCTACCCACATTATAGAAGACAAAAAGTTTTACTCAGTTTACTGAATCAAATGTTCACTTTATCCAGAAGCATCCTCAGACATAAGAACCATGTTTGATCAAATGCCTGGGCAATCCCCCAACAGTCAAGTTGACAGGTAAAATTAACCTTCATAGTCCATCTTTGACTTAGTGCCCTTCTTCATCCCCAATTCCAGCGATACTGGTGCTGCTAGTCCCTGAACCTATAGAGGAATCTGTTTAAATCTGATGTGTTTTCTTTTCTCACCAGAGGTCTATGGTTCTGCTATACCAGTTTCTACTTGCCTATCATCTTTTCAGATTTAATAGCTATTTGTTCACCATTATTTTTATTTTTGTGGGTTTATATTTTTATTTCAAATAGGTATAGTGTTGAGGATTTGTGGAGATCTTTTGGGAACAGGAAATTTCTTCCTGAGGTCTTAACCCAGAATTGTCCTTTACTTTATAAAATATGGTAAGTGGCTTATTCAAAGCACTAAATATTAAGGTGCAATAGTATCGGTGCTGAATGTTCCATAGATGCTTGATTAATAGAATTGTATGTGCACATACATACATTCATTAACACAAACACATATGAATTATGTGTACTCATATCCATGTGCAAATATTAATGCATTTGAATGTGTGTGCATGTGTATAAATGAGTTAATATTCTTTTTATGTTAGTTGATAGTTGGCAGGTATTTTTGACATCATTCCCATAGAGAAGTATGTTTGTGTAGCTATAAACTTTAAAAATCCTGTTAAAGAAACTTAAACTGTATTTTTTTATGAGAATTGGAATGTCTCAGGTTGCCCTAAAATCTTTCACTTTTATGTGAATTATTGCAGTTTTCCACAAAATGCTTCATGTAGTATCTAATTTTACCTATCAAAATTTATAAGGTATTTTAACATGGTTGTAGGAGGTCATCTGAATTTCTGGTTTTGCAGTTTGTTTGAAATATGGCTAAGTATAGTAGTGGGGTTTTTTTGGTAAGAATTTCACTGTCTCTGCTTTACAGCACCATGGAATCATCAAATCTTACTATACCTTCCTGTGGTTACACTTCCACAGTGAGCTTCAGGATTATAAGACTAAAAATTCTACATAAGTGCATATGGAATTTCTGCCCTTTTAAGGGTTATCTTAATTTATTAACTGTGGATTATTTCCTTTCCTATAATCAAATTTATTATTTTTTCTTCCTTTTTATTGAATTTATTGGGGTCACACTAGTTAACAAAATTATACAGGTTTCAGCTGCACAATCCCACAACACATGATATGTACACTGTCTTGTGTGTTCACCACCCAAGTCAAGTCTCCTTCCTCACCATTTATCCCACCCATACCCTCCTCCACCTCCCCCAGGAATCACCACACTGCTGTTCACGTTCATTAGTTTTTTTTCTCTTTTTATTCTTTTTTTTGCTCAATCCCTCCACCCCCTCAACCACCCAGCTCCAAACAACACCCCACCCTGTTAGCTGTCAGCTTGATCTTTATCTGTGAGTCTATCTCTGTTTTGCTTATTCATTTCGTTCATTAGGTTCCACATATAAGTGAAATCATATTGTATTTGTTCGCCTCTGGCTGCCTCATTTTACTTAGCATAATGTTCTCCTAGAATCAACTTTAGATATATTGCAATGTGCTCATTGTTTTCATTTGCCTTATCTTGACTTCTTGCTTTATTTTTTCACTTGCTTGTTTCATCTTGTGCAAAAGTATTTTGGGTTGTGACTTTTTTTCAGAATTAGTTGATTAAATCTTACACTCTTATTCTGAATTCCTTGACTACTGTCAAAACATATTTATGTCAAGGTCTCAATCCCTGTCATAATTTGAGAAGCCTTGATTAGTTCACTTTGAAGACTTTCTTTTTATAAGGAGAGCATTTCTTAGCATCTTGACCTTTCAGATAAGTAATAACAGCACTAATATATTAGCACATTATGTTTTAATGAATGTACAGTTGCTTTTGCTAACTTATTTTTCTCTAATTTTTATATTCTATGCTAAAAATAATGCAGTTACATGGCTTTGTTATTGACTTATCATGATTTATTTTATAAATGTATAATGTATAATTATTAATGAACTCATGAGAAAACAAACTCTAAGTTATAAAGCATAATGTTGGAATACTTATGAACTCAACACATAAATTATGAAATAAGATACTAGCAATATCATTAATTTTTCTGTGTGCTTTTTCAAAACCCATTCCCCTGCCTGATTGGAGAGAAAACATTCTACTAGATTGTGTTTCTTTTCTTCCTTTTTAGTTTTATCAAAGTATACATTCCCTAAATATTATATTCTAGTTTCTGTACCTTTGATTTCATGTAAGTGGCATGTCTTACACAGTTTTCTGAAAATGTTATTTTTCACTCCACACTATGCTTCCAAGGTTACCTTCTTTTACATATAGCTGTACCATATTTACTCCCACTGGATGTAATATTCTGTTATGTGAATATACCATACTCTGTTTAGCCACTTTCCTGTTAAGAGATGTTTTATCATGTATGATCTCTGACTGTTACCAACAGTGTTGCCATGAGAACCCTGATCATGTGTCACTGTGTTCATGTGTAACCTTCTCTCTGAGAGGGGTGTTGCATTACTTGAGATGGTGTGAGTACATTATGAGTGTTTTAATGGGTATACAATTGGGATTACTTTGTGAAATAATTTCAAAGTTTGTAAAATGATTCCAAATTGTTTTCCAGAACATTGTCAAATATTTACTTTCACACCAATAACTCTTACAATTTTTAAGTTTAAGTCAAATGGAAAAAGTCAAGAACCATATGATGTCACTTATATGTGGGAAATAAAACTGCAAGCAACAAATGAACAAACAAGGCAAACAAAAACTAATGGACACATTACCAACAGTATGGTGATTACCAGAGGGAAAAGAGGGGAGGGGTGTGAAGTAGTAAAGGGAAAGGGAGTCAAACATGGGAATTAACTTTGGGTGGTAAACACAAAGTGCAGTATATAGATGATGCATTATAGAATTGTACATTTGAAACCTATGTAATTACCATTGTCACCCCAGTAAATTTAGTATTTTTGCCACATTCAAAATTATAAAAAGTATGTTACTGTCATCTTATTTTGAGCTTTTATTCAATATATGAGAATTTAGGCATCCTTTCACCATATATTTATTGCTCCTTCCTGTGTTTTCTCTTCTCAAATGCATTTTGTCTTCTGTTTTTGGCATTTCCATACTGATATGTGAATTTTTATATCATTTAGTTAGTTTTATTTGTTTTAAAATGTGAAAAGATATTTCCCAGTTATTAACTCATTCATTAACTTTTTTATGTCTGTGTGTTAACAGATAATCTTTGAAATATTAAAATATATTACCGTTAATTTTTGTATTATGATTTGAACATTTGGGGAGGTGTTCCAGAAAATTTCCTATTCAAGGGACATGATAAAAAGGTTATTTTTATAATTCTTATACAATATTAAAACCTCCTTTTCACATATGACTTTACAATCTACCTGACAGTGATTTTAGAAATGCTTTAAAATTGATACCCAGTTTAATTTGTTATGTGAAACACCATCACTACTATAAAACCAATTATAGTATCTTCCCCCCTTTAGTAAGTGAGCTTCAGAGTGCCCATCATAGATTAAAATCTCATGGGCATGAGATTTTAGTCTGTTTAATTTTTATTTTGCTTTCCCAAATACTGTCCTTCTGACTGTAAAGTAAATCTTGATATATAATAGAAAATATTTTTGCCAACATCTACATTCTTCTCCAGCAGTGCCTTTGCTATTCATGAACATTTATCTTTCTACCTAAGTTTTTAAAATTTTTTTCCTTTCCTAAATTTTAATATGAACTAGTCTATCTTTTTGAAAGTTTCTTTGAGATTTTCATGAAAATATGTTGAAACCATAAATTAGCAAACAATGACAGTGGACTTCAGTTACAGTACTATATAAAAGTGTACTTTAATTCAATACAATTTTGGTATAGTCTACATGAGTTTTCAACTTTTATTGAGAATATTTCAGATTTACATTGTTCTTTTGTAAATAGTATTTCTAAAAGATTAATCAACTAACATTTTGATAAGAAGGTATTTGTGCCCTGGCTGGTGTAGCTTAGTGGATTAAGCACGGGCCTGTGAACCAAGAGATCACAGTTTGATTCCCAGTCAGGGCACATGCCTGGGTTGCAGGCCAGTTCCCAGCAGGGAATGCACAGGAAGCAACCATACATTGATATTTCTCTCCCTCTCTCCTTCCCTTCCCCTCTGAAGATAAATAAATAAAATCTTAAAAAAAAAAAAGGTATTTGTTTTATAATCCATTGATATATCCATCAATTTCACCAAACCCAAATTGAAATAAAAAAATAATTTTTCGATGATATTTTTGTTGAAAATTATTGAACAAGTTTATTTATGACTTAGTCAAATTGTTTTCCATAAATGTTACTTCAAAAATTTCCCTTAACCACTCAGTTAGAAATGAGTTTATATATTATAAAAATGCATATTTTGCTTAAATGATTTTTTCATTAAATTTAGTTCTGAAAACTATAATTTTTGTTTATTGATATGTAATTGGCATATATTATATTAGTTTCAGGTATACATAATAATTCAATATTTGTATAATATTATGAATGATTAAATGATTACCACAGTAAGCCTACTTAACCTCTATCACAGTACATAGTTACAAATTTTGTATGTGTGTGTGTGATAAGGATGTTTAAGATCTATTCTCTTAGCAACTTTCAAATATGCAGTACAAATATAGTCACTAGTTGGATATTACAGTCTCATGATGTATTTTATAACTCAAGTTTGTACCTTTTGATCCCTCACACCCAATTTGCCCATACCTCCAAGCCTCCTCATTCATCTTTGACAATCACCAGTCTGTTCTCTGTATCAGTATCTATAAACTTGAGTTTGTTTTTTTCTTTTTGTTTCAGATTATACATAAGTGAGCTTGTACAGTATTTCTTTCTTTGCATAAATTCAGTTACATAATGGTTATATCTTTTTGATGATTTGACCCTTTCATTATGTAATGACCATCTTTAAAATATTTTTATGTCCAACATCATGGCACCTAAATAGATAAAGTAAAATCTAACAGAGCTAAAAGAATAAACAGTAATACAATAATAGCTGGAAAATTTAACATTGTATTTTTAACAACAGATAGATCTTCCATTCAAAGAATCAATAAGGGAATTGCAGATCTGACACAGTAAAAGCACATTTTTCTCAAGTACACAAGGAGCAATATTTTAAGGATAGAACCATATATTAGGTTGAAATTTTTATCTATTTTTAGGCATTATTTCGATTAGAGTGTTTAATCCATTTATACTTATAGTAATTATTGATAAGTAGGGACTTACTATGGCTATTTTGTTCATTATTTTCTTATTGTTTTGTAGATCCATGATTCTTTTTTTTTTGACCTTGCTATCTTTTTATGTGTGTTTTGACATCTTGTGGTATCAGTACGCTTGATCTCTTTATCATCTTCTTTTGTGAAAGTATTGTATTGGCCAAAAAGTTTGCTTGTTTTTTTCCATAAGGTGGCTTGGTAGCACTTAGTTGTCTTTAACTTCATTCAAAACAATTTTGTTAGATTGTATTGTGACAGCTGTCACATCATCGTGCATTTAAAAAAATCTTATCAAAATTGGTGAATTTTTGTGTAGCCATTTTAACATTAAGTATGTTGTTAACATCCCCAGGAAGGGGCGATCTGCTGTTAGGGTCCATTTCTGAGTGAGGCAACTATTTGAGCTCTGAGGTTGGTGGTAGGGGTGTGTGCCACTAGCTGAGAATAGCTGGATAGGACTGCTGGCTTGATTCCTTGACCAGGTGAGGCTGTAAGAGGGACTCTATAGTTGCCTATGCGCTCTGGCAGTCTTCCTAGATAGTCACGGATTATACTTTAGCTTATCTGCCCTGTTTGGAGCTGCAGGATAGGGCCCAGGGCCTTAATATCTCATTGTTTAGACACCCAGAATCAGACAATAATGTTCACTGAATAAAAGGGGCAGGCTGGGAAAGGCAAAGGTTGTGTTCTTTTTAACTACCACTTCCCTGGGTTCTGGTAAGGTTCTCTAGTTAGGCAGGCTAAAGGCACTGTTGAATAAGAAACAGGGCTACAAATTAGTTTCCCTGCCTCACAGTGATGGGGGCTCAAGAGTTGGAAAATTTTAGTTTAAGACAAATAGTTAATAAGCCTAGTAGGTAATGCATATGTTAAAGCTTTTGTTTCAGGAACTGCAGGTACCCACCCTGGATCCCTGGGGCACAGTTAAAGACCACCACCTGGGGGCAAGTGGAGATATCCAAGCCATTGTGTTCCAGAAAGGCAGAGGACCACCTGGGGATAGCTAACTACCCTGGGCTAGAATGCTGCAGTTTTTTAAACCTAATTTTCCCTGAATTTCAAAACCCTTCACTGTACTTTGTTCTCTGTTATAAAAGGGCTGGCTTGAGGCAGTAAGGGACAAATACCATATGACCTCACCTTTAACTGGAACATGCTCAACAAAAGAAAAAAGCAAACAAAATATAACCAGAGACATTGACATTAAGAACAATCTGACAGTAACCAGAGGGGAGGAGGGACGGGGTAATGGGGGGAAGGGTTTTCAGGAACTACTACAAAAGGACACAAGGACAAAACCAAGGGGGAGAGTGGAAGCAAGGGAGGGAGATGAATTTGGATGGGTTTGGGGGGAGTAGTGGGGCAAAATGCACACAACTGTAATTGAACAACAATAAAATAATTTTTTTAAAAAGGCTGGTTTGAAAAGAAATGTATAGGAGACCATTCTTCGTGGCATGGGCCCAGCTCCCACTTGGAGATGCATAGGACCCAAGCCCATGGATAGGTTCTCCTGTGGGGAATCAGGCCTGCTAGGTACCTAGCCCACTTAGAGTCTTGCTTTTGCTAAAAACTCCCTCACCCTGATTTGCAGCAAACATTTACTGCAAAGTAACTTCCTCAAATCCATGCTAAACCTTCCAAGGATGAATGTAACCAGTTCAACCACTTTTCCCTTTTCATTTGCAAATATCCCTCTTCTGTGATATGATTAGCAGGCATTGGCTCCTTTGTTTTCTGTAAAAGGTAACCACCTAAAGCGACCTGTACATAGTAAATGAGGATCATATGATGTAATGTGACCAGAAAAAAGAAATAAAGACCTGTCATGGTGGCGGCCGAGGCTTTTTTCTCGTCCTGAGAGCGAAGCTGCCCACCCTTTCCCTCCATAGGACTCAGTAGTCCATGTGAATGTCTCTCCCCCATCCACAACGTCACAGACCCCATGAGTCTGCATCAGAAATGTAAGACGATCTGTTAGGGTGCAAACCTGGTGTTTTCTCAGATCTCAGGCCATCTGAATGAATTGCCGCCCATAAAGATTCAATCCCTGTCTCTGCTTATTAGGTCTGGGAGGTGACAGGTAGCAGGAGCAACAGCTTTTTCAGTTTCAGAAATAGTGGGAGAAGCAGATCCAAGGCCACTGAGGTGTTTTTTTTGTTTTGTTTTGTTTTGTTTTGTTTTGTTTTGTTTTGTTTTCTTGGTACCTTAACTCAAACTGACCTGTGCCCTGGTTTCCCTGGTCAGTGTCACTGGCTTTGCTCTGAGAAACATCAGCTATGCTCACCCACCTCTTTTCTAGGTGGTTGCTGAGTTATATAGCAACTTATAGATGTTCTAGGGATCCCTTCCAGACAGACTGGTCTGGGGGCCACATTTCATAATGGGTGGGAGTATGAGTCAGATCTTCTGTCTGGGTCAATTTTATTTCAGGACCTGAATCAGGCAGACCAGTACCCTGAAAAGTTCCCTGGTCAGACTGTAGCACTGAGTTAGTTTTACAGATAAACAAATCCTCCTCCAGTTGGGATTACTACTTGATTTCTGCAGGTAGGCCTTGGGTCTGCCAAGATTCAAGTACTGGTTATTTGAAGCCCATCCCCACTTTTCCATTACAATCAAACTCTCAGTGACTGAGCCATGTAGACTGCCCTGTAATCCCCATGGGGCAAAATCAGCCTAGGTGCTCCAATTAAGCAGCCTCTAAAGCTGCAGAGGATTTCAGGTAGTGGGGTGGGAACTGTAGGCTTAGGGAAGACCCTCTGTCTGAGGCTGGGCTGGGGAGGGGCAGTGTGGTCAGCATGTAGCCCTTTCTCTTACCCTTCTAATGCATTCTGTCTTGGTCTGGGGAGCTTCAGCCTCACTGCCTTGTTCTAAGATTCTCTCAGTTGTGTCTTGTCCATTCATAGTGGGCAATGTTTCTCACAATAGGGAGCAAAGTAGGACATAACCTATGTTGCTGTTTTGTTGATATCCCTCTCCTATTTTCTATGTTGAATGCTTTTCTATGTGTCTGTTAAAGTTCACCAATAGGATTAAATCAAATTACAGAGAATATTTGGTAAAACTTGACTCCAATTTATTTAGAAATAAACTAGTAAATTCAAAATTGAAAGGAACTTTCTATTAGTTTAATAAGTTTAGAATCTATCACTCAAAATAATATTTAATAGTTAAATACAAGTAACATATCATGTGGAATGAGAAACAGAAAATAATATCCAATATGACTGATTATTTATATTTACAGAAGCTACCAGCAAGAATAGGACAAAAGCATATGTAAACGCTATATGAACTGAAAATTATGAAAATGCCACAACTGGAAAAAATTAGTAGCATCACTAACAGATATGAATGAGAGATCTAGATATAAGTATACAAGATAATTTGAATTACAATGGGAGCAATTAGCAAAAAACTGATATGACTTTGACTGGAAGGAGAGATAAAAATAGATGAATGAAACAGGGAATATAGCTGCAAACCAGATCCATATACATGTAAGTGGAAATTGACAAAGGGCAAAATATTCATTAGAAAAAGTTTAGAAATAATGGGCCATTTAAAAAGTGGGTATTGACACTATGCTTTTCTTATGGAAAAACAATAAAACAAAAAAGGAGAAATGAAGGAGAATAAGGAAGGGAGGGTAGATGACTTAATGTAATGACAATGTAATGTAAAAGCAGCATAAAAGCAAAGTTTTAAAATTTAGAGGAGAACATATGTAGTTTTATTTATCAACTTGAGAGTAGTAAAAATTGTCACCACAGACCAGTTATAATTGCTATTATCAAGAAAATAAGTAGGATGTTGAGGGTGTGGAAGAAAGGGAATGCACTGTTGGTGGGCATATAACTTGGAACATCCATTACGAAAAACAATAAGGAGGTTTCTCTAATTAAAAATGGAACTGCCATATGACCCAGAAATCCCACATAAAATGGTAACCTTGTGAGAAAATATGTTAATGAGCTTGATATAATGATCATTTCACTCTTTATATTATATAAAATCACCATATTGTACACCACAAATATATAAAATTTTTATTTAAAAAATAAGAGAATAAACAAGTGACCACCCACATTCAATGAAAAAAATAACCTGATGACAAACATTTCTTAAAATGTAAATAAAAGATATAGAAAATCACCTCAGTACTTACAGAACATATTTGAAAAGAGAGTCAAACTAAAGACAAAACTCACTGGAGAAAGGAGACTAGCCTATAAGGAGCACACAAGAGAATAAGCATATCAATGACATCTTAAAGGAAATATATTGAAAGGTAGAAAATATTAAAATATTCAAGAAAAATGATATAGAATATAATCACAATCCAATATCTGTATAATAGGCAACCAAATCTGAAGAAACAAAATTAATGATACAAATTACTGAAGTGACAAAAATAAAAACAATTTACTACTATATACAGGTGAAACCCCACACACCTGAGGAGATCCGCCCAGGGTGGCCAACATTATCAGACATTGCTGGGGGAACAACCTTGTTTTTCATCAGAACAGTGAAGTTAATCATGCAGGGTCCAGCAGAAGTAAGGCTCGCTTGAGGGTGATAATGTGGGTGTAATAGTTTATAGTTTTACTTTGAACATTTCACCTAAAATGCCATATGGTATGCTTGAGTGTGTATTGTTATGTTACAGAATTACATGCTTATGATTTTGTAATAAAAGATTTTGTGATAAAAAAGGGATGTTATTTGTGCTGGACCCTGTATATGCAACCAAATTCACATCAGATACTTGGCTAACAATACCAGATGCCAGAAATAATAGAAAAGAGGAATTCAAGAAAAAATATGGACAAAGGGTTTTATACTCATGTCAGTCTAGCCTTACGTGTAAAGGCTGTAGATGAACGAACTGTTAGAGATGTCTAGAACCCAGGGACAACAACCACTATGAACACTTTCTGAGAAATTTTCTAGTAAATGACCTTCACTCAAGTAAAGTATAAATGCATTGGTATAACACACAATGTTTATAGAAATCACACACTTAAAGATCTGATAAATTAAGAAGGATGATGGAATTAGAATGATGGAATTTCCATTTTACAAGCTCAACAAGACTGTTTATCTGGGAGTCATTGACTCCCCCAAGCCCCAGCCCTCTCATAGCTGTTCCTGAAGTTCCAGATATGAGAATATGCTTTCCTTCTGAAAAAAACAGATGGAAGAATTCTCCTCATGGAGTGATTCCTGACTTTCCTTGTAAAGTGCCTTCCCCTGTTCTGTAGTTGCCAAGCTATCACAGTCCCAGACTTCACTGATGCCTAAAATATTTTTCACTGTGACAGTGTGTGCATCTGCATGTCTTTATTCATATTCAGGAGGCAATGTTGAAACTTCTTGTGACTATTGCACATGGGAAAGCAAAAGACAGTGTCCACAGAGTCACCCCCTTCCTGTGAGTTGAGAGAAAGAGAGAAATGGGGGAAAGGTAACATACATCCCATGGACAATTATAAAAGTAGTTTTGTGCTACTCTAGGGGTAAGGTGTACATACTCATATTTTCCATCTGGACTATGAACACCCTGAAGATAGGTAATGCATATCACCCTTGCAGTTCTAATATACACACAGTCATGGCCCACTGCTGATGCTCAGTAGAGTTTATATTTGTTTTTAAATACAAGTTGTAACCTTTAGGAACTATTCTTGTATAGAAGAACACCACTGAGAAAGTTTCCCCAAATGTACCTTAAATTTAGTACTAACAATTGGGTCACAAAAGAAAAGCTTAAAGGTCTTTCTTCCTAGTGAGATATAAAATTAGAGACATAGGTATATCTTAACATAATTTTTTTCTTTTTTTATTGTTGATACTAATATGCAGGTTACCACCTTCCCTTTACCTGCTTTCACCTAGCCCGTGTCTATGGGTCATGTATATATATGTTCTTTGGCCAATCCCTTTACCTCCTTTCATTCAACCCCACCTCCCCTCTAATAGCTGTAAGTCTGTTTCCTGTATCCACGCCTGTGTTTCTATCTTTTTGTCAGTTTATTTTGTTCATTGAACTCCACATATGAGTGAAATCCTGTGGTATTTGTCTTTATCTGACTGTCTTATTTCACTTAGCATAAAAGTCTCTAGGTCTATCCATGCTGTTACAAAAAGTAAGGTTTTCTTCTTTTTTATGGCTATGTAGTATTCCATTGTGTAAATATACCACAGCTGACATATCCTAAGTATTTCAACATAACTTACTCATAATGCACAGAGCACTGCACGATTTCTTTAAATTTAGAAAATATATGTGTATGATAAATTTATACATAAATGATTAATATTTAACATAAAAATGAATTCCTTGGGGAATGGATAAATGTATTTCCCTTCTCAATAAGGAGGATGAAGAGAATACAACTGCAAACTTTCCCTAGTGCTTTAAGGTACAACTGAATAAAAATAGATGTCTGAAGCCCTGGCTGGCATAGCTCAGTGGATTGAGCGCGGGCTGCGAACCAAAGCATCGCAGGTTCGATTCCCAGTCAGGGCACATGCCTGGGTGGCGGGCCAGGTCCCCAGTGGGGACCACATGAGAGACAACCACAGATTGATGTTTCTCTCTCTCCTTCTCCCTCCCTTTCCCTCTCTAAACATAAAATAAATAAAATCTTTAAAAAAAAATAGATGTCTGATCATAAGAGTATGATTTATATAAGTTGGAGTTTACTAAAGGAAAACAATAAATACTAGTTTTAAATACACAAGGCACTTTCTCATGCCTTAGCTCATTCAATTTTCAGAACCATTCTAAGAGGTAGGATTTTTTCCCCCTCTTTAACTTGGGGCTGACCAATTTCAGGAAGTCCAATTTAATTGCTGATGATCATACAGTCCTTTCAGCAGAAAATTCTGATTTTTGAATCCTAAAATTATATCTTCCAATCTTCTGCCTCTTCCTTCATGTTGTATTCTATTTAGAAAGGCAAATTTTATCACAAGGTAGTAATGAAAGTTCACTGTTGGACCACAATTCTAGATATAAAACTAGTCTTTGTGGCCATCAGAAATGGAGAAGTCCCTTTATCCATCCCAGCATCACTGGTTGAGGAGTTCTTCCTTTTTCTTCTTTCTAGAGTGTCTTCTTCTTAGTTTAGTTCTTTCCTCATTTTTAATTCCTAGGCCAACAACACACTACTTCCATTACTGATTTTGTTTTCATATTCTCAAACTATTCTTACTGTTTTTTCAACATTTTCTGGACTAATTTTGTTGATATTTTCTTCCATCAGAGTTTGCAAATTAAGTGCCATTACTAAACATCTTCCTTGGATTTTTGCATTTTAGATTTTGGAGAGGGATAAATTAGAATCTGGATAATGTTAATATTCCCATCAGGAAAATGACCTCTATAGACACAGTCCTGTTTTCTATCCTTATTTTTTCCCCAGATTTTATATCATAAAGTATGTCTATCTTGCTGGTCATTTTCTCTCATTTTCTGTGCACAGAATGGGTATTAACATCTACATGTTGAATGAACAGAAAGGAGTGTGCTTTAGCAACAGTAACAGTAAGCATGTATAACACACAAGAAAGCACTCTGGTTAGTCACTTTGCTAGGGTCATAGGCTGGAACCTGGCAGAGTTCAGACAATATATTTATCTCCTGAAACACAGTTTAATGCTCACTGCCTCTGTAAATGCACATGGAGTAGTGGCTTGTGAAAAAATACTCAAATATAAGGCGACATAAATAGTGATCTTTCCAATATTAAATTATCGCCATCAGATCTAACAGGCCCAGGAGTCTTCCCTTCAATTGATTTGCTAAACTGTATACCAAGGGTTAACATCATGGTTAGTTAAGCCTTAGTACAACATTGTGGAATATTCTGCATACAGTGGGGGGTTTGTATGAAGGCACTGATAGAGGTTGCCGGGTGCCTACTAAGGAAGAAACCTGTAAAGCAGGGGTGTCAGACTCATTTTCACCGGGGGTCACATCAGCCTCGCAGTTGCCTTTAAAGGACCAAAATAATTTTAGGACTGTATAAATGTAACTACTCCTCAACTGTTAAGGAGTTGAAATTACACTTGGCCCTTTGAAGGCAACCGTGATGTGGTCCCTGGTGAAAATGAGTTTGACACCCCTGTTGTAAAGGTAGAGAGTGGTCCTGAAAGGAGAAGGGATTCCGCCGGATCTTCATTTGTAGCTGTTCTGTGTCACTAGTTTATATTGTGCCTAACTGGTGATGGTAGAAAGACAGTGTCTTCTTCTAACATTGCACAGAACTGAGGTTTTAATCACAGTTCAGGCACTGAGAATAATGTAACACACGTTCATTACTAAATCTACACAATTAATTTGAACCCATCACACTGATACATTAGATATTGCCAGCTGAGTTTTATATGAAGGAAATGAATGGGCTGAGTTATTCATCATCATACTGAAAATGACAGAGTAAAAGAAAAATAGCGAAGTTTTTTTCGGAATAGTCTTTCACAAAAGCAAAATTAAATCCACTTTGTGTTTGAAAAATTATGACATACAATACCATACATATACATTCACATACATATATAGAGAGAACATATTTAAGATTTTAATATTCTCTCAGAAATATTTGCACGTTACTAAAGAGCCATAAGAAATGCAAACTTTTAGAAGCATCTTTATATTTTTTTTGTGCTCCAGTGGTAAATACTCAAATTGTTTAATTATTTCTGGTTTTCAATCATCCTATTCTTAAATAATAGTTTTATGATATTGAACATTAGATATATATTATAAATAATATCCCAGTGAGAAATCGCTGAATCCTCGGCCATTTCTTATTTTCACCAATTCATCACCAAAACATAGGTACTGTTTATTACTCTTTTTAGTATTTTAAATTTTAATTAATCACATATCACATTTATTTCTTATTCTATCATCTGTAAGTATATTGAGTTTTAATTGTAGTAGGACAACAACACATTTTTATCACTAGAACTTAGGACAACTGTATACCTACTAGACACTATCACAGAATTCTGCCCAAATTATACATATATATACACATATACATACACACCCATATATACATATAAATGTATACACACATACACAAATACATGTGTACACACATGTATATACATGTGTATATACATACACAAGAACCCTATCAGATAAGCCTAAGAGGAAATAACAGTATATTAACAGATGGGAATAATAAGGAATGCTTTTAATTAGGGAGATTTTTCAGATTTTACCATACTAAACCACAAACAAATTTCTGATATATTTTGAAACTTATTTGCAAAGCAATCATGATTCTATCATTATTATGTTGAAACATCTTCAGCTACCACACTCTAACAGAACAATAAATGGGATTTAAATTAAGAGCTGTTCCCAAAGACTCCTATTTTTGTCTCCATTTCCATGTTTCTGAACAGTTCCGCTGAACAGTTCTTTGTATATTAAAAACTATGTTATCAAAATATAATGCCAATTTAAAGCACAACAATTATTTATATTAGCATTACTAGGAGGAAAAATATGATGTGGTAAATTAATCTTTGTGCAGTAAAGTACTTCTTAAAATAGGTTTTCAGCATGCATGGTAATGAGCTATTGCTATCTCTACTGAACAGACATCTTAAGTTAACTATGTCCGAAGTTGTTAAAAATCCATTCCTGAAAATTTCAGTTATAGCAATGCAAGGAAGACTGATTTCTCACTTATAACACTGAGCAACACAAGCCTTGTTGCTGTTTTTTTTTTTTCCAAATCCTTTGCTTAATGTAGGAACTCATGGATCAGTTGTGACTTTTACATGCCTCCCTCTAACCTTCCCACTGATAATCACAATAATGCTTGTCTACTGAGGATCAGTCAGCTTTCATAAAGGCAGCAGCCTTCAGATTAATCTCATATTATTAATTTTACAAGTTAAAAAGACAAGACAGACAGGCATGATGGCTTTCACTGCTACTTGCTCACCTAAAATTATTTGCTGTGGACAATAAACAAATTTCCAATTTGGTGAGGCTATAAATGTTCAGGCTTCATAAAATTAATTTAAATGGATGTGACTGTGAGTTTGGGATTGTAAAGATTAGGCGAGATGCCTGTCGTTGTAATTGCCTGCTCAGTTCCCCTGTCACTCAAGAGTGTCACAGCTGCATTAAAAACTCTCATCATAATCTAATTCTCAGATCAAATTCCCATCTTCAATATATCCTTTAATAAGACTTCCATTCTCCATCTTTTAGCCTTAATTATCACTCCCTGTCTCCCTTGACAACCAAATTAAAAGGTACATGCTACAACTCCATAATGATTATCATCATCATAATAATACTTTAAAAATCACAACTACTCTAACCACAAATCCAGACTAACCTTGCCAAGGTTGGATGTCGTCTGATAGCTAGAGTTTCTATGGATAGCTTCAGCACTGGAAGATAAGAAATACAATTATATAATCTTATATTGATTTCTTTTTTCTTTACTCCCCCTGACCCTTACTATTAAGTGCAATTACCTGAGCAGTTTTTAGATCGTTAAAGCTGGAAGTGGAAAATTTACAAAGATTTACCTGAAGCAGAATGCTTTAACTCTTGGTTAAATACAGATAGTGTCTGTTGAAAAATAAAGCGATCACACTTTGTGTGGTAAAAACACTTGATTCAGCACAGAGTCATCTGGGATTATGTACAAACTGCTTGTTAAATGGCATTGTGAAAGTCATATGATGCATCAAACATGTCTTTACCTATGAATATGAGCAATTTAATTATGGTAACTTTACATATACTCTTAACTAATTTTTTGAGGTTGCATAATAGCAAAAACAGACAAATTCTGTTATTTTTAGTTTTCCACCATGGTTATACATTTTTCACTATGGTGTTTCTAATATTTTGTTTTCAAGAAATAGTGATAACCTTTATATCTTCACTCATGAATTCCTGTGCATGGGTTTCAAATCTGGATTTTTATTCTCCTAGTCAGCCTGGGGATTGACCTTAGGTTGTTAAAATTAGGACCTTCCTCAATTGTCTGATTCCACCTTTCTGTTGCCCCTGCACTATTTTCCACTAACTGCTATATTTGATGGTAAGTGGTGGTGGTTGGTTTTGTTGATTTTTGTTGTTGGTGATGGGCTGTGGTTGTTGGTGGATGATTGACGGTGGTGGGTGGTTGGTGGTTATAGTGAATGGCTGGTAGTAGTCAGTGGTTGATGGTGAGGGTAGTAGTTAGCAGTTGTTGAAGGTGGTGGGGGCAATTGTTAACAGTGCTGTTACTGAGGCCCATGTGAGGCCTTTGTCTACTCACATAATAAGCTCAACTAAAACCATGCATTTCCTTTCACCACATTGCTTTGCTGATTTTATTTCTTTCCATTTTCTCTTTAATTTACCCCTCCCATTTACCCTGTCTGTGGATTCGTAAACAGTTATGTAGAGACAGAGTCTGTACTTCTGTTAGGGTCAGTCAAATCTGCCACATGGCATAATTTATAGCAAAGCAACCAGCCTCAGTGAGTGGAGAGATCTGAGGAAATATGTATTTTTCAGCTCCTTGCAGGGCTTCACAAATCAAAAAATCTCTTCATTATAGAAGTACAACTACAGGATTGGCTTTTTCCACCAGATGTAAAGTAAGGCAGTTTATTTTTATAAGTCTTTGGGATATCTACAATATCACATATTCATCTATGTGCAGTCATGCCCATACTTCACTACATTTCTCATTTCTAGTGCAGATATTGATCATTAGAAAGGTAAAGTTAGAGCAGAAGCCTCTGAAGCTGTGAAGGGTGTTTTCCAGAGCTACTTTGTCAGAAAGCTAACAGATAGGTAAACATAAGTCCATGGAGATGTACTTATTTATCCAGAAAAGATTTATGATGAGTGGAAGGGAATTCAGCTTAGTACTAAGATAAGAAATACAAACCAAATGGTGCTTTCAAATATTATTTGGGTGGGCCACAGTAATGATTGTATGAGCCAAGATCATTTCAATAGTTCACCTGACACAGCAGTCGATTTGGAATAAAAAACACAATGTAATTGTTGATGGCAGCTTTAGAAGTCAAGGACAGCTGAGGCAAACATACTAGGCAGTGTTTTTGCAGATAAGGGGACCCAGCAAGAAGGCCTAAAGTCTAAACCTTGGAGCCTTTAATTACTGAGATACCAGTATTGATTGGGATAACAACCGTGCAGAAATGAAGGCCACAGAGCGGATTGTGTGAGAAGGGCAGGGTTGTTTTTTTAAGCAGTTTATTGAACTATCTACATGCTCTCAGGCGATTCTAGCTCTAATCCTAGGAAATTGGAGGAACCTTGGGGGAGTAGGAATGCAATGAGACCTTGACTGATGAGAGGCTTCCCTGAGATAGAGATGATTTATGGTGAGAAAACACAAACAAAAGCCAGGTCAAAAAGTGTCAAAAAAGATTAAAAGTTAAAGGAGCACTCTCACAAATTACTAATTGGGAAACAATTTGAAAGGAATGGATGTTTTAAAATAGCCCTGTAATGATTTGAAATATCATAGACATAATTCTGTGGCAAGTGACTGGAATGCACTGCATGGGGAGTGAGAATAGCTATTACATTCTAGCCATCTACCTAAGACAGGTCCACATTCACAAACATTTATACATCATGTCATTTAATCTCCTTGTCAGTTCATGAATTATGTTCTTATGTCCACAAATTTCAGCAATGAAGTTAACTAAGGTTCAACAAGAATAAGAAATTTCTTCATAGCCAAGATGTGCCAGCCTATGTTGATTTTTGAAGTCCAAACTGACAGCATATTTAAAAAGAATTGCTGGGGGACTTCCGGCCAAGATGGAGGCATTGGTGGACACACTGTGCCTCCTCACACAACCAAAATTAAGGACAACAAAAATTTAGAAACAAAAAACAACCAGAACAGACAGGAAATTGAACTGCACAGAAGTCCCAACAACCATTCATCCAGACCAGTAAGAGGGGCAGTGGAGAGGGGTCGAGGCAGGAAAAAGTGGTGGCTGGGAGACCCAGGTGAGCAGGGGGCAGGTGGCAGCTAGCAGACCCCTGGCACGGGCATGGGGAAGCAATGAGCAGACCCAGTGAGGCGCACAAGGCAGCTGGCTGTCCCCAGTCACACATTCGTGTGCAGATAAAGCAGATGAAAACCAGCAGCAAGACAGATCACACAACCCAGGGCCCCAGCGCCAGGAAATAAAACCTAAAAGCACTGATTGAAAACACTGGTGGAGGTTGAGGTGCCTGGAGAGACTCCCAGCCTCACAGGAGAGTTCATTGGAGAGCCTCACAGGGTCCTAGAATGTACACAAGCCCACCCACCTGAGAACCAGCACCAGAAGGGCCCAATTTGGTTATGGGAAGCGGCAGAGGGGACTGAAATCTAGCATAGAGTGGAGCAAGGGCCATTGTTCCCTCCTGACCCCGTCCCCACATACAGCATCACAATACAGCCACTGGGGTGCCCCACCCTGGTGAACACCTAAGGCTCCGTCCCTCATATGTAACAGGTGGGACCAGACCAAAAAAAAAAAAAAAATGGCTCAAACAGAAGAACAAATCAAAGCCCCAGAGCCAATACTTTTAAGCGACCAACAGATAGCCAACCTATCAGATGCACAGTTCAAAGCATTGGTGATCAGGATGCTCGCAGAATTGGTTGATTTTGGTCACAAATTAGATGAAAAAATGAAGGCTACACTAAGTGAAATGAAGAAAAATGCACAGGGAACCAATAGTGATGGAAAGAAAACTGGGTCTCAAATCAATGGAGTGGGCCAGAAGAAAGAAAAAAACATACAATCAGAAAAGAAGGAAGAAATAAGAATTCAAAAAAATGAGGAGAGGCTTAGGAACCTCCTGGACAACTTTAAACGCTCCAACATCCGAATTATAGGGGTACCAGAAGAAGAGGAAGAACAACAAGTGGAAAACTTATTTGAACAA
>CM052538.1:69385757-69412394 GCA_028533065.1 Trachops cirrhosus
AGGAGGAGAGAGAGGGAAAAGGTACAGAGAATAAGTAGCATAGATGGTAGGTAGAAAATAGACAGGGGGAGGGCAAGAATAGTGAGGGAAATGTAGAAGCTAAAGAACTTATGACACATGGACATGAACTAAAGGCGGGGAATGAGGGTGGGAGGGGGTGTCCAGGGAGAGAGGAGCGAAGGGGGGAAATGGGATAACTGTAATAGCATAATCAATAAATAAATTTAAAAAAAATAAAAATAAGAATTGGTGGGGAAAGTGACACTTTTGTGAACATATTAGATTTTCAGGTATTACAGTTATTGGAGAATTTAAGCAACCATTTGTCAAATAAAAATTCTTATTTGTTTGTGTAATTCAAATTGTGGTATTTGCATCCTTCCCAAGCTGAGATCTGTGTGCATGAGAATGAGATCAATGTGGAGATCTTTGGTGGAGAACAGAACATCCAGAACCACATATCCTGGACATCGGTCTGAACTTCACTATATTCTAGCTGGGTGGACTTAGGAACTCCCCAACCTCACCTTTTTCATAGTTTCCATATATGTGAAACATAATAATCATAGTAACCTTACAGTATTGCAACAAGGGATCAACTAAATTAATGTATGTGAAGTGCTTAGGAGATGGATTCCATCATATGAAGTAGGATATAAGTCTTGGATAATTAGTTGAAAAGATACATTGATACTTGTTCTAAGACATCATTGAAAATGACTCAGCTCTTAGAATAAATGCTTTTCACTCATCTCTTTGAAAAAAGATGTGCTATTTCTTTTTTTTAAAGATTTTGGAGAAGGTGACTAGAATTAGGAAGTCAGACATCTGGGGACTTTCTAGATTTGGCAATTAAGCACTTGTATTGGTTTTTATGCTGAAATAACTTATTTAGTAAATAGTATGCATTGCAAAGCCCCACATACTAATGATGCTTTTCTCTGTCTATCCCT
Organism: Trachops cirrhosus; assembly: GCA_028533065.1. Classification (NCBI taxonomy): domain Eukaryota; kingdom Metazoa; phylum Chordata; class Mammalia; order Chiroptera; family Phyllostomidae; genus Trachops; species Trachops cirrhosus. The sequence continues at coordinate 69,386,711 of CM052538.1, forward strand.
GTAAAAATTTTAAAAAATTTTCTGTGTGCATTTTATAATTACTCAATGAAGGTAAAATCTATTTCTGAAATTTTAAATTGTAAATAAAAATAAGTTATTACTGAATGCCAACATAAACTTACAAGCATTATAAATAACCTTTTAGCATCTGTTATTCTACCCACTGAAAAAAAATACAAGCTGGTACCCCCTATTGTTCAGGGATGCCCAACCTTTAGCATCTCTGGGCCACCTGGCAGAAAAAGAGTTGTCCTGGGCCACACATTAAATACATTGCAACATGTAATCACAAAAACAAATCTCATGTTTGAAATAAATTTATGATTTTGTGTTAGGCCTCATTCACAGCCATCCTGGGTCGCACGTGATCCATGGGCCATGGGTTGGACATCCCTGCCCTACATACCAATAGTTTATTTGTTCAAACAAGAGATAAATCCTCTGTAATTACAATGCTTGAATGATTATCTGGAAGTAGATGCATCCTGGGTTTGAAAATATTTTTATTGACTCTGGGTACTAGAAGAAGAAGGCCAGCACACTGTTAGAGTGTTAGCAACAAAATTTTGTTCTGACATTACATAGAGCTTCCAGGCCATGTGGAAGAGTCAGCATGTTAGAAGTATAGAGCCTCACTTCCATCTCCCAGAAATTTACATTCAGTAGGTCAGGGGTAGGAGCTGAGGGGTCCAATTTTAGGGAAACTGAACATGACTCTACCATAAAACTGATAAAACTTAAACTTCAGGGACCCGTTTTACATTAGCCACTTTCAAGGCTCTAGAAAATGCCTCAGCAGTGTGCACACTGATCAAATATTTTGTGGATATGTAAAAGTAAAAGGTTCCAACTCATTCAAGACCAGTCACTTCCCTTATGTGGTGGCTTTGGAGGGTCAGGGCCTCTTGAAGCTAGGAAGCCAAGCCAAGGACTTGCCATAAGACTTTGCCTGCAATACCTGCAGATTTGAGTGAATTCTTCTTGTCCTGAAGTCCCCAAAATATCCTGAGGTACCTGGGCCTGAGAAGAAGTGATTTTCCTTACTTACCTGGTAAGTTTCCGGGGAAGCTTGTAAACAAGGCACAAGACTGATTTTTCCAAGGAGCTTTATTGGCTCCATAAAGTCAACTTTAGTGACTTAAAGCTGTCTGGTTATTTCTGAATCTATGAACATCTATCTAAAATACAACATTCTAGTCAAGGTCTTGGTAATATAACCAATGTTTCCAATTATGTCCTGTTACAAGGAAAACAGATTTGTATTGAATTTATGTAAGCATATTGCCATGAAAATAAGAATACTCATTTATTTTATGTAGGGGCTTTGGAAGGACCATGGCTCTTTGAGGATAGTTGACAGAACCTGAGTTTGTATGAGTATAGTTTGATTTTAGTGGGATAGAACTCTGTGATTTATGAGCAGTCATGTGTATACAGAATTTGGTTACAGGCAGGCTTCCTGATGTGGGATGGATGGGAATCATGGCCACTGCCCATTTCCTCCATGCTGATTTCCTCAGTAAGGGAAGGACCAGGGATAACCTGTAATAGGTGTTTATCCTGTGGTGGCACAGGCAAGGACATGTCACAAAGGAGACACAAGGTTTGAAATGTAGAGAGTCAAAATCTAGTTCAGATCCTATGGCTCATAAAACAGATGCTTGAGGCTTTTTTTTTTTAAATAACAGTTCAGAAATATTATCAGGGCATTAACAATATAACATTTATTATATCAGAAAGACAGTCTTAAAATACTAATAATAAAAAATTAAATTTAATCAACCACATTAAAAGAGGGAGCTTTCTACTCACAATGTAGAAAATGTTATTATAAATGAAGAATTAGAAAATTAAGCAACCAAAAATTGGAGGAAACATGTTAGAGACATGACAATTTCTATAGGCACTGTTTTTTTTTTAATTTTTTGTTGTTTTCAGATTTCATGATGTTTGGGGTACACCGTATGATTTTATTTTTAATCTTAACTATTCTCTTAAATAATTTTATGTTTGCAACTTTTTTCTTAAAGGAACCATCCTCCAATTTATGTTTATTGACAATGAGAACTTGATCCAGACCTAAAGAATGCAGATGATTTTAAAGCATATGATATTTAACCATGTGAAGAATTGACTCTAGAGCAAGACTTGAAAAACTATTGCTTGCAAAGCATTTTTGGGTGGCTACTTGCATCAATGTACAAACTGTATTGGAACAGCACTACATCATTCATTTATGCATTATTCTCAACTGCTTTTTCATTAGAAAAACAGAGGTGAGAAGTGAGACAGACAAGAGATGACCACAGAGCTACTATGCCTAGACTATTTCTCACTTGGCCCTTTGCAGAAAGTTTGCTTATCCCTGTGATAGAATATGACTTGGTCAATACCTACATATAAGCCCTCAGTCCTGGGAGGGTCTAATATTAAGGTTTTAAAATAACAACACTTAAAATAAACATTTTAAATGACCATGCATCATTATACTTTAGATTTCTTTGAAGGGAAAAAGCAAATAATGAAGTACATAGAAGTACATATTTAGGGCAAGTGAGTTTATTTTCATAGCAACATACAATATTGCTATTTTTTCCTCATTTTACCTTATATCTTTATGCTCCTATCAGATTTAACTTAATTAATTAATCTCATACTGCCTGATACTAAAATTACTTCATGTGATTGCTAATCCATACAAGCATAAATGGGGAGAACAACAGTAATACAGTCATAGTAGAGACCTTTAACACCCTACTGACATCAATGGTAAGATCGTCCAGACAGAAAATCAAAACAAAGGCCTTAAGTGACACATTAGACCAGATAGACTTGATATGTTTAGGACATTTCACCTAAAAGCAGGAGAATATAGATTTTCAAATGCACATGGAACATTTGCCAGGATAGACCACATGTTAGACCACAAAACTAGTCTCAATAAATTTAAGACGGAAATCATAGTGAGCATCTTCTCTGCTCACAATTAGAAAAAGAAAACTGAAAAACACAAACATATGGAGGCTAAGCAACATGCTATAAAACACTGAATGGATTAATAAGATCAAGGAAAAATGCAAAAATGCAAAAAAAGGAAAATTAAAACATAATGACCCCAAATCTATGGGACATGGACAAAACAGTTCTAAGAGGAAAATTCGTAAGATATAGACCTACCTGAAGAAACAGGGAAAGTCTCAAACAATCTAACCATGCACCAAAAGAAATAAGATTTTTAAAAAAGCCCAAAGTGAGTAGAAGGATGGAAATAAAGATCAGGGTGGAAATGGGTGAGATAGAGTGCTAAAAAAACAATAGAAAAGACCAATGAAACCAAGAACTTGTTCTTTAAATAAATAAACAAAATTGATAAACCTTTAGCAAGACTGATCAAAGGGAAAAAAAGAGGGCCCAAATACATAAGATCAGAAATCAAAGAGGAGATGTGACAGCTGATAATAGAAAATACAAAATATAGAAAATACTATGACCAATTATATGCCAACAAACTGGACAACCTGGAAGAAATGGATAAATTACTTGAAATATATAATCTTCTATGACTGAATCAGGAAGAAACAGAAAATCTAAATCTGAAAACCACTAACCAAATTGAAACACTAATCAAAATAAAAAAGAATCCAGGACAGTGCTTTTCCACCTGATCAGTCAGGGCAATGAATTTTGGAGAAAGCACAAAAGTAACTTAATAGTGTTGCTAATGTTATTTCATAATTTATGTACTTAAGGATTATATATACCATGCTACATAACTTACATATAGTTTATATTCTCATAAATGTCTTAATTATTATATATTCCACATTTATAAAATAAATCCTGATATATCAATAATAAAACGAAGAAATTGAATTTTTATCACTTTAATGTAAAAAAAAATTACAGAAAAATAGGTTACCAGAAATAACATGCTTTCGAGTATAAGTAGGAGATGGAAGTGATCCCAACTGTATAGTCATTAAAAAATAATATGCTAATATATTAGTCCTCATATAAATGATCTAAAAGGTCAAGATGCTAAGAGATGCTCTCCTTATAAAAGGAAAATATTCAGAGTGAACTAATTAAGTCTTCTTAAATTATGACAGGGATTGAGACCTTGACACAAATATGTTTTGACAGTAGTCAAGGGATTCATTTCAGAGTCTAGGATTTAATCAACTAAAACCAAAAAATGAGTCACAACCCAGAATACTTTTGCACAAGATGACACAAGCAAGTAAAAAAATAAAGCAAGCAGTTAACATAAGGCAGATGGAAACAATGAGCACATTGCAAAATACCTAAATTAGATTCTGGGAAAAGAAATCATCCAGAGTTAAAAAAAAATTAACCCCTAGAAGTGGAGAAAATTTTGTATGTACTTATGTAAAATTTTAGCCTTATAATGCTGAAGCTCACTGTGGAAGAATAACCATAGAAAGGGATAGCAAGATTTCATTAGTCTATAGCTCTAGAAAGAACAGAATGCAAAGTGCTTACCAAATACCACTACTATACTCAGTCATATTTCAAAATAACTACAAAATCAGTTTCAGAGGACCTGCTATAACCATATTTTTCCATGCCAAAATACACTATACTTTATTCAGGTAAAATTAAAAACTACATTAGACATGTTTGGGAAAACTACAGAAATTCACATAAGAATTGAAGGATTATAGAGCATCCTGAGATTTTACAATCCTCACTAAAAAAATACAGTTTAAGAATCCTTGCCCTGGCCAGTGTGGCCCAGTTGGTTGGAGTATGGTCCTATAACCAAAAGGTTGCAAGGTTCGATTCTCAGTCAGGGCACATACTTAACTTGTGGGTTCAATCCCCGATCTGGGTACAGGCCATCTCCAATCTGGGTATATGCGATCCCCAATCCAAGCACATATGAGAGGCAACCCATCAATGCTTCTTTCTCAAATCAATGTTTCTCCCTCTCTCTCTGTTTTCTCCCTCTTTCTCTAAAAACAATAAAGAAGTATCCTCAGGTGAAGATTAAAAAATTATTTCTTAATAGGATTTTTAAAGTTTATAACTACACAGACATCTTTTATAGCATTTTAGCCACCAGCCTTCAAACAGAATGATGGCAAGAATATCTGCCAAATAACAGAAAGGAATATTATCCCATTTCAAATATGCATACACATTTAAATGCATTAATATTTGTATGTGGATGTGAGTACGCATAATCCATATGTATTTGTGTTAATGAAAGTACATGCATATACATACAATCCCATTAACCAAGCATCTATGTAGCACTCAGCATAGGTACTATTACAACTCTGTACTTAGTGTTTTGAACAACCAAGTCACCACATTTTAAATAAAGGACAACTCTGAGTTAAGAGTGTGGGAACAGATTTCCTGTTTCCAAGACATCTTTCCAAATCATCGGATCTAAAACAATTTGAAATAAATATATAAACCCATAAAGATAAAGTACAGGTGAGTAGAGAATTGTAAGTCAAAATTAAATCTGGAAAGATTATAGGCAAATAGAAACTTGTATAGCAGACCCAAAGAGACACCATGGAGAAGAAAGGAAAAAAAACACACCTGAAAACAGATTCCTCAATATGTTCAGGGACTAGCAGCACCAGTATTGTTGGAGTTAGGGATGAATCAAAGGGGGCTAAATCAAAGAGATGGACTATGGAGGATGTCAAACCTGATTGGAGGGTATGGGTGGTTTCCAGTCATTTGGTCAAACATGAATCCCAGTGTATCTGTGAGGGTGCTTCTAGATAAAGTGAACATTTGATTCAGTAGACTGAGGAAAACTTGGTCTTCTATAATGTGGGTGGGCTTCATCCAATCAGTGGAAGTGAATAGGATGGAAAGACCCATCCTGAGTAAGAGAATTCCTCATGACTGACTGCCTTTAAATTGAGACATGGCCCTTTTTTTTTTGCATTGGAACTCAAACCCAAATATCAGCTCTTTCTGGGTCTTGAGCTGCCAGCCTTTGGAGTGGAACTAAACCATCAGCCGCCTGGGTCTCCAGTTTGGTGACTGCAGATCTTGGGACTTTTCATCTTCCATAATGGCTTAAGGCAATTCTTTGGAATACTTTATGTATATACACACATATTTCTATATATACACATCCTATTGGTCATGTTTCTCTGGAGAACTCTGACTAATACACAGGCATAAACTCTTGAGAAGCAATTTGATATTTACATTATTTTCCTCATCTCCAGGCTTCTGGGTCACTGTCCTTTCTCCCAAATTCACTCATCTGTAGGTTTATTCTGTGTGGAGCATAACAAATACTTTCAGGATTTGAAAATACCTGTCACTTAAGACACAACGATCATTCTGCAAACAGAAATAGATCCACCTCTCTTACTGAAGGCTGGCCTCAGTGTTCTTTCCAAACATGGCTCCCCAAACACTGTTAGATATATCCATACCTTTCCCAAAGAGATTAGGTGCTTCTTTTATGAAGAACCTGAACCACCTAAGAAAAAATGGATAAAGATATGATATTGTGTGTTTCACAAGAAACAACTGTGGACCCAGCAGATCACTTTATGGTCAAGTTCAAAATGGACAAATTCCATATCCTCCTTCAGAACTCCCAAATGGCATTATATTTCATTGGTTTTATTAATAAGCAGGTAATCATGGCCTAATATCCAATAAAAATTATGACATGAAACAAAGTTTTTTTTAAAAAATCAGAAAACAAGTAAACAACTAAGAGGTAAAGAGACTGCAAAGAAATGAAAAAATTCAAACATACTGTCATTTAGATTCTCAGAATGTTAGAATTTATTATTACCTGAGAAAAAACAGGGCATCTTTCATAAAAATATTCTGACAAAACCTTTTGATATTAAATATATGGAAGTTGCAATAAACTTCAGAAGAAAATTTGTAAAACATAGAATTCATCTAGAAAGTACATTGTACGCATAGCACAAACATAAATAGAAGGAACCAAAGGAAAACTCTAGAAATCCAACATCTGTATGATACTAAGTGTTTCAGAAAGAACAGAAATATAAATGGGAAGGAAGAAACTAAACAATCTAAAACAAGGGAACCCTGGCTGGTGTGGCTCAGTGGATTGAGTCCTGGCCTGTGAACCAAAGGGTCACTGGTTCGATTCCCAGTCAGGGCACATGCCTGGGTCGTGGGCCCTAGTATAGGGTGCATGAGAGACAACCACACATTGATGTTTCTCTCCCACTCTTCCTCCCTCCCTTCCCCTCTGTCTAAAAATAAATAAATAAAATCTTTAAAAAATTAAAGACAAAGAAGAATACCAAGAAAAAAAGAATCATTTCCTAGTCAAAAGGGCTCATTCTGACAACAACTCAAGGATAAGACAATACCTATCTATACTGTGACATGTCATCAGCTAGATTTTATAACACCAATGTTGAAACTTACAGAAAAAAAATCTAGTCATAACTAAAGGAATAAAAATTAGAATATCTTCATGTTTCTCAGTAGTCGCACTAGAAGTTAGCAAACATTGAATAAATGATCTCATAACGTTGAAGAAAAAATTCTAACTTAGAATTCTGTCCACAAACCATTAGTCAAATGAGATAAAAGCACTTCTCTATGAATTCAAAACCAAATCTTATTCCCTATACATATTTTGCCAAAAGCCATCTGAGGATGTGCTTCACCAAAACAAAAGCATTAATTAAGAAATAAATATACAACATTCAAAGAAAACTATATGCAGGAGAGAGACAAAGAAAAACCCAAGATGAGGGTGCAGCAAATTCTGATAATGGCTGCCATGGGCAAAATGTAGCGGACAGCTATTCCAACTACCGCAGTGATTTGTACATATATGTATGTTTCCTTCCAGTTACAACTGAGAACTACACTAAACATAAATAGGACCATAACTTGAATCTCAGGGATGTTTGGTTGGATTATGTCTGAAACTGAATTTCTTTGGTTATCCTAAGACTTGGTATTATTTTGTTAGTCAGCTTCTTGACAAGAGCATTCTTACCACCATGAGTGTATAAGAAATCTCAACTATGCCAAAATATGAGAAGCTCTCCTGTACATTCAGACAATATCTCTGAAAGAATGCAATAATCTGATATTATTGGTTGTCTCTAGAGGTAAATTGAGTGCCTGCAGGAATAGATTATGAAGCAGACTTATGTTATTATGCTTTTATTTTATTTCTTTTGAGTTTATCATAAAGTTGCTCTATTCAAACTGAGTAAAATAAAATACATTTTGTAAAGATACTAAAAAGCAAATGCAAGTACAGTTTCAGTCAGCAATTTTACTTCTAGGGCTTTGTTTTATATTTCACTGAGCTATGTAGAAGAATTTTTGTTGTAATATTGTCCTAGAAAAATGTGGAAATTATCCAAATGCTGGTCATCAGAAGACTAGTAAAGAAATGATAGGTGATAGAAAACACACTGAAGCAACATGAATAGGAAGAAACCAGTTATTGGTATTGTACATTTTCCAATATCCATTATTAAGTGAAAGCAGCAAAGTTAAAATGTATAATGTTACCATTTGTAAAGGAAAAAATAAAAAGAATACTTTGCTAAGATAAGCATAAAATGCATGTGGAAAGAATAGGAGATAATTGAACATAATCAATTTCATCTGGAGAAGAAAAATGTTGGTACAGAGTCATGAATGGTAATAACTCTCACTGTATTTCATCTTACATCTCTTACAGTTTGAACATGTGGGTTTTGTACCCATTCAGAAATGTTTTGCTTTATGAGAAGAAGTAGAATAGTGAAAAGTAATTGAGATATCAAATTAACAGTGATCCAAGGAAGAATGGAATCACATACAGAATTTTCAAGGTAAATGTTAAATGAGAAAGTGGCATTTAAAATTATCCTAAAGGAGGAATGAATATCTGAAAGAATGTGTATCTGAATGAAAAGGAGAAACTGGTCACAGTTAATACTTTTAGGCAGAGAAAAATTTAAGTAAATATATGGAGATGGAGAACCATGGGGCATATTTCAGGATGAATGGAGGATAAGAGATATGAAAGGAAGTAACTAGAATAAGGCTAAACATTCATGTTGCAAAGATGGTGTTGACTTCTTGCCATGGCCATGTCAATGATCCATAAATAAATAGAAGTTTTTAAGTATAAAACTGACCCTTAATGATAATTTTGGAAATCACATTATTTAAAGTCATTCAATTTTGTCTAGTGTTATCAAATGCAGTTTATTTTATATAAGATTTTTTACTCTTACTGACCTCTTATTTATTAATTTACTTTTATTATATCTATTGTATCTGTATCTTCAATGTGGTATCTTGCTTAAAGTTATTTTACTAACAGCATGGGTTGTCACATGTGTGTGCACATTTCGCTGTTCCTGTCATTAAAATCAGGGCATTTTAAATTTGTCAAGACCTTTGTAAACAGTGTGGCAGTGGCAGTGTGCACCAAGTACATCCCTGTGTCCCTTGACACCCTCAACTCCCCTTGACAGTATTTTAAAACATATGATAGACCTGCTCCATGTACTATGAACAAAGTTCACCAAATTACGTAAATATCTTAATTGTGAAAAGTCTTCTGAAAGTGTTAGGGATTAAATTGATATCTATAGTGTTGAAATAATGCCAAATCCATAAAAAATCATATCTGCAAAAAGGACTGTTCATTAAGCAGAGTAAATGTACTTATTTATAATGCAAAATAAGTAATATAAGCAGTGCCTTTCAGATTGCTTTCTAAAACAATCTCTAACTGACCATAATTTAATGCACTATTAGCTATTTTGCAATGGTCTGGGTTTAAGAATAAATAAGAAGTAGCTTCTATGTTTAAGGAGGGTGCATATAGACTATAAGTGAAGGGACAGTAAAAGACGTTCCATGCTAAGAGAAGCCAAAAGAAAGCTGGGGTAACAGTCCTTATATCAGACAAAATAGGCTTTAAAAGAAGACTATGAAGGGGGGCAAGATGGTGGCAATATAAGAGGATGCTGAACTCACCCTTTCTATGGAGCAAACTCAAATATACACATATATAGATAGCAATTACTCATGTGACAAAAATGAAGGCTGAGTGAACAATTTCTGAACAACAAATAAGATAAGACAGAATAGAGAGACTGTGCTAGTATCCTCTGGTGCTGTAGGAACTGAATGGCCAGAGGAGCTACCCAGTACCATTGTCTGTGTTCCTCTCCATTTCAATAGAATGGGCAATAGCTCTATTTAGGTGCTTTGCTTTACCTTCAAATCACTGCCCAGCTACATTACTCAAAGACTTTGCCTTCTAACAAAGGAAGCAAACAGAAACAACAAAGTATCACTACCTGCCCTTATTCTCCTTGACAGTAGCCACTCTGGCCAGTCAAGTCAGTATCCCAAGTTCTATAGTGCCTGTTAGCCCAACAGCATCCCAAACTCTCTGGTTGCTTTCTGTACAGCCAATGAGTAAGATTGTACAGAGAAAACTGAACAGTTGTTGAGGCTCTCTGGGACTGCAGGAGTTGTCCAAGGTCAGAGGTGATGGTGAATGCCATTGTTCATGACCCTATCTACCTCCCAGAGTGGGTGAGAACTCTACCCAGAAGCCCTAGACTGCCTGCAATGCCACTGCAGTGTGTTCCCAGACACATCTCCCAAGCCCATTTAGGTAACAAACAATGGGATCAAAAAGAATCGAGAGGACCTTCCTTCACACACCTTGCCTCCCCCACCTGCAGCAGATCTGGCTTGGTGGGGATGCCTTAGGCACCAGCTCACCTCTTCCCGTAATAGCCTGTCAGAATCACCTAGTATACACAGCCTATGCAGAGACTGCTTCTACATAAGGCCACTTTTTCAAGTCTGAGATAGCTATTTTACGTAATTTATTTAAATAAGCATAGAATATCAAACAAAACAGAGTAACAGAAAAATATCTCTCAAATGAGGGAACAAACCTTAAGGAAACAGAGATATGTAATTTTCCTAATAAAGAATTCAAAAAAAAATGGGGAATCCAAGATGGTGGTGGAGCAGGTAGAAGCTACACTCACCTCCTTTCAGAACCAACCAGGATTACAACAAAAATATAGAGCAATCAATCTGAATAACCAAATGACAAACAACTAGCTGAAGAGAGGTCTAGTAACCAAGGATTTACAGAAAAAGTGACATCAAGACTGGAAGAAATGCAGAGACATGAAAAGAGCTGGCCCCACTCCTGCAGGTGGTGACTGAGGTTCTGGAAGGATATTTCATGAAAAGTTTCCCCTGAGAAGTGTGGGGTCTCCACCCCAAGCCAGGCTCCCTAGCCAAAACACAAAATCTTTGCAGCCACTTACCCTGGGCTCCTGGGAGGGAGGTCAGAGAGGACTAGAATCAAGTGAGGAGAGACAAGAGAGGACAGCTACCAGGACCTCTTTGCTGAGTTACTCTACTGCACTGCAGGCACCATCTTTCTTGGGGAGAGCAGAGCACTCCCTTCCATAGGGCATTCACCTGGGGGAAAGTAATAGCCCCATCTTTAGACTCTCTATCCACCTACACTGTGGAGCTTCTCTGTTGATGTGTCAACTGCTTGGGCAGGGTTGTGGAGGTCTGGGAAGACTTGGGGTGTTAGTGACTGACTTGTGTGGCTTTGGGTTGGGGGACATGCCCCCCCTTTTTCCATGAATCTGACTGGTACCCCCCCCATCCTGGGAGGTCCTATAGCTCCACTCTCTGGGCTCCTGGAGGCCCCACCCTCTTAACTCTTGGTGGCTCCACCCTGCTGAGGTCTGGGCAGAATCCAGGATAGAACAAGTAGTATGGCACAGGCTGGGGGCCATACCCCTAACTTCATCTAAGCCTGACTAACATCTCCCCCTCTTCTGACTCCCATCAGTCTGCCCTGATGAGTCTGGTATAGATTGAGTTGTGTGGCTTTAGTATGGAGAAAATTTTCCCTCACATGCTGGGCTGGTGCAGAGTCTTCCTTTCAGATGGCCAAATTTTGGTCTGTTTGGGCCTGATAAAAACTCTGCTGGCTTCACCCTGATGACTCCCTGAGATCCTGCCCCACCACAAACACGTGCAAGTACTTAGCAGGTGATAGGTAGACTTGGTATACTCTGGAATATTTGCTGAGTGGCCTCAGACACAGCACTGGCACCAAGTGTGAACCTATAGAGATCTGATGAACACCTCTCTCCCCTACTTGATGGCTAACTAAGAACCTATTGTAGGCAACTAGAGTACCACCAGATGCTCTTTCAGTGATTGAATCTAAAATGTAGCTGGCAGGTGGAGGCAGACCAAGATGGATCTTAGGGATCCTTAGGACTTTTGCTGACCTGCCCCCAGGGCTGGGGCTGGTAAAAGCCGGCCTTGGTGCACAACTTAATCTTTCCCATGCATACCCAGACTCAGAAGAGGGAGCCATAAACTCTGAATCACTTTGTAGCTCCAAACATTACCCAGAGCGAGTCACAAGCAATGTCTGACATTGGCCTGGACCAGAATCCAGGACTTCCCAAGAGGCCCCAGAATCAACACACCTAGTGACCAGCTTCAAACATCGGAGCAGGAACCAACTAGCTTCACAAGCACCATGTCCAAATGGAGATTCTGCAGGTATCAAACCCTGCTGGGATAAATTTAGCTTTGTGTTGTCAGCATCTATACAGCAGCTCGTACACTGGTTGGGGTTGATCCAGCCAGCCATCCTGAGGGTTGACCCCCACAAACAAATGGGCAATAGCAATCAAGATTCAATTACAACAGGAAGGTCCACATATACCACAAGGAACATTCCTGGAGCACTCAGCTCAGGTGATCAAATAGTTGACACCACAATGTCCCACAAGACAACTGCTACATAAGGTCATCCTATCAAGACCAGCAGTCAGAGCAGATCTACCTGATACATAGAAACAAATACAAAGAGGCCACCAAAATGGAGAAACAAAGAAAAATGCCCCAAATGAAAGAATAAGACAAATCTCAAGAAAAAAAGAGCTAAATAAAGTGGAGGGAAACAATTTATCATAGAGTTCAAAAGAACAGTTATAAAGATGCTCAATAAACTTAATTAGAATTATAAGAAACTTAGTAAGAACTACAACAACATAAAAAAGGATATAGAATCCACTAAAAAGAACTAGTCAGAAATGAAAAATATACTATCTAAAATAAAGAATACACTAGAAGGAATAAACAGTAAGTTGTATGAAACACAAAATCAGATCAGTGATTTTTGAAGACAAACTAGTAGAACATAGTCAGAGCATCAAAAAGAAAAACAAACTGAAAAATATAAGGATAGTTTAAGGGTTCTTTGGGTCAACTTGAAGCATACCAACATCTGGATCATAGGGGTACCAGAAAAGAAGAACATGAGGAAGAGATTGAGAACCTACTTCAAAAAATAATGACTAAAATCTTCCCTAAACTGTTGAAGGAAAATGACATACATCCAGAAAGTGAAGAGGTACCAAACAAGTTGATCCCAAAGAGGCTCACACCAAGCAAGACACATCACAATTAAAACAACAAAGTTTAAGGATAAAGAGAGAATCTTAAAAGCAGCAAGAGAAAGACAGATACAAATAAGGAATCTCCCATAAGACTGTTAGCTGATTTCTCAGCAGAAGCATTTCAAGCCAGAGGGATGAAAAGCAAGGACTACTTTACTCAATAAGGCTATGATTTAAAATTAAAAAAGAAATAAAAAGATTACAAGACAAGAAAAATCTAAAGAAATTTGTTACCACAGAAATGTTAAAGAATCTGATTTTAAAAAAGAAAAGAAAGAAGAAAAACAGAGGAACATAGTTTAAAAAGTAAATGGTAATAAATACATACTTATCACCAATCACTTTAAATATAAAAGGCTTTAATAATCAAAAAAAAGACATTGTATCTGAATAGACAATAAAACAAGACCAATATATATGATGTCTAAAGCAGGCCCACCTCAGAAAAAAAAAACACAGACTAAAAGTAAAGACATGGAAACAAGTATTTCATACAAATGGAAATTTTTTTCAAAAAGCTGTAGTAGTAATAGTTATATATGACAAAATAAATGATAAAACAAAGGGTATAATAAGAGACAAAGAAGGACACTACATAACAATAAAGTTAGAAATCCAACAAGAGGATATAAGCCTTGTAAACACTTAGGCATCCAACATGGGAGAACCTAAATGCATAATGCAAAAATTAGACATAAAGGCAGAAACAACAGTAACACAGTCATAGTAGGAGACTTTAAGCACACCGTTGACTTCAATGGATAAATTTTCCAGATAGAAAATCAACAAGGAAGCAGCAGCCATAAATGACACACAACAACAAATGGATATCTTCAGAGCGTTTCACCCCAAAGCAGCAGGATATACATTCTTTTCAAGTGTACATCGAACATTTTCTAAAACATACCACATTAGGATACAAACAAGTCTCAGTAAATTTAAGAACATTAAAACCATATCAAGTGTCTTCTCTGAACATAATGTTATGAAACTATAGCTCAATCATAAGAAAACATAGAGAAACACAAAAAGATGTGGAACTAAATATCATGTTACTAAACACTGAATGAGTTATCAATAAGATCAAAGAATGAATAAAAAGATACCTTGAAACAAAAGAAAATGAAAATACAATAATTCAAAATTCTGTGATATAGCAAAAGCAGCCCTAAGAGGGAAATTTATAGCATCACAGGCCTACATCAAAAAACAAGAAAATATAAAATAAGCAATCTCACTTTATACTTAAAGGAAGTAGAAGAAGAACAAGAAACAAAGCTCAAAATGGGAAGAGAATATGAATAAACATGTAATGATACAAACACGTAATGGTACACATGACCAACAGACATGTGAAAAATGCTCAGCATTACTTACCATGAGGAAAATGCAAACCAAAACCACAAAGAAAAATCACTCTATATCTGTCAGAACATTTATCCTCAATAAATCAGCAAATAACAAATTCCGCTGAGGATACTAAATCAAATTTTTCTGTTCATTTTCAATCTTCTTTTTCTACCTTGTATAGATTTTAGTACTATCATTATCACATACACTGAGGTGGGATTGTAAATCAATTCAGTCACTATAAAAAACATTATGATTAGTCCTCAAAAAATTAAAAATATAATTGCTGCATGATCCAGCAATTATACTTCTGGGTATTTATTCAAAGAAAACAAAAACACTAATTCCAAGAGATATATGCACTCCTATGTTCATTGCATCATCACTAATAATAAGCAAGATAAGGAAGCAACCTAAGTGTTCGTGAACAGATGAATAGTAAAGAAGAAGTGCTATGTGTGCAATGGAGTGCTACATAGGAATACAAAGAAATGAAATTGTGCCATTTGTGAAAGCATGGATAGACCTAGAGGGTATTATTCTAAGTGAAATAAGTTAAAAAAAAAAGAAAATATATGACTTCACTTGTATGTGAAAACTACAAAAACAAAACAAATAAATAAAACAAAATAGAAACAGGCCATTGATTTAGAGAACAAGCCGATGGTTGCCAGAGGGCAATGGGTGGGGAATGAGAATTTTAAAATGTGTAAAATTACCCCTCATGTGTAATAAATTCATATTTGCAAGATAGTTATTAAAATAAGGTTTTAGTGATTTATAACTTTCTAAATACCTTTTGAGCAAATAGAAAATCATACCATTATTATTCATAGGGATGGTAGAAAACATGAGATATTTCTCATAAATGTTATAACTTTCAGTGACAGTTCTATTGCTTATAATTCTATAATATAAAATCATATATCTTAAAATCATAGAAAATATCCTTCTTGGAGATATATGAAAGAATAGTTCCAAAGGGTAAAAAGGTCCCGTAAATTATCACTATTCAAAAAACAGTATACCTTATATGTAATATGATAATATTAAAATCTACACAAAGTAGAAGAACAAGATTAAAAATGAACAAAACAATTTCTATCTAGTATCCATAGAATATTTGTGTTTTACCGCAGAAGAAAAATGAATGCAAATATGTTCATTCGTCTTTCAGAATGCACATTCACCTTCCCATCATCCCCAATTAGTACATAAGATCAACCATGGTATTTAAAATACGGGTCACACACTGAGCTACATCATGCTGTCTGACCAGTATTTGATTCTACAGCTGATCAACTCTCGTCAGTAACATGCTCACTCTGCTCAGATCTTCATCGTAATACTTAGCGAGTGAAAATCTTGTCAGCATGTGGTTTTTCTGCCCTTTCCTGGCAGCTGTCAGATTTGTACTTATGTAGCAGTGGAAGCACATTATTTTTCCCAAGGAAAGGAATGGCACATCTCTGACTTTGCAAGATCTGACTCACTGCTTTAATAAGCATTTTCATGCAGAAAGGAATCTGAAATGACAGACAATCCTCCCTGCTCCTTTCTGCATTCCAGTTTGCAAGGAGCATGCAGACTCACTTGCAGAACCAGTCAATACTAATTCTGAAATATGATCTTAAATTCTTTGTTATGATTTTGAAGATATGTGTAAATGGAAATAATTCATTTTAAGTGAGATTCTGACTTAAAGCATAAAATTAAATGTTTTGAATATGAGTTAATTAAAACAAATATTTTCTCACCTTAAAAAGATACATCTAGAAACTAGATATGTTCATTATCTCCCAAGTTTAAACACCACCTAAAACGGTCCATCACTTCACATCATGGCCTCCACTGTGCACGGAGTCAGCAACGCCAAGATGCAGGGTCCACTACGTTCACATATTGTCATTGGATTAGAGTCTCCTGTCTATAAAATGTGCACATAGCATGCTATCCTGCAGTTTGATAGAAGAGAAGTCAAATGGCTTTGGCTTTGGAAAACTTGACCCTTTATTTTCATCATCCTGACACAAAAGCAGTGATCTGAAATGGCAAGTTTCTCATTGCCTTCGTGACAAGATCTGAACAACCAGGTTTCCTCTCTTGCAACTGACTGCAAGTTGACAAAAGCAAACGACAGCGGCCTATGTTCTGGGTAATGTCGTCTCATAGTCAGAATCCTTTTAATTTGCAAAGAGTTTCTTATAGCAAACAAACACCTCTTACCCTACACTTCATAGGACATGAGAACAGATGAAAGAGAAGGGTAATGGTAGTGATCCCATTAGGATGTCGACATTAGTGGGGGAGCAATTATAAAAGAAATTAACTAGACTTTACTGACATCAGGAGGGGGTCATTCTACAGACCCCTCCTGCTCTGAATGTAGTGTTAATATTCATCTTCTGCTGTGTTCCCATGTGTTAGGTTTGTATCCCTTGAAGCCATTCAACATTTCTTTGAGATTTGAAGTACAACATAAGAAATATCTTGGAGGGTCCATTACTGCTGCCTTCAGTTTACTGTTCAGACCCTTTCTCAGTCAAGGAAAGCTTTCCACTCTGACCTCTTTCTGTTCTTCTCTAAGAATCAGTATAAGACAAAGCATGTTTCCCTCTGGTGATGGGTAATGAATGAGCCCAGTGTGCCCAGTGAAGCTTTCATTGTATGGTACAGAATAGTTCACGCTATGTGGTCTAAGGTTTGTTTATACAGACCTGTGTCCTTGTCTGCCATGAACATATATGGCCTATATTTTTAAATCAAGTATAAATCAAATATTAAAAGTTTTACATTTACAAAAAAATTGAAAATACTACAGAAAGGTCTCATGTACTCCACATATCCAGTGTTTTGTTATTGAAAACATGTGGCAAATATACCATAATGTAACAACTAGAGATTCACTTTAGATATATTATTATTCTATATCTATAGTTTATTCCTATTAACTAAGTTTTTACCTAATGTTCTTTTTTTATCCAGGATATCCAAGGATATCCATGGTATCCAAGGATACCATGTCATGTTTATGTAGTTGTCATGCCTCCTTAGGTTGGTTTGGATTCCTCACTTTTATGTTTTTTTGGTGACACTGTCAGTTTTGAGGAGGGCTGGTCATGTATCCAGTAGACTCATAGAGTTTCTCTGATGTCTTTTTCATGATTATAGTGGATTAAAGACTTTTAGGAAGAAGACCACAGAGATAAAGTGACATTTTTATCACAACATATCAAGGGTACACTGTTGGTGTTGAGCTTGATCAACTGGCTGAGGTGCTGTTTGTCAGAGTTCTGCACTGTAAAATTATTCTTTTCTTCTTCTAACTTTCAATACTCTAGTTTTTAAAAGGAAGTCAGTACCACCCACACTTAAAGAATAGAACATTATATTTCATCAACATAATCTACATGAGTTATTTAGAATTCTGCATAGTCTATTTGTGCTATTTATATATTCACTAATTGATGTCAGCATGGACTCATGCACATTTATGTTATCCTTTGGGTAATAATATGTTACTTTATTCTGTTGCTCTAATTATTTCAGTATTGAACAGTGAGAGATTTTTCAGGTGGCTCCTGTGTCCCTTTGGCATACTCTCACTGTTTTTTGTTTATAAGCACTTCCTTTATTTCTGGTATTAGAAGATGTTCCATGCTCACCCTGTGCACTCCCTTTCCCAGTCCTAGGGTCAGCCATTTCTCTAAGGACACCAGGGTCCTTTGATTAGAGATTGGTATTAGAAACCAAGATCTGGGCACTGGGTGTGCTCATTGCTGCCAGGGCCTTGTTTCTTCCACTTCTTGTCAGCTGGCAAAGCAAGGAGATCTGTGTTTGATTTGACAAAAATACCTTTATTTTAGCCTATATATTAGACAAAAATGCCTTTATTTTAGGACCTTGCTAAAGAAAAAAAATCAAACAAATTTAATGTGTCTTGAGAAATTTTTTCAGCCCTTTCATTAGATTCTCATTATACTTGGCAAAGGCCCAGAAAAGTCAAAAAGTAATATTTTCATCTCCTTTAATGTCACCTTCAATAGACTCAAAGTCTTACATTAGGGATCATCTTTAAATGTAAGGGAGAAATTTAGTCATAGAATAGTAGACAAGTGGTGAGTTATCTATGCCTACTACACATGAAGTTATGAAACCTACATTTATTTTGTCGATCACATTTAAAAAATGATAATCATACCAATTAAAAGCAGAGAGAGTTGAGGTGGACAGCAAGACAAGGCTCAACTCTATTCTGTCGACAGGAAACTAAATATATGCATCAAAAAATAAAATACTTAAGAATTTAATCAAGGAGTTGAATGACTTGGAAATGAAAAACTTAAGAAATTTATTTGAAAAGCACACAAAAGTGGAAAGATAGTCTATGTTCCTGGAGTGGAAGAAGTTATATTGTGAAAATGTTCATAAAACTCAAAACACTCTCAGAGTTCATGTAGCTCCTATCAAAATTCCATAGACATTTTTCAGAAATATAATGCCTATTTTTCAGAAAAATAATGTTAAAATTGTAAGGAATCACAAAATACCCCAAATAACCAAAGAAATATTGAGAAAGAAAAGCAAAGCTGGATGCATCACACTCCTTGATTTCAAACAAGGCTATAATAATCAAAACAGTATTGTACTGGCATAAAAACATACAGAGATCAACCCACAGGGTCTTAGAATGTACACAAGCCCACACACCCTGGAATCAGCACCATAAGGACTCAAGTTCCTTGTGGGAAGTGGGGGAAGTGACTGAAAGACGGCTGATAGCTGAGCAAGCAGCATTGTTCCCTTTAGGATCCCTCGCCAATATACAGCACCACAATGCAGTGACCTGGGTTGCCCTGCCCTGGTGAATACCTGAGGCTCTTCCCCTTAGAATGTAACAGGTATATTGAGACAAAAAAAAAAATATGGCCCAAATGAAAGAACAAGATCAAAACTCCAAAATTAGAACTGAGCAATGAAGAGATAGCCAACCTATCAGATGCAGAGCTTACAACACTGGTATTCAGGATAATCACAGAAGTGGTTGAGTATGGTTGCAAAGTAGAGGAAGAAGTGAAGGCTATGCAAAGTGAAATAAAAATATACTAAGAACCAACAGTGAAAGGAAGGAAACTAGGACTCAAATCAATGATTTGAAGTAGAAGGGAGAAGTAAATATTCAACCAGAACAGAATGAAGAAACAAAAATTCAAAAAAATAAGGAGAGACTTAGGAACTTCTGGGACAACTTTCAACGTTCAAACATCCAAATCATAGGGGTGCCAGAAGGAGAAGAAGAAGAGCAAGAAATGGAAAACTTATTTGAAAACATAATGAGGGAGAACTTCCCCAATCTGGCAAAGGAAATAGACTTTCAGGAAGTCTAGGAAGCTCAGAGAGTCCCAAAGAAGTTGGACCCAAGTAAGCACACAGTAAGGCACATCATAATTACATTACCCAAGATTAAAGATAAGGAGAGAATCTTAAAAGCAACAAAAGAAAAGGAGATAGTTTCCTACAAAGGAGTTCCCATAAGACTATCAGCTGATTTCTCAAAAGAAACCTTCTTGCAGGCACAGAGGGGCTGGAAAGAAGTATTCCAAGTCATGAAAAGCAAGGACCTATATCCAAGATTGCTCTATCCAGCAAAGCTTTCATTTAGAATGGAAGGGCAGATAAAGTGCTTCTTAGATAAGGTCAAGTTAAAGGAGTTCATCATCACCAAGCCCTAATTATAAGAAATGTTAAAGGGACCTACCTAAGAAAAAGAAGATGATCGTAACTATGAACAGTAAAATGACAACAAACTCACAACTGTCAACAACTGAACCTAAAAACAAAACAAAACAAAACAAAACAAACTAAGCAAATAACTAGAATAGGAACAGAACCACAGAAATGAAGATCACATGGAGGATTATCAGCAGGGAGGGGGAGGGGGGATAATGGGGGAAAAGGTACAGAGAATAAGAAGTATAAATGGTAGGTACAAAATAGACAAGAGGAGGTTAAGAATAGTATAAGGAATGGAGAAGCCAAAGAACTTATATATATGACCCATGGACATGAATTAAGAGGTGGGAGGTAGATGCTGGTAGGAGGGGCATACAGGGCAGAGGGGAATAAAAGGGAGAAAAAAATGGGACAACTTTAATAGCATAATCAATAAAATATATTAAAAACACATGCACAGAGATCAGTGGAACATAATAGAGAACTCAGAAATAAACCCACACCTATATGGTCTGTTAATTTATATCAAAGAAACCAAGAATATACAATAGGAAAACAACAGTCCCTTGAATAAATGGTGTTCATAAAATTGAACAGTCAAATGGAAAAGAATAAAGTTGAATCACGATCTTGCAGCATACACAAAAGTCAAGTCAAAGTGGATTAAAGACTTAAATGCAAGGCTAGGAAGCATAAAACCCCTTGAAGAAAACATCGATGGTAAGCTCCTTGACACAGGTCTTGGTGAAGATATGTTTTTTCACCTGATACCAAAAGCAGCAAAAGCAAAAATTAACAAATGGAGCTACATTGAATTAAAAGTTTCTGCACAACTAACAAATTATTAAGAACATGAAAAGGCAACATACTGACTGGGAAAAATATGTATAAATCATATCTAATACAAAGTTAATATCTAAAATATGTAAAGAATTCATACAACTCGGAAAAATCAATCTGATTGAAAAATGGACACAGAACCTGGGGAGACATTTTTTTCAAATACAATATAGGTACATGAAAGGTACATGAAAACATGCTTAACATCACTTGTCAAGGAAATGCAAATCAAAAATACCCTGAGACACCACACCACATTTGTTAGCATGACTATTATTAAAATGTCAAGAAAAAACCAGCACTGGCAAGACGTGGAGAAAACAGAACCCTCACCCACTGCTGGTGGAAATGTCAGTTGTTGAAGCCACTATGGAAAACAGTATGGGGATTCCATAAAAAATTATATGTAGAAGTACCATATGACCCAGCAACTTCACTTCTGGGTATTGATCTGAAGAAAATGAAACACTAACTCTAAAAGACATATGCACTCCAGGATCATTGCAGCATTACTTACAGTAATCAAGATAATGAAACAATGTAAGTGCCCATGGACAGAGGAATGGATAAAGAAAATATGGTATATATATAAAACAAAATGGTGATTTCCAGAAACGGGAGGGGGAGATTTGGGCAAAATTATTGAAGAGGGTTAAAAGGTCCATACTTCCAGTTAAAAAATAAAAAAAAATCATGAATGCATAGCATGGTAAGTACAGTTCACAATACTGTATTACATATATGAAATTTGCTAAGTTGGCATAAGAAAAAAATTTGTAACTAGGCAAGGTGCTAGATATTACTAGACTTATTGTGATCATTTTACAATGTAAAACAAATATTGAACCATTATGTTGTACCCCTGAAACTATCATTATATCAATTAAACCCCCAAAAGAGTTAAAATTTAATTAATAAAACATTTTCAAACAACAAAAACCCCACAAAATATCAACAGTGGTTATTTCAATGGAACTTGTTGGTGATTTTATTTTCTTTACATTTCTCTAAAGTTTACAAGTAATTTTAAGATAAGCATTTGTTATTTTTTAAGTCAACACAAAGCTATTTTAAAATATCCTTTTATGATGGTAAAAAAGAAACCAAATATAAAAAAATTTGCAGCTTAAAGAATGAAGAAAGATATCAGTACTAACACTAGCAAAAAAAGCCAAAGCATGCATACCAATTTCAGAAAAGTATACTTTAGAACAAAAAGTTTTATGAGGGATAAAGTGGAACTTTATATCACCATGAAGGAGTCAACTCTTCAAGAAGACAGGGCATTTCCAAGCAGGCATGCAGCCAAAAACAGAGCACCAGCATACACAAGGCAAACACTGTTAGAAGTGAAGGAAAATTTGACACGCTCACTGTTATAGCAGGACACTTCAACACCTCTCCTTTGTGACCGGGATATTTCAAAACAAGAGAATATTACATGGTATCATGAGTATGACAAGAAAAAAATGAGAGAGTCACTATAATAGAATCTCTCTCAGTGACTCCCAAGTATTAACTGTATACATTGTCTGGAATGTTTTCAATACATAACTGATCAACATAAGATAATTTGTTTTTGTTTAACATTACTTGAAAAGATAGCATGGTTACTGGAACTTTAAAGTGTAATTTCTGATCAAAGTTCTACTTTATAGCAAAGATACTCCTCTATGTATCCAACTCTAGAATACTTAAAAGTAAGCTGTATTACAGGATGTGAAACTCAGGTCACAGGATCAGGCCAAGGAGGAGGAAGTCATGTAGAAACATTTAAAGGAAAAGCATCCGCTAGACTGTGTGAGTGACTGGACGCCCCCAGCTTGTTACTGAGGCCAATTCTGAGTGAAGAGGAGAGGGTGTGGCACTGACTTCTTTGAACATCCATGTAGACAGGACTTAGCCCTTAAGTCTTCCCCTGACACAGATTCCCAGGCACAGGCCGGGGCAGGCCACTTACTTCTGAGACAACTCCCCAAAGCAATATTGTGGCAAGAATCTACTTTTGGAATTTGCTTTCCCCCCTGACCCCGATTTGAGATATGATTGATGTGTACCATTGTGAGTTTATACAGTACAACGTGATCGAGTGATACATGTACATATTGCAAAATGTTTACCAAGATAAGGATAATTACACTTCCTTTACCTCACATGATGACCATTTTGTTTTGGTGAGAATGTTAAAGATCTGCTCTTTCAGCAACTTCCAAGTACAAAGCACTGTTAACTGCAGTCACCATGCTGTGCATCCAGTCCCCAGTGTATTATCTTTTAACTGAAAGCTCAACCACCCGGTCCCCACGTCTCCCAGCCCCTGGCTCCCACCATTCTATACTCCCTGCCTCTGTGAGCTCACCTCTTTAGAGCTACTGTCTGTCTGACACATTTCAGTTTGCTCCATGAGTGGACATACGTATAACTGGGAGCCCAGCTTGGGCAGGAGATGTGCCTCCTGTGTTGTGCTATGTTGTGAACATCATTACATGTGTTTATCATGAGATCTCCACGAGGTGAGTTCATCCATGGGGACTGTGTTTTCTTCTGCCAGGAACTTGAAGACCCAGCACCTAGTTTACTGTGAACAAACTCCTTGGCACTTTTCAGATACTAACTGCTGTTAGTGTGTCTTTATGACATCACAAAGGAAAATGCCACCTACCTTGTCAGATGCCCTGTTTATCTAAAATGGTTACTTTTTCATATATCAATGTGAATATCTCTTGGTCAGAATCATTTGGGATTTCTGGTCTGCAGCCTAGACATATTCAGAAACAGAAGTCCATCTATATATCCTATTAAAGACATTTTTTTATACCTAACAGTCATGTTTGACTATTTCCCTTAGTCTAATCTTTTATTTTAATAACTAATTTTCAAAAATTTCAGTTCATCTTACACTGTTTTTTATCTCAAAATTTATTTTTATTACATTTGCCATTATCATTTATCCCTCTTATATTCCCTCCACACCACAACCACCACACTATTGTCCATGTCCATGAGTCCTTTCTCCTTTTTGTTCCATCCATCCATCCCATAACCTCCTGCCCCATAGCTGTCATCCTGCTCTCCATCTATGAATCTGTCTCTCTTTTGCTTCTTAGTTCAGTTTGTTCATTAGATTCCACATGTGAGTGAAATCATATGGTATTTGTCTTTCTCTGACTTATTTCACTTAGTATAATGTTCTCCAAGTCCATCCATGCTGTTGCAAGGGTAAAATTTTCTTCTTTTTTACAGCAAAGTAGTATTCCATTGTATAAATGTCCCATAGTTGTTTTGTCCACTCACTGACCATAGCCTTGACCCTCAGTGAGGAAAGTTGAGCCCATTTGTCTACAAGAACCATCTCCACATATGATTCTTTAAGAAACAAGAGCACTCATGCTGACTCCCACCTCCGCTGACCATTGAATTTTCACCCACACAATAAGGAAGTTTACACAGTAGACGGAACTGTCATTTCAGTGTGAAATGTGCTGATATGTGTTGTTTCCTTTCAGTAGCAAGAACACAGCAGAAAGCAAGTCACTAATGTGATTATAGTAAGTCTTCATTTACTGTCCTTGGTAGGTTCCTGGTAGGTTCTTGAAAACTGCAACTTTAAGTGAAATGACATAGAAGGAAACCAGGTTTACCTTAAGAAAATTATATAAACGGGAATGAAGTCCTATTTCTGGTCACAAAAACATTAGAGTTCTAAATAAAAACCCAAGCTCTTCTAACATGAAAACACTGAAGTATGTGGGAACTACATATCCATTTAAGAAAGATAATGAACACAAGTCAGATCATCATTTTCCCACCATTTTATCCCAGTTCAGGGTCACGAGTGTCAGTCACTCCCAGCAGCTCAGAGCACAGGTGAGACCCACCTTGGACAGGTCGCCATCCATCACAGAGCCACTCACACCCACATGCACTCAGATGGGGACAAGGCAGACACATCAGCCATCTTCCATGCAGAGCTTTGGCATGTGAGAGAAAACCTGGGTCCCAGAGAAA
This sequence comes from Trachops cirrhosus, assembly GCA_028533065.1. Taxonomy (NCBI): domain Eukaryota; kingdom Metazoa; phylum Chordata; class Mammalia; order Chiroptera; family Phyllostomidae; genus Trachops; species Trachops cirrhosus. Next base: position 69,412,132 of record CM052538.1, read on the forward strand.
AACCAACTGTGCAGATGTGGGGAGACCATCACACAGACCTGCCTGGCTGAGGTGCACTATTTCTCATCAATGTTACACCTAAATGCCACTACTCCAGGACCCACTGCACTTGGGGAACAGAGATCTGACCCTTAAGTGATATTCTGTGAGGAAAAAACCCTGAAGCTCAAGGTTGCCTGAAAGAGGTTTGAGAGCTGGTTGACCCTACAGGCCCCACTCTGACCTCTCCCTTCTTCTAGGGGGACCTGAAGGGATGCCGTGCA